>OU343224.1:290828739-290920157 GCA_910596185.1 Chrysanthemum makinoi | reverse complement strand
AAAAGGAGCGAAAGCTTCTTACTTTTGAGTAAAATTTATCAAATCCTTCAATATTTTCAAAATTTTGCTCAAAAGAACAAGTTTTCCCTCTCGTGTTTTCTAAACCTCAAAAGTTAATATCACTTGTTGAGGGGGAGTATTTGCATAAAAATTTGTTCAAACAACATTCTTTGTGGAAATCTTCCCGCAAAACTCGAAATGGTCATATTCGATATTAAAATATCATCAACAATAACATTAATATGCCATTTTTGAGGGGGGAGAAAAATTGTGTGATATAAATATGTTAGATTGTGATTGAATTTAAGTGTGCTAAGACTTAAACTCTTGAATTGACGAGCTCTAAAATGTCATAAATCGAAAAGACTTGTCCAGGACGGGTAATAATTTCAAACTAGTTCGCTAGTGATGTAAACGTGTCTCGCAAAGGACTAGTATTAGTAGAATGTACCATCCGAGAAACTCTTGGTAGACATGAACCTTGATGGGTCTAACCTCCTCACCAAGGAGTGTTTAAAACTTCAAGCTGACCTAGTCAGTGATGTAACCATGTCTCGCGGGGAATTGTCTATCTTGAGCCGATCAATTCAAAAGTACGCGCTCTACCCTCATTGTGCAGATTTCAGTCAAAACTAATAAGCATATGTCGAGGGGGAGTATTTCTGAAAATACAAAAACTCTCAAAGTGTTACAAACATGTTTTTATTTATAAACACTTTGAGAGATTTTTATGAAAATGGTTTTATGGCAGCATAGGATAGTCATGGAGTTATAAGGTGACTAAGTTTAGGAATAAACGTCCGATGATCCGCCAGAGCCGGAGGGATCTACCCAAGGACACCACAAATAGTTAGTATTTAGAAGTCCTTAGGTATGATTGAAAAAGGAGAAAATGAGAATCGGAGAAAGAAGAAGTTGAAGAATTAATAAGAAAAGTTAAAGAAAAGGGTGAAAAGAAATAGCCCTCCAAATTATTCAACTTAGGGAAGACACCGGGTTCAATTCATATGCTACTGGATGTCATAAGATGACACCAGTATTGAAGACAAAGCCGTCATGGACCCAGTGACGCAATGCACTAAGCCTTCTTAACCACTCAAGTTCTCTCAAAAGAGCTTGTTTCATTCTCACAGGGAACCATATGTAATCTATCGACTCTCTCTTAGACATTGTTGGTATTGAAGAAGGAGACCCTCTCCCTAGTCTCCGCTTAGGAAAACCAAAGCGCACTATTAAGTCTAGAGCCACGAGATTCATCAAAAGATCTCTTACGAACACTTGAATTTTCATCGCTTGTCGTTCAACAATAAGAACGCAAGTGAAACATTCTAGACTTCTTCGTAGATCCTAGCAATCTGCCGAGAACATTTATGAGAGGATTCACAATTGTGATCCTCAGCGATTGAATGAAAACTCCTGCCAGGGTCAACATTAAACAGCCCTGACAGCAGATCACTTCGGTAACTCCTTGTAGGTTACGCTTAGTGTTCGCGGTGGTCTCAAACGGTCTACAACGACAGAGTAACAATATTGAATACAGGGACATGCCAATGACTATCCGGTTTAAGATTCGTCTAAGACCGCACCAGGGAATTGGGATATGCCTGTACAAAATATCCGAACTCTTACGTCGGGAACTTTATTGCTAACTATCTACATGCAGGATTGGAGATCCAAAGTCCTGGGAGAAAAGATCGTGCTGATTCTCCACATGCTCATACCAACAACATCATGAATGAAGTTCTCTCAAAATCAAATGCAACTCAAAAGTGAAAATGATTCTTCTTCATAGCCAAATAATCTACAAAGTTTAAAGACTTGAGAACTACATCACATCTGAAATCCAAAGTCAAAAGACGTGTGAGCATGGTGGAGAAAGACGTGGAGACACCTGAACGACGAAGCTGACCAATGGCAGACAACTACATACTATCACTACATCCATAAAAGAACAAAGAACAAAGAATACAATGACGTCAAAGCTAAAAATTTCAAAAGGAACAAGATCCCAAACAAGGGGAGATTCTTGGAACCTAAAGCATATCTACTCTCAAGAAAGAAGAATGCTATAAGACGTCAAACAACTCTATTACTACATTACTAACACTTAGGGGGAGATTGTTGGAATCACTCCTAAACAGGTATTAGCAAGTGCTAGTAAATTTATTGTAATAGGTTGCGTATACATGGCTTTTATGTTTGTAATTAAGTGCTAGGCTTATGTAGAAAGCCCATGAGCCTATGCAAAGGCCCATAAGGCCAAGGAATGGACTAGATGTGTTGCCCTAGCTCCCTTCCCCTATAAATACATTGTAACCTCTCCTTGGAGAGATGTTGTTCACTTAATACATTTACGCCTAACCATTCTCTATCCATACATGTGTTTGTGTGTTTGTGTGTTCAACCTTCCCTTCTCATCTCATTTCTATCATTTACATACTTGTGTGAAATTATGGTGACCTAACACATACGATTTCAATGATTGTTTTTTCTCGCTTTAGGGATAGATGCAGTAGTGGGGGTCACATTTGTTTTGGTGCAAATGTCTAAAATCGTCCCTGTAGGAATCTACCTAAGACCAACTATCTTGAAAACTTTACCCATGGGTACCCACCTAAAATTAGATCTATGAGATATTTTCTTTTCAGGTGCAGTGGAAACTTCTTTTTGAAAAATTCTACATCTTATATTGATCCAACTTTTTGGTTTTTGAATCTTGTCTTCTGGTTCAACGGGTTTGTTACTATTTGTTGTCTTATGGGATTTTGCCTTATCGTGTGAATTCACTTTATACAAGAATTTTGTTATAAAGGCATTGCGATTTTCATTAAAAAGACATTTCTGACATATAGGGCAGACACATTCAGCATTTTTGTTTAACTTTGTCCTTGCATGTAGTTGAAAAATGTTTTGTGTTCAAAAAGACTTTGAATTCCTAGAATGGGCTTCCATGTGCATATCATGTTTGTCTACACAACTAATCTTAGATTCTAGCCAATTCCTATTTTTTTGTTGAGTGCTCCTTTGTATTGGTTTTTACTATTAGCAGTGTTTTGGAAAACAATAGAATGTATCACACTAGGTTTTGATTTCAGAATTCCATCTTTTTGAAGTTGTGCCTTTTTCCTAGCTTTCTCTATATAGTGGTTGTGGGCCATGTCATTTGAACCTGAAGCTCTTTTTTGCTTGGTTTAGATATTGGTTTCGAACTAATCCTAGTTGATCTAGGTGCAATCACGTGTCAAGGTTTAGCAAATTACATCACACAATGTTCAAGTACAAGATTACAGAAGACCAAGTTATGATGAATCATTTTAAGAATGACCATCCATTAGGGAGAGATTGTTAGGATTATAAAATTTGATGG
This sequence comes from Chrysanthemum makinoi, assembly GCA_910596185.1. Classification (NCBI taxonomy): domain Eukaryota; kingdom Viridiplantae; phylum Streptophyta; class Magnoliopsida; order Asterales; family Asteraceae; genus Chrysanthemum; species Chrysanthemum makinoi. Next base: position 290,916,790 of record OU343224.1, on the reverse strand, counting down.
TCATTCTATTATTAGGAACCTTGTATGTTACATTAATAAATGTAATAGTCTAGTATCAGGCTTAACGGACTTGGATAAGCTAATAGGTACTAATTTAGTCAAAACAATATACCACTTGTAATAGCTCAAGTACTACGCGAACCAAAGCCCATGGCCAAGCCCATGAGGTTTCTAAGCATAGATAAAACACACAAATGCTCTCATTTTGTGTGTGTGACTTGTGTACTACAAAGGTGTTAGTATGTTTTTCTCTCACAAGTTCTCACCACTCTCTTTCTTTAAACTACCTTACGTCTTATCCTCTCTCTAGAATTTTAAGTATATTTGATGTATGTTTAACATAAATATGAGTACCTAAATTATTGTTATTGTATATACATGAAATCTTTTTTGATTAATCAATGTTCTTAGTTTAAAATTCAAAGTTCTTATGTCTAATTCTATATTTTGTTCAAGCATATTTACTGTTATGCATTTGTTTTCTTATTATTCAAGCAAGGAGTGAAAAAGTGAATTCAATCCCCACCTATATAAAACAAGGTTTCCCTAAGAAAACACCCACCAAAAATCCAAGATCATGAAATCTCGCATTCTTTTTTATCCAATAAACCATATTAATTTAGGCATCCCAACATTTATTACAAACCAAAAATGCACCCTAATTCAAACTATCGGTAGATCAAAACAACAGTTATCCAAAAATAATGAAACCCCCAAATTTCATCCCTAAACAGAAAACATACATCCAATTTATATTGATCATGATGTGAATCAAACACGACATCACCCAATTTTAGTGCTACAAAAAAATCAAACCCAAAAGGTTTTTCATTACAAAGAAGAATCACCCAATTTTTTATTTATTGATGATATACATCATTAACGACTGAATTAAATCAAAAACCTAAAAACCAGATCAATAATCTAAAACAATTATTTCTCTGATTGGGAACTAACCCTAAGTTGGGGCAAAATTAATTTAGTGAAAATCGTACATCGACAAATGAAGATTAATCTTTGTTCAATAACAATGATTGAATATCAAAAAGGTTATTCATTTTTATTTTTGGGAGAATTACATGTATATCCTTCTTAAAGTTTAATATTATGTAAATATCCTTCTCATTTACATAAATGTCCTTCTCACTTTTATAATTACATCAATATCCTTCTCAAACTTTTATAATTACATCAATATCTTTCTCGAACTTTAAATTCTCATATATATCCATAAATCAATTAAATTATAATTATATTAGATTTTAAATTCAAAAAATAATATTTATCATAATTATAATGTTTATATATAATTTTTGGCCTCGATTGATGAAAGAATATGATGATGTAATTACAAAAGTTTGGATAAGTATATGAACAAACTTATTGTTCGTATTGATTTATTTGTTCATATATAATATTTTTAGCCTTGAGTGATGAAATAAACATATTGATTTTGGGATATATATATATATATATATATATATGTGTGTGTGTGTGTGTGTATATATATATATATATATATATATATATATATCTGACGGGAATTTAAAAGTTTGAGATGGATATTGATGTAATTAAAAAAGTTTGAGAAGGATATTGACGTAATTATAAAAACGAGAAGGATATGGATGTAAAAAGTTTGAGAAAGATATTGACGTAATTACAAATGTAAGAAGGACATTTATGTAATTTTGAACTTTAGTAAGATATAGATGTAATTGCCCCTTTATTTTTAATATTTTAATTGTCTGAAATATATGATTAAGGTAACCATTTGTATTGTTTCTAGCCATTTGTATTGTTTCTATCATTGATGTTTGTAACGATTAGTTTACTCAGTATCTGTTAGGTTTTTTGTACAATGGTGTGACATAAGATATAATGCAAAACAAATTTAAATTATGTGGTAATTTTGGATAGTTTGAATTTTGGAGTTAATATAAGAAAAAAATTTAAACGATTAAGATAATGTGGTAATTTGATAAAGTTAAAATTTATAAAAAGCATTTTATAAATGTGGATGTAACAGAATCACTGATTTTCAGTTTACATATTCAAATTTATAATCATTTCCTTACTTATCAACATTAAATTTGAAATTTTAAAAAACTTTTAACCTCATCAAGTAACCATAAATTGATGAGAAACATATAGAGATCGTCACAAAAAAATTCAATCTTCTCTTATTTCATTCCAGTTTATAGCAATAGTTAATAGGTAATTTATGTTATGCAAATTAATATTTTGTGTGGTTAGTGTTATGTCTTATCTCACATCATTTATTTTATTATGGTTTTGTTGTAAACAGTATGGAACAAAACATCACTATGCTTTGTAATGTTGTTCCTATGTTAGATGATCTTATAGTGTTGGCATGCTGCATAAGTAAATGGATATCCCATCCTGTTGAAAAACCTACGGATGTTTGGAGCTTGGATTTTGTGTTCCAAGATACTCAGGTTTTTTTATACAAATTTTAGCTGCAATATCAATTTTGAAACATGATTTTATTAACAATAGTTTACACAAATATAAATAATATATTTATGTTTTAATCGCATCCAAGCAACTGTTAAGAAGGATTATAAAAATAAGTTTCAGTTGTTGATTGATGAGGGATCCTATTACCGCATAGGTAACTTTGGGGTGGGTGAAAATGGAGGAAGGTTTCCATTAGTGAATCACCGGTTCAAAATGAATCTGCTTAAAAACACTTATGTTACCAGGCTTGCAAGCTTTGACAGCAACACACGTGGATTTAAGTTTGAGCCTTCCCCAAACTTAACCACCAGACATTTCAAAGAGACTGAGTTGGTTGGTAAGTTATTATTTATGAATATTTATATTTTAATAATACTTGCATACACACATATTAAATGAATACAATTAATAATTCTTTATGTGTGAAAACACAGATGTTAATGCAGCAATTGTATCCATTTCAGACCACATCACTTTTAACAAATATGGTGTTGACAAGATAAGGAGAACTGTCAAACTTGAGGATGTCGAGTAAGTTTTTTGGTGATCTATATTACAGTTTGTTGATATGTATTTTTAAATTGTAATAATGCTTTGTTTTTAATTAAAAGTGGTGGAAGGTCGGAGTGTTGCTTCTTTGATGCTTGGGCTGATAAGTTTACAAAGTTGGCTGAAATTAGTGACAAAGTTGGGCATGCTGTGTTGATTCTCTAGCTTGCTAAAGTGACATATTACAATGGTAATTATGTAACTAATCTACATGTTTCAGTTATATTCATAACCATTTTACTAAATGTTATTTATCAAATTAATATTGCAGACAAACCGTCTGTAACTAATGCTATATGGTCTAGAAGTATAAATATAAATGAGGATCTCTTTCAAGTCGCAGCCTTTAAGCAGAGGTAACACATTATCGGTATTTAGTTTTTTCATTCATTTATAGATATATGTATAAAATAAAGATACTTATTTCATAGACAATGTTATAGGTATGCAGACATTGTTGGGTATGATCCTAAAAATCATACCATTATCGTGTTTTCTCCAGCTAAATTTTTTTTTGAAAACCTTGGAAGAGTTTTTTTAATGTGCTGTGAAGATGTCTGTGGGAGGTATACGTGACTCTGACCTCGTAAGTGAATACTATAGTGACTATTTAAATCAATAATGATTTAGATTTTATATATATAATTTACGTATTACAATACTGCAAATCACTGTTTTTGTCCGGCATATTTCTGTATTGTGTATGCTAAGATACACAAAATTCATTGTGAACATGGATGGGCATACCTTGCATCTAAAAGATGTGGAAGTGCTCCAAAAGAATTTTACAATCAGAAGGGTTCATTGAGTAGTTCTAAGTTCAAGAAACAACAAGTCTGGTCTTGCAAGAAATGCAAAGAAATAACTGTTGTTGGAATGAAGTATGTCGAAACTTTATATTTTTATAATGCAGCTTCAACTTTTTTCTCTAGAATTAATGTATGATGTTTTTATAATATGTTGTTTATTTCTATGTGATATAGGTTTAAAGTGATAGTCCGTGTGGTAGATGACTCTGGCTCAGCTTCCCTTTTGTTGTTTGATGACATGGTATTCAAATTGTGTGATGTACAATGTCACACATTGATCAAGCTGTATGGACCAGATCATGAGGACTATTTACCTTCTGGTCTAAATGTAATGGTAGTGAAAAAAATATTGTTTCGCTTTGACTATACGACATTCAATATGAACAACAACAACCACGTCTATCAAGTCAACATGATGTCGGGAGAGGCGGCCATGATTGATATGTTTGAAAAGGATTTCATCGTCAAGGTTTTTTTATAGCAATTTCATTATTCATTTTTTATTTTATTATGTTATTATTACACAATTACATATAACAATGGCACACAACAAATACTTGCATGTAATATCCCAACTGGTTTAGTTAGATCAATAGCGGGTACAACACTATTGGTCTATTTTGCATATCAAAATGAATATAGGCCTAAGTCAATATAACCAATCTCATTAAAATCTTTATCATCAAGGCATTGGGCCTCATTAAGTATTTTGACCAAATAAAATAGCTTAATTTAAGGTAACCTAATTTTTGAAAATATTCTCATTAACTATTTTTTAGGCTACAAATTTGTTTAAAACAAATCATCAAAAAAGCATATTTTTTACATTAAGATCATTCTGAAAACTAATCATTGAAGACTCAATACATGTGGTTGTAAATGAATAACAAAAGGAAAAAAACAACCTTTAAACTCAAATTTTGAAGAGGAGCATGGTAATAGTAGTAACAGTTTTGACCATGTTAATGGAGATCTTTGGCTTCAAGAAAGCATTCAAAGAACCATATATGTCCATCCAATGTTGTTTGTTCAAGTTCTATGAATTCCCAATATGATGATCAAAATTTCTTATCTTAGTATCCTCATTCTTTTTGATGTTATGTAACATGTAGATGATCATACCTTTATTTATTTTATTTTTTCCAACACAAATATATTCATATCTTCATGACACAAGAAATAAAAGCAAGTCTGATAATATAGATAAAGCATAAAACCATAATGTTTTAACTTCAATGATTTTTCATACGTGGAATTGAATCATTCAGCCAAACGTAAACGTGTATCCTATCAAACACCAAGTGCACAAACTAAAATTATTGAACCAGATAAATTAACAGGTATGTCACATCATTTAAAAAGATGAACATTATGAATTACTATTACTAGCATTTCCATTTTTAACCTTAATAGTTTACAGATACGAGGACGGAAGGTACGTATGGTTGTAACATTAATGTGCTTAATTATCATCGACAAGCTACAATCCATCCACAAAGATATCCTCTGTCTGATATCATATAACAATCCGTAAAATTTTGGATTATTATAACAATATTTATCACGTCAGAAAATTCAAATCGGTTATTTTCTGACAGATGTCAATATTTAGATTTAAAAAGACGAGAGGTCATCTCGTTTCTTTAAAAATAAGACACCGCACACACGATACTTGTCCACTAAGTATATTTTTAATAAATGTGGAATTTATTATTGTCCAAGTTAAATTTAAGCATACATAAGCTTAATCCGTTGTTTCGGGAAGTTATCCCGCATACTGCAACACGCAGTACCGTATAAAACTAAAAATAAATGCTGAGATAAGTGAAATATACATTTTTATTAGTCATTGATAATCTAAGAAAGAAAACGAGAGGTCATCTCATGAATTAAGAAAATCACGGCACCGCACGCATACCGACACCAAATTAGTAATGGCAAACAGTTATAATCAAATTTCTACGTAATAATAAAGTTATATTATTACGTTTAAATTATCGTTTCCAAAAACATAATTTCTATATTTTTCGGGTACCGGGAAAGTACTTTTACTCGAGGAATCGACAAAACACGGGGTATAGTTAATACCGTAAAGAATAATAAAACAAAATAAAAATCTTATCTATCCCTACTGTTATCTACGCCACCCTAGTGTCTCCTTTCTCTCCTCCCTTTAGTCGACATACACAGATAAATCAAACACCAAAAATGATGCTTTCTTCTCCTTTTAAAAGTCAATCACATTCCCATCTCTATCACCATCCCTAAATAAAAACCCTACCCTCCTAGACCTCACATGAGGCTATAGAACGTGGATGTGGAGAAAGAGACGGGTGCCAAGAAGGGTGGACATCTATCAAACGAGGTCAAGAACCCTAGGGATTCCATCTCCATGTTTCCATCCACAAAAGGGATTGATTTCAGAAGAGTATCATGACTTTCAATCCAAAATTCCAAAACTAGGGTTCCAAGAAGTAAATGGGTTTTCTAAATTAAGTTGGTGGTTTTGTGATTGGTAGTATAAGGAAGCTATCTCAAGAGTTTAATTGCTCTAATTCGCCTCTAGTCCTCTCCAATTGAGTTCTTGTTTTCGGTGTTCATCTATTCGACTCACAAGGTTAAATGTAAGAACATTCAATTTCTTATCTTTTTGAACTTGTTATATTGTAATCTCATTTGTCCAACGAATTATATATATATATATATATATATATATATATATATATATATATATATATATATATAAATATATATATATATAGTGGTGAAGCCCGCCCAATGGGCGGGCATGTCTTATAATTATCGTTGACATAATTTGCTATAGCGAAATTTTCGTTTTGAAAAAGTAAGTTAATGGAAAATAGGATATACACGTACCAATTTTTTTTTTGAAAGCATTAAGAACGAAAAGAAATAAACGGTTATCGAATATGAGAGGAAAAAAGTTTCAAAGTGGTACGCAAAAACAAAGTATCAAAGCATTACAACACAATAAATATTATAAGCGATTTAATAATTGTTACTTTTTTTACTGATGAGTGTTGTTATTGTCGTTTTTTGTTTGAAACTCTAAACAAATTGTTGAATAAACATATTTAGACATTTTTTTTGACCGATGATTGTTGTTAGCCGTTTTTTTAAGCTCTATCCAAATTGTTGAATAAACATATTTACACATTGTTTTTTAATTGGTTTTTAGAATTCTTTTTTACTTACGAAGCGCAATTATATATGTATAATGTTGTGCTAAATCCAAATACTTAACGAATAGGAATATATGTATAATGTTTTCTTTAAAAATATTATAGGATAAAAGGGCATGGCCCGGTTTGTATGTTTAGGGTATTAGTTTATGTTATTTTTGAAGATAAAAGTATGAAAAAGGAACCAAAACTAGTGGCTAATCCAAGGCCAAACAACAGGTAACATAAATGGTTATAGACTTTGTGAGAATTGCAATTTTTTAACTACGAACAAATGAGCGTTATCATACCTATAAAAGAATTTTACACCCATGTTAGAAGCAAATACTGTGATTGGTTATGGCACTCATATTAACATCATAGTTCATTAAGGTATATGTGTGTCTAATTAGTTATTAGTTATCAAATACAGCCCCAAACAACCCTTAAAAGGCAAACCCAAAAATCCTATTAAACTACAATTTGTCAGCCTTGCAAAATACTTAAACCCATTAAACGCCAGTTTTTAAGCAAATCAAAACACCCTTTAAAATGACTCGATGTACCCTTGTAAACTGGTTTTTGGAATCAGCCAAAATACCCCTTTAAGAGTTGTAAGAAAAAGAATGTGAACCTAACCAGATTATATAAGATTTATTTACCTAAACAGCAACTCGGTGAGAACCATGGTAGGAGAGGTCATATGAACTCCAACTTTGGAATTTAATAATGATGATTGAAGTTATCTAAGATACTTACCATGACTAAACCCCGAATGATAAGATCTATGTAAGGTGAAAACGAACTCGCCCATTATCCAACCCACCCGACCCGTATCTAAAAGATGCCACGTTTCAGTTTGACCCATTATCCAACCCAATAGACATACACACAAGTATGATGTTTGTTTCAATGAAATTAAATATAGCCTGTAAGCTGCTGCAAGGGCTAAATCAGAGTAGGAAACCTTACATTTCATTAACGCTTGTGACTGTGTTATGTGACCTACAGAATTGTTCCTCAAGATGGTGTTGCACTCTAAGCATTTAGATAATGCATCATCAACCACAAAGCTAAAATCGGTCACCGAGTAAAATCCATCATTAGTAGCAGTAAAAAAAGAATCCTATTAAATCGAAAAATACATGGATGATGTACGTAACCTTGGAGCTGTTGACGAAAAAATGGCAGTTTGGTAAAAGGCTTAACGACATGAATAATGGCAAACACAACTTTGTTTTGTGCATCTTGCCAAGTTTGGTGGTACAAAAGGCTTTTATACCAATTAGAAGAGTCTTTTTAGCTCCAACATAGTATGTATGTTAAATATACATACTGATAAAAATAAAATTGATTGCAACATTTAGGCTTGAAGCCTTGAATATAGTATATATTCTTCAGCTAAATCACTAACAAATCTATAAGTTCAATAAAAGTAGACTCAACAACATTAACTACCTAACCAATAAAGAATAAAGAACTAATTCCAAATAAGCATCACACTATCTTTGTCTTAACATCCGAAGCCAAAATGGTAAATTAAGACCGTTGTAGTAGTTCAACCACCTCACCCATAATTTAACCAATATATCTTTTAAAAATACCCGTCATTGCCACCTCACCCATAATTCAGTAGGAAAGAAACCACGTAGAAAAGTACTACTTCTGTATTTTAAGTTCATAGATGCTTATAATATCAAAAAGAGTAAAAACATGTAATTTGTAGTACCACTTCTGTATTTTAAATAAAGATCTCATATCACTTTATTTTGGCATCTGACACCACTGTGTATCATATAAATACTATATGTACAAAGTTGTCTAATTTTCCTCACCCTTATCCACTCGCTTAGTCACCTATTCACAATTCACAAACATAATTAACAACATATGTTAGAATTTTAAATAATCATGAGTCAAATAAAGTGTTACATATAACAATATTCTTACATTAAAGGTCCCAAAATAGATAGATGTATCAAACTAAAGAAACAATGATGTTTCATAAGACATAGCCACTGCGTTGTGGTAATTACTCTTTTCGGTTTAGCTAACAGATCATTGGGATTTATTTTAAACAATTATTCGTTATGTATACTATTTTTAGACATCATTATCAATGTACATAGTGCTTATTCATTGGCAAATGAGCGTAGAGATGTGCAAGTGTTATGATCAAACAATATCACCCACCTGAGAAACAAATGTGGTGTTCATTTTATCATTTATATAGAACCCATATCACATCATCACTCTCAAAATGAAATGTCAATCACCTTTGGAGTAGTTGCGTACACGACTTTTGCTTAACATGTTGGTTTGTTGCGCTTGTTAGTATTTGGTCAAAGTGGTATCCTTAATATGCATCTAGGATTTAAGAGCTACCTTCTGACTATTTATTTTCAAATTGTTTTAGATGCAAATACTTTAAAAACATAATGTTAAGTAAAACATGAAACAAAATTTTTAATTAAACATCCACATACATCAAATATCAACAAATGCCAACAGAACAACTTGTCCAGCAAAAGCCATATACACAAAGTATGGCATTGCAGTTGAATACTTAAAGGGTTTTACATTGCGGTTGAAAGTGGTTGTGTAGTATGGGAATACAATTTTTTGTAATCAGATAAAACAAACAAAAGTAATGATTAAGATTTGAGCAAATTCGGATTATTAAAGGAATTATATATAATATGACCCTTATATAATTTGATCAATTTTGCTTCATCTACCCCTCATAGTGATTATGCAAACTTATTATCTAACCCTAACATTAATAAGACAATCATAATCAGTTTCACTCAAACCAAACAGAAACCTAATAACTTGTAACTTGAAAACGCAGTAATGAGATTACTTAAATTATGCAATCCCAAAAGAAAAGATATCTAGAAAAAAAATACCTTTTTATAATTTGCATTTGGTGGTGCAGTGTATCGATTACCATTACTATTAATCGTTGGGTCAGCACTACCTCCAATCACATACATCTTCCATTCTGTAATATCATTATTTATGGCATGCAAATACCCATGTCTACACCTTGGCATTCTTTGTATCAAACCCCTCCCAAAATGATTAAAAGCAAATGTAACCAACACAAAAAACACCCACTTAGCTAAAAATTAAGAAATTAGTCACGTACAACTATTAAAACACAAAAAGGATTTTAATTATATACCTGCATCCCTTTATCAGCCATATAAGCATCATCATGACCCATAAGTATAACTTCATCGCGGATGCAATTTACCTAATGATTTTGACTGTCGTTCATTACTGAATGGATAAAACTGCACTGTCAGATAATGAAATGAATACGAAGGTGTCAAAATAATGTACCGCAAAGAGTTGAAATCATTACCATTGGAGTAGTCTCGGGTAGTGTTTGTTTGGTTGGGTTTTGAAATACATATCCAAACACCCCTAATGTTCCTCATTAGGCAGTTTTTAGTAAGCAGTTTGGTAGCTGCTATTTTAAGATGAATTTAAATTTCTGAAAAGCCTAATTTGATCGTTACTCACATTGAGAAGGTTACGACTGAGAAAAGCTTCGTCCCGTGCACATCTGCAATCTATGCCGCTGCATCTTTCCTGCACTACCCACGACCCGTGCCCTACCACTTCCATTAGTAACATAACTCAAGACCACCAACCTTTGTGTATAGTCGTTTTAAACCGGTCGGTGAATATGCCTATTTTCATCTATAAAAACATATCAAAACCAAGTCAAAACACTTCAAATTTGCAATCAAGTATACAACTATAGTGACTGTTACTGATTAAACTAAATCCGACATCAAAATGGCCAATTTCCAGAGGACCACAAGAGTACCTTTCAAAGCCAATATCTTAAAGTTGGGGTTCGTTAGAGCGGAGCCAGCAGTAATTGGCCTCCTCAGCGGCTGCATAGACATGCTCGTATCAATAATCCCCTACGCTGGACAACTGCAACAACATCACATAATAGAAACCCAAAATAATCATAAGTTCACATACTCAACATCAAAATTCATAATAAAAAGATTTTGTAAATAAAATAAATCAGTCATTGACCCAAAACATCAATAATATTTTACTTATGGGCTAATTTCATAATAAAAAGATTCAGATTTTGTGAAGAAAATAAATCAGTCATTAATTACCTAGTGCCAAATAGCAAACAGTGCCTTCACTAAATACGCGTTTGAGGTCAAACTCACCAATCAAAAACTGTGGAAAGTTTATAGTTCCTGCAACATTTGGCTAGCATTCTGAAGCTGAGGCGTGCAAAAATTTTAACCCGATCCATGACTGTCGTTGTTACGTAAACTTGTAAACCAAAAAAGTCACAAATATCATGGAGTACTTTGGAGTAATTAAAAAATCTACCCGTATAAGTATCTATATTTTGAAATAAGCAACTTCTTATTGAAAACAAATTTTGTCACTACCAGTTAATCATCATCATTATATTTAAATAACCAATCCCAAACATTCGGAAAACGCAATAATCAGTTTCAAAATCAACCCCAAACACCCCTTTAGATATGAACAATGGCAAACACAACTTTGTTTTGTGCATCTTGCCAAGTTCAGTGGTACAAAAGGCTTTTATAACCCGTCGTTTGCATTTGACTATAACAGCAACCACAGATGATATAGAAATCAATAATCTTAAAAGTAAAATAGATCAATAATCTTCTGTTTATAGAAATCAATTCAATAACTTGAAAGCACTAATCAACCTGCATCAAATCAGTTTTGATCGAATGAGCAGTTTTGATAATACCGTGGATTGAGAACATGCTACTTGCAGGATACATATAAATGTAAGCTTCATGTCCATATTCGTGACCCACGATATTAACTTCATCCAAAACCCCGCTTTTCAGGCTATACATGAACAACTTGTTCCTTCTAGTAGATGACTTTATTAATATGTAAAGTTTCAGTTATTATGAAATCACAGAATGTTAGTCTACCTTTCCAGTCAAAAGAAGCCAAAGAAGACCCTCGGGTAATGGCTCTCCACCAGGCTTTGACATTCAGATATAGAAAGACCACGGAATCTAATTCCCTGATTAATATGAAAAGAAGCACAATCTTATGTATTTTTCATTTCAGCAAGTTCAAGATTGTACTGCATGAGAATAGAAAAAATGTTCCATCAATAGGCAAGATGAGTTTATACCTCATCGGGGTTGAAAAAAATATGAAAATTATCAAAAAAATATTAGCAAGTAAAGTTTGTGTTAATATTGTTGACCATTCCTACTATTTACCAAAATTTAAAATTGAGTCGTCAAACGCGTTCGGCTGCTACTCTCATGTGTACCGCTTAATTGCTGATTTCCTCTTTCAAAGTGTAATAACAACACACCGCATAAAATGAGTAGAACTTATAGTGCTGCTTAAGTAATTGGTAAACGTAAACATGATATTGTGCACAAAGTGCATAAATGTCCAAGGATTCCAATGCTCTGATAAACATGTACAACACACTTAATTGTAGGTCAGTTGAGAATAGAGTCGTTCTAAAAAAGTTGAGGATATAAAAGATCTGAGAAACGACCATCGTATCATGGACTCAAACAACATCTGTTTAACAATTTGGTCCAAATCTTACTTGTTTGCTTCGATAAATTCTCTGTACTCTTTCTTCATTTTGACCCCTGATACACTCCTGCATATTCATTCATGGATGCAAGTAACTCAGAATTCAAGCATAAAATGTATAGATGAACAGATTTACAACACTTTTGATATTATAGAAGATAAAAAATAAAAATAAAAAGCCAAAAAGGAACAGATTTGTCAACCACGAGCCTTTCTGATGTGTGCATGCATATTACCAGTAACCATGGGACGCTTTGAGCTGCTCTTCAAGATGCACTAATAAGATGAAGGTTCACTCCCACGTTCTCTGCTCCCACATGTGTCTTGTTGTTGAATCTATGACATGTCTCTTTTCTATGTCCACCAAGTACTCCTTCACATACATACCCTTATCCGCTTCCTTACCAAACATAATACAATAAAACTCAACTAAATACATAGTGAAAGCAAGAAAACTTCTGTTGGGATGCTGACATTGAAGTGTTACATATTGATCTCCATACAAATAAGAGGTTCTAGTTTTAATTTCAGGAATAAAAACAGTAGAAATTTGTTTGAGCACATTGACCATTACAAATCCAGTTCTAGAGCAGTGAACATGTATATTACTCATCATGTACACTCACCTTTACCCTTTAGGGATACTTTTTGATGAGGTTGGGTTCCTGGTTCAACCTGCAAATCAGAAACAAATAATGATACTCAAGACAACCGAAACACGAATATGTCAATAACCTATAGTGTCCACTTTTCCAAAGAGTCAATGCTTCAAGAGGCTATATAATGACACATTGGTGATAAACTGATCATAAAGGTTTCAAGCCAAATTACTCAATGTACAATATCACAAAAGTTTAGAAGATCAGTGTGACATACCTGGTTTGATGTACATGTGATGAACAAAACACAAAAACAAATATAATGAACCTGTATATAATTTTTATGGATCATTAGATGAGATTGTGAGGGAAAAAGGATATTAGGGTTTTTGAGAAAAAAATTTATGAACCGTATATAATTTTTATGTATATGTTTAGTTTAGGGTTACCTAAGTTGTAGGGATTCTCCTACATAGTTGCATAGATTTATTATATGATTCCAATAAAATTATAGCCATTTATATATTATAGTATGCAACATAATTATCAAAATAACTTGTTGCCTAAGTGGTAAACACACAAGTTATTTATCAAAACAACCAAGGTTCAATCCTTGCAAGGAAACTTTTTTATAAACAATTTTCAAAAATCTTTAAAAAAATTCCGAAAATTACAAAAAAAATAATAAAATTCGGAAAATTAAAAATTAATTGCAATTTTCAAAAATCTTTAAAAAAATTCCGAAAATTACAAAAAAAAATAATAAAATTTGGAAAATTAACAATTAATTGCTTAGTTGGACCAATAATGCTTATGATTGAGGTGGTATTAATACCAAATGCCTCTGTTATATTATATATATATATATATATATATATATATATATATATATATATATAATATATATATATATTCTTTACCGAATGTTATTAATAAATTGGAAAGTTTTGATTAAATTTTGTTGTTGTTGAATATGTGTGGCAACCAATGAATTAGAAACAAGATATATAAAAGATTAAGTGTTGGCTCATGGATTGGTGAAAGTGTTTATTTTCATCTTGTTATTCTTGTTTGTTAAATCTTGTGATGAGATGGTTTTTAGACAAAAAAATCTAGTTTGCTTATTTGTTTTGGAACCCACTGTACAACAGTGGTGCTTCCTTCTTGGTTTGACATTTCACATTAAAACAATCAAATTACAAACTTAATTAAATGTGTTTTGAGCCAAGTTAGATTGGTAGTCGATGTTGGTTTGAATCGAGACCCACTGTTAGAATGCTTTCTACTTAGTTGTCCAACAAAAACAAATCTCAAAAACACTTATAAACAACTTGATAATTCTTTTTACTTGTTGGGTTGGATTAAAAGGTAAATGTGTTGAGTTACTAAAAATGTTTGACAGTAGGAGTGTGATTGTTGGTTACTTGACCAACCCATCACAGAAATGTTAAATTTTCTTTTGGTCACTGTTTTGTCAAAAGATGAATATTACAATGTTAAAATGGTTTAAATGGTGTGTTGACAACTAAAAAGATATTTAGTTGTGTTTAGTTTTATATTGTCGAAAACCCAACAGTAAGGGTGCTTATGATGTTTGCTCATTATGTCCCATGGAATGCTTATATCAAACCTTAAAAATTTATTTATTAAATATCAAACTTAACCTTAGTTTAAAGCAAAGTGTAGTCAAGTAAACATCAATGAATAGCAATATACTTTCGCCTCTTTTCAAATTTAAAAAAATAAATAAAAATAAAATAAAATAAAAATCTTTCAAAAATTTGCTAGTACAATCATAAGATTTAAAACGACCCATTGTAAACAAATAAAAGTCATTCGACCTATTTTTGATATAAAAATTCAATCTGCGGCGTTTTTGAATTATTTTGATATAGAAGTCTAATCCGCGGTCTCTTTGGCCATTTTGATATAAATTATAATTTGCGGCCTCTTTGGCTCATTTTCATATAAATTATATAAAAAGTCTAATCTGTGACCTCTTTGACCTAATTTTATATGAATTAAGTAAAAAGTTTAACATGCTGCCTTTTTGGCTTATTTTGGACTTATTAAATCTAACCTAATACAAATATATAAGTTTTACTTATTATAAAGGCTATTGCTTATTGGGGCCTAACTGAGCCTGTTTGACATATGTTAACTAACTGAAACTTATATAAGTGGTATAAAGTTTGTTACAATGTTTGTAAGAGGGAATTTGCGAATTTTGATATGTTTGAGAAGACGACTATATACGAACGGGTCATGCCCGATCTTCATACTAAAGGATGAAATTACTTATTTTCCATTAACCATCTTTTTAATCGATTAACTATATATATATATATATATATATATATATATATATATATATATATATATATATATATATATATATTTTCTTTCATTCATGACGTTCACTTAGTCTGATAATGTCTAGATAAAGGTACATACCTTTCGTACATCCTTGTTCGGTTATCATCAACCGAAAGCCTTGTTCTTCCTTGATATACTTCTGCGTATACCCTTCCAAGAGCCAATACTACAAGTATTAGAAAAATGTTCTAAACTTAACCAATGACACATAAGCAACAACAACAACAACAAAATAAACAATTAAAATTTATAAAGTTAGTTAAACTTTATCGAGTCTTAAACATAAATACTAAATTACCGTATTAATTAGGTTGCGTATCGGAGCCGTGCACTATCATCCCTTGATTTAATTCCCTTTGGACTACTAATTGCCAAGGTGAGTTTCATAGCCCCTATTTAAACTGTTTTATACTTGTTTTGGGGGAAGATACATGATCATTTTACTTAAATGATTTTAATTATTGAAATTGTGCATTTCCAAGCATACTATGCTTTATGATTGATATGTTTGAAGTTACATCATACATAGATGTTTTATGGACCATACCAAAGTGCTTAACTTAGAATATTACGCAGCTTAGCCTAAGTCCTTAGATCCCAAATTGCCCTTTCATGAACCGTCAATTCCTGCTGGGAAGCGCGAATGTTATAAATAGATCTATTGGGGGTGACTCCCTTTTTCGGTTGGCCCTGCTTGGGTCAAGGCGAAACATATAGCATGTCGGAACCGAGTGTAATGGGATAAACACTCGCCATGGGCTCCTTATTTGTATGACTACATTTTGCATACAGAAACTATCGTAGCTTCGGTTGCATGAACTTAGTGTTGGCGTAATAGATTTATAATATATGACATTATATTCGTTTTAGTGTGCATATACCCTACTTATGGTCCACTAATGAAATTCTTTTATATAAGGTAAACATAAATTTTTATGACATTATGCAAAATGTAATGTTCATCAAAACCAAATGTTAAACGGTATACTGAATTGCTATTTAAATAAACCTATGAACTCACCAAGCTCGTGTTGACACTTTTTAGCATGTATCTTCAGGTTTTGAGGTGATAGCTTATCATTGGAGGCGCAAGGCAAAGGCATGGCATGGTCATAGACGACTCTGATTTATGTATTGGAACTACCTTTTTATAATGGGCCATTTTTTTCCGCACAAATCAATAATGTAAACATTGTATTCAAGAATGAATGAAAGTTCTTTTATAAAAATCAGTTGTTATATGTTTATGTTGTGATATCGATTTAGTAGCACCCCAATACTTGTGTGCTTCCGCTGAGCCATTTTGGAGGTGTTACAGATTGGTATCAGAGCCAAGGTTATAGAGAACTGGGTATTTTTAAAACCTAGACTATAACCACTTTTACAAAACCTAAACCCTATGACCGACACGTGCCTGCCTGCCAAGCTGATGCCTCACTTATGATCCTGTTGAGATCATACTTGATAAGATATATGTTTGATCACTGCTAACCTAAATTCATTATAGGTTATAATTATTTCCCCTATACGTATATTTACGTATCACAGCACTGCACCTTTTCCCTCACATTAATGGAATAATTGTTCTAGTCTTTAAGAAAACTTATAAAAGTATTGGGACATATTACTAGCGTAACTAAGCTAAGTATTTCAAAATTCATTGAACCTCGGTTGAATATAGATTGATCACCTATATTCAACTAGGGACAGTCGGACATAGCCTGATCACCTATGCCCGACTCAGAGGTGAATTTTGCAATACTTAGGATAGTTATAATAGCCGTTATGTCCAGTGAAAATTGATTGATAAACATGTAATAAGCCACTCACTGGCATTCCTTAATCATAAGCCACTCACTGGCATCCCTCACCGGCATTCCTTAATCAAAAGCCACTCACTGGCATTCCTTAATCATAAGCCACTCACTGGCATTCCTTAATCATAAGCCACTCACTGGCATCCCTCACTGGCATTCCTTAATCAAAAGCCACTCACTGGCATTCCTTAATCATAAGCCACTCACTGGCATTTCTTAATCATAAGCCACTCACTGGCATTCCTTAGTCATAAGCTACTCACTGGCATCCCTCACTGGCATTCCATAATCATAAGCCACTCACTGGCATTCCTTAATCATAAGCCACTCACTTGTATCACACTATTATTTCACTATATAGAATATTTTCATATCACAATCGGGTTATGTTATAGTCACTCGTACCCCAAACCTTACACCCCATGGACAAATCAACCTATTCTAGGATCAACCTTCCAATAGCACCTATGCGAAAGATCCCCTAATGGAAATAGGCAATAAAAAGAACAATAAATCTTTGGCAAGATCTAGAAAGGCACGGTAAATGACATATAATCTCACAGAAACTTGAAAATTTTATGGCCTACCTTGAAAATTTGGTACCTAGAAGCTCCACCCACCTCTTAAGAATAACGGTGCCTACTTTGTTACCCTCCTATAAACTAAATAAATGAGTTGCAAACTGTTTTCGATCATCCCACGGACCATTATAATCAAAATACCTTATGAACCACTCTATGAATTATTCTACAAACCAAATTACCACCCTACCATTTCACCATAAAGTAAACTACAATTTCACTACTACCGCAAGAAAATAAGGTGTTTCTTTATACTTTGAAAAGTATTCTAGAACCACTCTATTAGTTACTTACTTCCTCGAAAAGTGTTTTAAGTTAATACCCCATAAACAGAAATGATCAATGTCCTCCTTGGTAGCTAAGCCTGACCTTAGGATGTATCCCACACCTCTACCTAAAACCTCAGAACCACCCGCATTTTCAGGTTACTTTTCATTTTCGAGAATTTACTATTCACTTTTAGTATTCACTTTCACTATTCATGTCGTAAATATTTTTTATTTTACTATCATGACAAGATAAATAAACTCGACAAGTCGTCCTGACGGCGCACGTTGAATCAATTCAGAACCGTTTTCACGAAACCGTGTCCGAGAACAACTTTAAGGTTTAAACATCATTCAGACATCCCGATATGTCCAGTAAACCATATAAACATTAGAAATATGCAATTCTACCATTTTAGGACAATTCCACAAGTTTTGGAATTTTAAGTTTTCCAGTTCTGCGTTTTACGCTAATTACCCGTTTTTGACCCGTGTTTCCAGCTTTAAGCAGCGTTTTTGCACCCAATGAGACTTATCACTCACTTTATAATTTTTATATAGAGTATAATGTTGAGTTTCATCATTCCTGCAAGATTCGTATTTTTACGATACCCGGTTTTACGTTTTATGGCTTAACAACTTACGGTTGGCATTTAACGGAACCAAATCAAGCTTTAAACTCAAGATAATACCAAGACTTATCATCTAAGCCTTGTCACACCCTTGTGACCACCTCTTATGAGGTGAGTCACCTTGGTGGTGGCTTGATCCTAACCATGCTCCATTTTGATGATTACATGTGTCCTAACTTAACCATGGTTAACATTTAACCCAATATATGGTTAACCAAACTTACCCTCCTATAAATAGCAAGTGAAAGACATCCTAAAAACCCTCATAAACTTATCTTGGTCTTTCATATCATAAAACAAACATATCTTCCATAATTTGATCTATAAACTCCAAGTTTATGCAAAGAAGTTTCAAATATCAAGTTACTACATCAAATCTCTAGCAAGTTTTAGTGATCTTCTTGAGTTTAGATCCACTCAAGTCACTTAGTACTTCATCACCAACTCTTCAATATTACAAGGGTGCCAAGATGTAGAAAGCTAGCTCAATCCAAGGTCCTAAGTGTTCAATCTAAGTCCTATCCTTACTAGTTAGTCCTTTCTTGATTGAAAGCCAAAAGTTGTAAGCAACTAATCACCACCATCATCTCATGTTTATTATTCATAATCTTGACAATTTTATGCTATATATATATATAGTTAATATGTTGATTCATGATGTACATATACTCAATCACATGTTTTAATTCACATATTGTCGTAAAAGTAACAAACTAGTAAACTAGTCATATTCTACACATTTGAGACCATTAAAACCAGTCACATATGGACTTTCTAACTTACATACTATGGTAGAAAGGATAAAAAGGTAAACATAGCAACTTGAATCACCTGAAACGAACAAACGAGTCAAAAGATACAGCCAAAAGAAGTTAGCGAAACCAAAACGCCGAAACTGCCTAACACAAGCTGTTAAGCAGCTGTCCGTTTTGAAAGTGGTACTTATGGTCCGAATCATCAAAAAGTTAAAGCACGAAAGTTGTTCGGAACGACGTTTTCCTTCAGTCTTAAAGAAGCATGGACCTTGAAAATGCTTAAATAGGCCATTATCTTTCAAAAACTGAAACTGCCCTATATATAGTTTCACGACTATACTTTTGTCACAACTAAAAGCAAACCAAGAGGCCTAATGGCCATAAGCCAAGACCACAGCCACGGCTAAGGTCAAAGCTAAGTCTCAAGACCATGGTAGTCAAGACCAAAGCCACGGCAAGGCCATGGCTAAAGCCTCAAGGCTTATTTACCCAAGACCGTTAACTAAGATGTTAACCTTGGCATATCAACACCAACACAAACCAAACGACATAACTTTATATACTTACATTATCAAATGATCATATTTATGAAATGACGAGAACTTGTAAAAGCATGATAAACTTATTAATATAACAATCTTCACTCAAAACATATATTTTTTCTACTAATGCTACAATAGTAGGGAGCTTCATGTGAGGGGTTTCATTTGAGTAAAACGTATCGACGAGTTGCTGGATTTACGATTTAAAGTGTCCTAGGTCCTCGAACGTTTACTTCATGACCTCTGAATTATGATGGCCCGAACAGTAGTACGATATCTATAAACTAAATGCGTTTTCACATATTAAAGATCTTACTATAAACATCAAATGATAACTGACTACATCATGATCAACATAGAAACATATATAGGATGGTTTATGTTTTCCTAAAAATTATGCTTATTTGATTGTTTTATTAGCACTAAGTTACCACATTTGCCAACTTAAGTCCCTTAATCATGAATCATTAATCACTAGTGAGAGTGGGCGCGAATATTGTGAATAGATCTATTGGGATTGACGAATCCCGTTTGTGTTGACCGGGTAGGCAAACAAACGCATTATATTTGAGTAACATTGGTAAAAACAACAAATTTTACCTGTTAGGGCACGCACCGACATTTCCACCAATTAATTTTAGAACATGTTAATGCCTTGATTGCATGATGCTTAGTCTAATAAAAATTATTTTGTTTTCAAACCATTGGTGTGAGTCTAATTAACTCACACTACCAACATAATGTGTTCAACCATCAAACAAACTCTATGAACTTCACTCAACCTTTGTGTTGATAGTTTTAAGCATGTATTTCAGGTCCATAATGTTGGAAGCTGGCACGGAAGGGCAAGGACAAGATCAAGAAGGCAATAAATAATATATCATTCACAAAACATCAAAAACTTTATATTGATGTGTTTTGTAATAAATGGAACCAACTAGGGCCTATTTTGTAAACTCTGATATATTTGAATGATAAAGCCTTTTTAAAATGACTCCTTTAGAGATCGTTTTCTATTATTATGACTGTTGTGCCATCAAGTAATACCCAGTTTGAATTCCGCTGCATATCACGAAATTGGGGGTGTTACAGATTGGTATCAGAGCCATAGTTATAGAGAAACGAGTCTAAATTGAGACTTAAAATATAACTACTTTTACAAACAAAAACATTTTATAGCCTTCCGTTCTCCGTGCCTTCCATCCTCCAGACGATTATGGACTTTCAATACATGTTATAATAACATGAACATATTAGTATATTGATATATACACTTGAATTATTTAAAGCATTCCCCGTAAATATTATAACTATTTTAACATCATATCCTTTTGTAGACACTATGTCTGTACCTGCATCTCCCGATTACGTTCTGGCATCACCCGAACGAATTCCAAACATTCCAATTATTCCGAAACTTGATTTTCCTGATATCAATGATGACTACCTTGATGCCTTCGATTACCACGATGAACCATACGAAGATATGGCCGACAAAGAAGAAGAGGATCTGATTGTACCAGATTCTCCCGAATATATTGTTCAAGATTGGGTTGAATCCGAGGATGATCAAGAGGTAGACTATGTATATGGTATAGCACCATTATCACCACCTCCTGCCTTAGAAACATCTTCCGAACCTAATCCTACTAACCCTACTCAAGGACCAACATCCAATTATGAAGTCGGCTGGTCATCCACAATGATACCTGCTTTCATAAATTCTGCTCAATACGAACTATACCGCTTGAAACAACACCTTGACCTAACTCAACATAAAGTTCAAAGTATGGCATGACAAATGAATAAACAAGAATCATTTGTCATTGCGGCCAAAACCGAGGCCATCCATCCTCGCCAACGCCTTGATTTATTCATATTAGATATGAGTTATGTGAAGGATGACTTGAATCTTGTTGGAGATACCGTCTTTAATCCACTAACTGGATGGGAAGACATCAAAAATAAATTATCAAGAGTGGAAAGAATCCAAGACCAAGACGGGGCACAGATTCAAGAGCTGTGAAATCGCTTAAACTCAGCAGAGATTCGATTGAACGTTGCTAACTTTGACCGATATTGTCTTCGAAATGAGTTGTATGATATGCAATCTTCTACGTATGCCATGCAACAAAAGATATATCAAAAAGAGGTCAAAGAAAACCGCTCAAGTGATAGCATCGATGTACTAGCCAAATATGGAAACATCGATTCGTCCAACCAATCTTAGACTAGTGTGATAATACTAGTTATCTTTTGTACTTCTAAACTGATTAGACTCAGTTAGAAAACTCTATGTAATCCATGTAATAGCTAGCAGTAGTAAAACATTGTAATTACTAAACTGAAAGTATCAGTTAGTAAATTTTGAAGAAACTTTTAATAAGTTTCAATTTTGTAAATCAATCAACGTTATATGAATAAAGACTCTTGTTTTATGCTATCATGTGTTATGGTTTAAAATTCCAACTTTATTATTTCTAACTTTTCCCACTAAAAATCATGATCTTTTTATAACTCACGATATCACTTTTTGATAGAATCATGCCGCCAAAGAAAGCGAAAGAACCTTAACCAATGACTCCAGCTGCCATTGAGCGAATGATTACTGACCGAGTAAATGCGGTAATTAATGTTGAAAGAGCAGCCATAGCCGCAAAAGCTGCCGCTGCTGCAACAACCGCAGCCGCTGAAGCCGCCGCTGCCGCTGAAGCCACCGCAACAGCTGAAACTGCCGCTGCCACTGAAGCTGCTAGGCTTGCCGCATGCAACTAGAGGTTTCTCATACAAAGAATTTATGAGTTGCAAACCCACAAATTTCAAGGGTTCAGAAGGAGCCGTGGGTTTAACTCGCTGGTTTGAAAGAATGGAGTCTGTGTTCTCAATCAGCAAATGCGCTGAAAGTGACAAACTTCAATATGCCACTTGTACACTACTGGATCAGGCATTATCATGGTGGAATGCAGTTGCTCAACCAATAGGCATCACGAATGCTTATAAAATCTCTTGGGTTGCTCTAAATAATGATCAAGGAGTATTTCCCTCGTAGTGAAATACAGAAATTGGAAGTGGAGTTCTGGAACCATGTTCTCAAGCGTGTTGACATCGAAACTTACAACCGCCGATTTCAAGAATTGGCGATACTATGCCCATCAATGGTTCCAACAACTGAAAAGCTGTTAGAGAGATATATCTGGGGACTTACGCCTATCATCCAGGGAAACGTGACATCGTTTGATCCAAAGTCACTTAATGATGCTATGCGAATGTCTCGAATTCTCATGGATCAAGCGGTTCGAGCAGGAGCTATCCAGAGACGGAATCTCAATAACAACACTACCACCAACAACACCAACTACCGTAACAACAACAACAATGCCAACAACAATAACAACCGAAACAACAACAACAACAACAAACGACAATGGGATAACAACCAAAGAAACACTTTCAACAACCAAAACCGCAACACCCAACACCATCAGCAACAAAACAAAAGACAAGAAGCCTCAACGGCTTATGTTGCAGCACCAGCTGGAGGCAATTATGGTGGAAACTACCCACAATGAAATAAATGCAACTATCATCATATGGGTCCCTGCCCAGCCAAGTGCCGCAAGTGTCAATGACCAGGACATCTTGCTAAAGACTGTAAAAACAATGTCGTGACTACTGGAAGTAATATACAGCCAATAGTTACATGCTTCAAGTGTGGAGAAAAAGGGCACTACATAAGCAATTGCCCTAAAAAACGTGGCCAACAAGGCGGAGGTGCTCGTGGTAGAGCCTATGTTATGGGCAACGATGAACCTCAACAAGACCCGAACGTAGTCACTGGTATGTTTTCACTCAATAACCATCTTGTTAAGGTCTTATTCGATTCCGGTGCTGATATGAGCTTTATATCTTCCACAATTGCACCTTTACTTAATATTGCACCAACCACTATGGATACTCACTATAGTATTGAATTAGCCAATGGAAACTTAGTAAACACCAATACTGTACTCCAAAATTGTACCCTCAACCTTTTAGATCACCCATTCAGCATCAATCTCATGCCAATCAAACTTGGAAGTTTCGATGTTGTTATTGGCATGGATTGGTTGTCAAAACATCCAGCCAACATCATCTGTGGCAAAAACGTTGTTCACATTCCTTGTAACAATGAAACTTTGGTCATCCGTGGTGATCGAAGTGGAACTCGCTTAAACATCATCTCATGTATGAAAACCATGAAGTACATTGAAAAAGGATGTTACGCATTTCTAGCTCATGTTACCGAGAAGGAATCCAAAGAAAAACGACTTGAAGACGTTCCTAACGCTCATGAATTTCAGGAAGTTTTCCCTGAAGACTTACCCGGACTTCCACCATCACGCCAAGTAGAGTTTCAAATTGAATTAGTGCCAGGAGCGGCGCCAGTGGCCCGCGCTCCCTATAGACTAGCACCATCTGAGATGCAAGAACTGGCCAATCAACTACAAGAACTTTCGGACAAGGGGTTTATCCGACCTAGTTCCTCACCTTGGGGAGCTCCCGTCTTGTTCGTGAAAAAGAAAGATGGATTATTACGAATGTGTATCGACTATCGTGAGCTAAACAAATTAACCATAAAGAACCGATACCCTTTGACAAGAATCGACGATCTATTCGATCAACTACAAGGTTCGACCTATTATTCAAAACTAGACCTTCGATCAGGATACCATCAAGTTAAGGTTCAAGAAGAAGACATTCTAAAAACAGCCTTTAGAACTCGCTATGGTCATCACGAATTCCAAATAATGCCGTTTGGCTTGACGAATGGACCAGCAGTATTCATGGATCTCATGAATCGAGTGTGTAAGCCATACTTGGACAAGTTCGTGATAGTATTCATCGATGATATTCTCATATACTCCAAAAGCGAAGAAGAACATAAAGATCATCTGAGAACGATTTTAGATTTGCTCAAGAAAGAGAAGTTGTATGCAAAATTCTCTAAATGTGAATTCTGGATTCAGTCAGTACAATTCCTTGGGCATGTTATCGATAGCACGGGTCTACATGTTGATCCCACTAAAATTGAGGCTATTAAGGATTGGCCAACACCTACAACACCTACGGAAATTCGTCAATTTCTAGGTTTGGCCGGTTATTATCGAAGATTTATTGAGGGATTTTCCTCAATAGCCAAACCTTTGACTACACTAACTCAGAAAAACAAAAAGTACATCTGGAGCAAAGATGAAGAAGAAGCTTTCCAAATCCTAAAACAAAAACTTTGTAGTGCCCCTATTCTAGCATTGCCAGATGGGATCGAAGATTTTGTAGTCTATTGCGATGCTTCGCACCAAGGATTAGGAGCCGTACTCATGCAACGAGAAAAAGTCATGGCTTATGCTTCACGACAACTCAAGAAACATGAAGAAAACTACAATACTCATGACTTGGAGTTAGGAGCAGTAGTCTTTGCACTTAAAATCTGGAGACACTATCTATACGGTACTAGATGTACTGTGTTTACCGACCGCAAAAGTCTCCAACACATTCTTGATCAAAAGGAATTAAACATGAGGCAACGACGATGGTTGGAACTACTGAGTGATTATGATTGCAACATTCGCTATCATCCGGGAAAAGCCAACGTAGTAGTAGATGCCCTGAGCCAGAAGGAAAGGGTTAAACCTCTACGAGTTCGAGCTTTAGTCCTAACCATCAATTCAAATTTCCCTGCTCAAATACTCAATGCTCAAGCCGAAGCGGTGAAAAAACAAGACATTGAGAAGGAGAAATTGGACGGCATGATATAGAAGAAATTTGAAACCCGTTCTGACGGAACTTTATGGTTCCAAGGATGAAGTTGGTTACCACTTTATGGTGGCCTACGAGATTTAATCATGCTTGAATCCTACAAATCCAAATATTCCGTACATCCAGGATCTGATAAGATGTATCATGATCTAAAACTACTCTACTGGTGGCCAAACATGAAAGCTGACATTGCCACCTACGTCAGTAAATGCCGGACTTGTTCCAAAGTGAAGGCTGAACACCAAAAACCATCTGGTCTCTTACAACAACCTGAGATTACGATATGGAAATGGGAACGAATCACAATGGATTTTATCACTAAACTCCCAAAGACATCCAATGGTTATGACTCCATCTGGGTCATAGTAGACCGTCTCACAAAATCCGCACACTTTATACCTATCAAAGAGACTTACAAGATGGATCAGTTGACTCGACTTTACATCATGGAAATCGTCTCAAAACACGGTGCACCAATCTCTATCATATCTGACCGAGATGGTAGTTTCACCTCAAACTTCTGGCAGTCACTCCAAGACGCCTTTGGAACAAACCTAGACATGAGTACAGCGTATCATCCTCAAACCGATGGTCAGAGTGAACGAACCATTCAAACGGCTGGAAGACATGCTTCGAGCTTGTATAATCGACTTTGGAAAAGGATGGGATAACCATTTACCATTGGTCGAATTCTCCTACAATAACAGTTATCACGCGAGTATCAAGGAAGCACCCATTGAAGCACTTTACGGTCGAAAGTGTCGATCGCATGTTTGCTGGGCCGAAGTGGAGATGTTCAACTCAATGGTCCAGAACTTATTCATGAAACAATAGAGAAAATCATACAAATCAAAAATCAGTTACAAAAAGCAAGAGATAGACAAAAGAGTTATGCCGATGTACGACGCAAACCTTTGGAATTCCAAGTTGGAGACAAGGTTATGCTAAAAGTCTCACCTTGGAAAGGTGTCATACGATTCGGTAAACCTGGAAAACTAAACCCAAGATACATAGGTCCATTCAAAATCCTAGGTAGGGTTGGTCCAGTGGCGTATAAACTTGAGCTCCCATCAGAACTCAGTAATGTACATCCCACTTTTCATGTATCCACCCTAAAGAAATGTTTATCTTATGAATCGTTTGTTATTCCACTCGATGAACTCAAACTCAGCAATGATCTACACTTCATTGAACAACCTGTGGAGATCATGGACCGAGAGGTCAAACAACTAAAAGAGAGTCAAATACCAATTGTCAAAGTTCGTTGGAACTCCCAACGTGGTCCAGAATTTACATGGGAACGAGAAGACCAAATGCGTCGAAAGTACCCTCACCTTTTTTAAGGAGCATCACCATCAAGTAACAATTAAATCACGAGGACATGATTTCTCCAACGGGGGAGACTATAACCACCCGCATTTTCAGGTTACTTTTCACTTTCACTATTCATACCGTAAATATTTTTTATTTTACTATCATGACAAGATAAATAAACTCGACAAGTCGTCCTGACGGCGCACGTTGAATCCATTCAGAACCGTTTTCACGAAACCGTGTCCGAGAACTACTTTAGGGTTTAAACGTCATTCGAACATCCCGATATGTCCAGTAAACCATATAAACATTAGAAATATGCATTTCTACCATTTTACGATAATTCCGCAAGTTTTGGAATTTTACGTTTTCCAGTTCTGCGTTTTACGCGAATTATGCGTCTTTTACCCGTGTTTCTAGCATTAAGCATCTTTTTTGCACCCAATGAGACTTATCACTCATTTTTTATTTTTATATAGAGTATAATAATGAGTTTCATCATTCCTGCAAGTTTCTTATTTTTACGATACCCGGTTTTACGTTTTATGGCTTAATAACTTACGGTTGGCATTTAACGGAACCAAATCATGCTCTAAACTCAAGATAATACCAAGACTTATCATCTAAGCCTTGTCACACCCTTGTGACCGCCTCTTATGAGGTGAGTCACCTTGGTGGTGGCTTGATCCTAACCATGCTCTATTTTGATGATTACATGTGTCCTAACTTAACCATGGTTAACATTTAACCCAATATATGGTTAACCAAACTTACCCTCATATAAATAGCAAGTGAAAGACATCCTAAAAACCCTCATACACTTATCTTGGTCGTTCATATCATAAAACAAACATATCTTCCATAATTTGATCTATAAACTCCAAGTTTATGCAAAGAAGTTTCAAATATCAAGTTACTACATCAAATCTCTAGCAAGTTTAAGTGATCTTCTTGAGTTTAGATCCACTCAAGTCACTTAGTACTTCATCACCAACTCTTCAAGATTACAAGGGTGCCAAGGTGTAGAAAGCTAGCTCAATCCAAGGTCCTAAGTGTTCAATCAAAGTCCTATCCTTACTAGTTACTCCTTTCTTGATTGAAAGCCAAAAGTTGTAAGCAACTAATCACCACCATCATCTCATGTTTATGATTCATAATCTTGACAATTTCATGCTATATATATATTTACTATGTTGATTCATGATGTACATATACTCAATCACATGTTTTAATTCACATATTATCGTAAAAGTAACAAACTAGTAAACTAGTCATATTCTACACATTTGAGACCATTAAAACCAGTCACATATGGACTTTCTAACTTACATACTATGATAGATAGGATAAAATGGTAAACATAGCAACTTGAATCACCCTAAACGGACAAACGAGTTAAAAGATACGGCCAAAAGAAGTTAGCGAAACCAAAACGCCGAAACTGCCTAACACAAGCTGTTAAGTAGCTGTCCATTTTGAAAGTGGTACTTCTGGTCCGAATCATCAAAAAGTTAAAACAAGAAAGTTGTCCGGAATGACGTTTTTTTTCAATAGGCAAGAAGCTCGGACCATGAAAACGCTTAAATAGGCCATTATCTTTCAAAAACTGAAACTGCCCTATATATAGTTTCACGACTATACTTTTGTCACAACTAAACGCAAACCAAGAGGCCTAATGGCCATAAGCCAAGACCACAGCCACAGCTATGGTCAAAGCTAAGTCTCAAGACCATGTTAGTCAAGACCAAAGCCACGGCAAGGCCATGGCTAAAGCCTCAAGGTTTATTTACCCAAGACCGTTAACTAAGGTGTTAACCTTGGCAAATCAACACCAACACAAACCAAACGACATAACTTTATATACTTACATTATCAAATGATCATATTTGTGAAATGACAAGAACTTGTAAAAGCATGATAAACTTATTAATATAACAATCTTCACTCAAAACATATGTTTTATCTACTAAGTGCTGCAATAGTAGGGAGCTTCATGTGAGGGGTTTTATTTGAGTAAAACATATCGACGAGTTGCTGGATTTACGATTTAAAGTGTCCTAGCTCCTCAACGTTTACTGCATGACCTTTGAATTATGATGGCCCGAACGGTAGTACGATGTCTATAAACTAAATACGTTTTCACATATTAAAGATCTTACTATAACATCAAATGATAATTGACTACATCATGATCAACATAGAAACATATATAGGATGGTTTATGTTTTCCTAAAACATTATTCCAAACTTAAGTCGCAACATTTCATTTTTAGGTTGCCCGTAGAAGTTTTCCGATTTATCCATCACATCTGTTAAAGTACTTAACATTATTAACTCTCGGTGAGTTCATAGCCCCACTTTCTATTACTTAATTGTTTTACAAACCCTTGGGGGAGATACATGATTTATTTTAAACCGAACACATTGCTTTCCAAACTGTATGCTTATCTCATTGTTTTATTAGCACTAAGTTACCGCATTTGCCAAACTTAAGTCCCTTAATCATGAATCATTAATCACTAGTGAAAGTGGGCGCGAATATTGTGAATAGATCTATTGGGATTGACGAATCCCGTTTTTGTTGACCGGGTAGGCAAACAGACGCACTATATTTGAGTAACATTGGTAAAAATGGCAAATTTTACTTGTTAGGGCACGCACCGACATTTCCACCAATTAATTTTGGAACACGTTAACGCCTTGATTGCATGATGCTTAGTCTAATAAAAATTCTTTTGTTTTCAAACCATTGGTGTGAGTCTAATTAACTCACACTACCAACATAATGTGTTCAACCATCAAACAAACTCTATGAATTTCACTCAACCTTTGTGTTGACAGTTTTAAGCATGTATTTCAGGTCCATAATGTCGGAAGCTGGCACGGAAGGGCAAGGACAAGATCAAGAAGGCAATAAATAATATATCATTCACAAAACATCAAAAACTTTATATTGATGTGTTTTGTAATCAATGGAACCAACTGGGGCCTATTTTGTAAACTCTGATATATTTGAATGATAAAGCCTTTTTAAAACGACTCTTTTAGAGATCGTTTTCTATTATTATGACTGTTGTGCCATCAAGTAATACCCAGTTTGAATTCCGCTGCATATCACGAAATTAGGGGTGTTACCAAACCATAGTTAACCATAAGGTTCATCAACTATTAAATCCCTAACCTTACCCAACTTATACAAGTAAACTCTACTTGTAGCTATGGGTAAATGTTATATCCTGCTACACATCCTTGCTACAATATAGTTCTAAATTTTGAGAATTTCCCTTTAAAATCCAACAATAATACTTTCCAAATCCCTCATTAAAATAAGACGAAATGCCGAAACACTAAAAGTTTCACAAAATTCCCCTTATACACAATTAAGAATCAGTTTTACAATCTTGTGAAAATGTGTCATTTTTACACAACTACCGATTATGAAATATGGTCTTAGTCAAACTTGTATAAACATTTAGTCGGAAGAGAAATTCGAAACAATTGTTTCTTCATCCCTTAAGAATCAACCCATATACTTTAGAATCATGAAACGCCAGAAATGGGTACGTTTTGATATGACCTTGAGAAGTTAGAGGTGCCCACACTAACAAAATAGTGAAACCTCATAACATCAAGAATTATAACCTTCACCCAATGAACCTACCCCAGAAAATCATGGCTCCTCAGATAGAGGATGTGCTGCTGGCATAACACCTAGGTACCCATACCCAAAGAGGAAACCCTAGAACAACCAAGGGAAAATTTAAAACTTGTTCCAAATACCATCACCTCGTTCCCGACACTCTGTCGGGTAATGTAAACTGAGATCCGAGACGGATCTCCTGTAAGGTGGGTAGACTATAACAACCCGTAAATATTCGTATTATTATAATAATATTTATCACGTCAGAAAATTCAAATAGGTTATTCTCTGACAGATGTCAATATTTAGATTTAAAAAGACGAGAGGTCATCTCGTTTCTTTAAAAATAAGACACCGCACACATGATATTTGTTCACTAAGTATCTGTATAATAAATGTGGAATTTATTATTGTCCAAGTTAAATTTAAGCATACATGAGCTTAATCCGTTGTTTCGGGAAGTTATCCCGCATACTGCAGCACGCAGTAACATACAAAACTAAAAATAAATACTGAGATAAGTGAAATATACATTTTTATCATTCATTGATAATCTAAGAAAGAAAACGAGAGGTTATCTCGTGAAATTAGAAAATCACGGCACCGCACGCATACCGACACCAAATTAGTAATGGCAAACAGTTATAATCAAATTTCTACGTAATAATACTGTTATATTATTACGTTTAAATTATCGTTTCCAAAAACATAATTTCTATATTTTTCGGGTACCAGGAAGGTACGTTTACTCGAGGATTTGACAAAACACGGGGTACAGTTAATACCGTAAGGAATAATAAAACAAAATAAAAATCTTATCTATCCCTACTCTTATCTACGCCACCCTAGTGTCTCCTTTCTCTCCCCTCCCTTTAGTTGACATACACAGATAAACCAAACACCAAAAATGGTGCTTTCTTCTCCTTTTAATAGTCGATCAAATTCCCATCTCTATCACCATCCCTAAATAAAAACCCTACCCTCCTAGACCTCACATGAGGCTATAGAACGTGGCTGTGGAGAAAGAGACGGGTGCCAAGAAGGGTGGATATCTATCAAACGAGGTCAAGAACCTAGGGATTCCATCTCCATGTTTCCATCCACAAAAGGGATTGATTTCAGAAGAGTATCATCACTTTCAATCCAAAATTCGAAAACTAGGGTTCCAATAAGTAAAGGGGTTTTCTAAATTAAGTTGGTGGTTTTGTGATTGGGAGTATAAGGAAGCTATCTCAAGAGTTTAATTGCTCAAATTCGTCTCGAGTCCTCTCCAATTGAGCTCTTATTTTCGGTGGTTCATCTATTCGACCCACAAGGTTAAATGTAAGAACATTCAATTTGTTATCTTTTTGAACCTGTTAAATTGTAATCTCATTTGTCCAATTCGAATTATATATATATATATATATATATATATATATATATATATATATATATATATATATGTATGTATGTATGTATGTATGTATGTATGTATGTATGTATGTATGTATGTATGTATGTATGTATGTATGTATGTATGGGGAGAGTTAACGTGAGATCAAGCTTAAAGTTGTAAAAATAAGATCAAGTCTAAAAAACAACTAAAATATTTATAAATAATAATTTTAGCAATAATACACATAAAAATAATATTTTAATACAAATTAACATTTTAGCAACTAATAACCAAATGATACATGAGTTTGGATTAGTGATACACCTGATACACATTACACTAATAAATATTCTAAAATCTGATACACATACAAAAACCTGATACACATTACACTTCTAATCAAAGTGTATCACCTAGATTTCGTAAATTTTAAAAAGAAATCTATCGAAACTTTAACAATTTTAGTTGTAGTTAATAAAAAATTAATTTTTGTTGTAAGGAGAGTGTCGTTTGTCAAGTTTTAGTTGAATCTCATTTTAACAACTTTAAGTTTGATCTTATTTGATCTAAATTCTATATATATATATATATCTATATTATATATAACAGGAGGCATTTGGCATTAATGTCACCTCAATGCCAAATAATCAAATTTCATGCCACATAAGCATTTGTTGTCCAACTAAGCAATATTTTTATCCACCTAAGCACTAATTGTAAATTTTTTATTTTTAATAATTATTTTTATAAATTTCGGATGTTTATGCAATGTTTTTGAAAATTATTTATAAAAAATGAGGCTTGCAAGGATTGAACCTTGGTCATTTGGATAAATAACTTGTGTGTTTACCACTTGGGCAACAAGTTATTTTGATAATTATGTTGCATATTATAATTTATAAATGGCTATAATTATATTGGAATCCAATATTAATTAATTATCTTTTTTAAAACTTTTTATACATATCTACAAATTATAATTTATTCATAATATACTTTTCACGTATAAAAAAAATACACCACTTCTCCCTCAAAACCCTAATTTTTTTTTTGCTTTTAAATTTGTAACATGAAGAACCTGTTATGATCAATATCTGTAATGCTAATCCTTTTATGTTTGTGATTCTGTTTTTCCAGTTACATTCTTAATTGTGTTTTATTTAGGTTTTGTTTATGAGTCAATGAGAAGGGTATTGATTATGTGGCTGCATATATGATTCTATATATATTTTAATGAAGGTTTATCTGAATTTGCTTATATCATTACTTTGACTGATATCTATATTCTTTTTCTGTTTGGTACTTTTTCTTAGATCCATGTGAGGACAGTAAAGAGTCTCCTGCCAACTAAAAAGAAGAGGTGATTTTAAAGTTTTTTTTATGCAACAAGCTTATGCATTTGTGGTTTAGTTGTTTAGAGTAAGAGTATATATTGTTCCTGAACTCACATAATTTTACTGAAGTTGTGGACCCAAGTATCCTTTTAATAGTTATTGCTTAAACGTAGATGAGTTACCTGTTGAGTAAGCTGTAAATCAACTTTTAGATTATGGGATCCTTATGTTATGTCTATGATATTCTAAATCATCTGATCATGAATAAGATCAAAAGGCTCAAGAATCTTAAGGTTTGTGTATCATTTTATATGACTTCTTCCACTTTCAAGGAATTGCATTCTTACTTATAGGGCTCGTCAATGACAATGTAGTTTTGGTTTGTAGAATCCTAACCAAACCATTCCTATAAAGTCATGTTGTGCAGTTAACGCTCTTAAAATGATGGTATCTTTCAATAAACACGCAATGCAACTTTGAACTGCATCATACTTTATACTTTTAAAGCCCACATAGCACCAAAAATACATCAAACTTTCATTACTGAGAGTATGAGATAATCACCATGATCATCCTACAAACACTGATTATATTTAATATAGTAGCATCCAAATGTTTTATCCTTTTTGTAGCTTGACATATAACATAAGTACATCTATTCTCTCAACAAAATGTGAACAACTTAATATAAGCACACTTGAAATATGAGATAGCCTAAGATCATATTGTTAAATACGAGATTCAAAAGTCTATATGTTTCTTTTCCGTCTACATCTTTTGCTAATTACTTACTGTTGGAACCTCCTAAGTTATGTTTTTGTTCATTAGATTGATAAGCTGCAGTCCACCTTTCATCAATGGGATCGCATCTCTGTTGCCAGCGTTGAAGAATCCCATTGTGCAAAGGAACTCCTTTCCAATTGCGACAACATTGATTGGCGGGTATGCTTCCGACTTACTACTACAATATAAGCATTTGTTGACATGATAGTGACAGCCAAATGAAAAAAGATTGTTGTGTTCTTGGACTATGATGGAACACTATCTAAATTATACGAAATCTAAAGGTAAAATCTGTTTTTTATACCGGTTTAGATTTTACCTTTAATAAGTTCATGATTTGTTCAAGTTGAGATTGTTTAAAGCAAATAGGCTGCAAAAGGTAAGGACAGTGCATCTAAATAGTAGGGCCCAAGTTAGCAGCATTATGAAAGAAAAAAAAACTTCAGCTTTCGCCATTGTGGCACTATCCGTAACAGCAGCAATTCAGCTCAAGCAATTGTCCCCGCACATTCTCCTAATGCTAGAGCATCACTCTCCGTATCAGATTCCAGAATAACTACATAAGTAACTAGAAAGATCTAAGCAACATTCTATAGATTTCTAATCTATTTTTTCTTTTTTATTGTAAAGAAATAATTTATGAGTAGTATGGTTCATTTTTCAAGATTCGGTTTTGTTTATTACCTGGAATTATACTATGTTTACATTTCCACTAGCATGAAATTCTTGTCTCTTTCTTAACCCAGCAAAATGTCGACTTGCATGCATAGTATGGATATTTGCGAGTTTGTGATCATACAGAGGGGATATTATAATGAGACGAGGTGAATTGTTTGACACGATCATACAAAGGGGAAATCAAGTAGGGCCTGAACACAAGTTAGATCAAGGAACATATTTTGAAAAGTCCCGAGCTGTGCAGAGAGCGAGCCGATGCAAATGGAATCAGCTAAAACAACATAGTTGCCCCTCCTCACACATAAACCAAATCTTTTAGCACAAAAACCATTTAGCATATCATCTACCGGTGGCGCTATAACTGAATTATCTCCAAAACATGCAGTTTTGACACCTCCTGCACGAGAATGCGTTAAAATATTCTGCTAAAAGTTTGAGCTGTGCAGAGAGCGACACCGATGCAAATGAATCAGCTAAAAATTTGAGCTGTGATTAGAGCGACATCGGTGTTAACAACATGACATATGTCTTAACAAAAATTGCAAGCCTTTTCGACACTGGTGGCACTTTAACCTTTCAGTTTCTACTGCAAATGTCACAGTCATGGTTGGTTTTGCAGATGAATCTGGACAAGTTGGTCCACATGTCATGTGTCGCTGCCAGGTCAGCTTTATATTTTCTGAATGCCCAAAGTTTCATGTTATCGTTTGCATATTATTGAGATTTTATATTCTTAGATTATAAGGAGTGTGAGTCTATGGTCAGCTGGAACAAGTCAAGTTGAAGACAACATTCACAATGCTTACTTCTCCCTTATTTTACTTCTCCCTTATTGAGAAAGCAGAACACTTGGTTTACATTGAGGTATTTCATAAGCTCAAATATCAAAAGATTGTAAAAAAGTTTTATAGCTGCTGAACTTTCCTGTTGTATGCATGAAATTTGTGGCCAGAACCAATTTTTCATCTCGGGTCTTGCTGGAGATGATATCATACGAAACCGTGTGTTGGAATCTTTATACAGGCGTATTATGCGGGCATATCAAGAAAACCAGTGTTTTAGGGTCATCATTGTTATACCGTTATTACCTGGATTCCAAGGTGGACTAGATGATGGTGGTGCAGCATCTGTAAGAGCTATCATGCATTGGCAATATAGAACAATATCAAGAGGACCCAATTCTATATTGCATAAATCATCTGATATTCTTGGTCCAAAAGTTCATAATTACATATCTTTCTACGGTCTCTGGTCTTATGGTAGAATTTCTGATGATGGTCTTATGGCCTCCAGTCCGGTATTATTTCAAACCATTACTTTTAAGTTATAGTAGTAAACTACAATTAATTTCATAATATTTTTCATAATTTAGCCTAGATAAAGTCATCAAAATGAATACTTTATGTTTCTATTTATAGACGATCTCCTACCGCAGGTATATGTGCATAGAAAAGTTATGATAATAGATGATAACACAGCCTTGGTTGGATCAGCTAATATTAACGACAGAAGTTTACTTGGATTACGTGACTCTGAGGTAATTTTTAGATTATCTATCATTTTTATGCTTTATTTTTATATTGCTACTACCTTGGTTTTTTGTTGGTTTTATTACTGATGGTTATGGCCTCTTGTGCAGATTGGAGTACTTATTGAAGATAAAGAATTTGTTGACTCATATATGGGAGGTAACCCATGGAAGGCTTGAAAGTTTTCCTTGAGTTGTGCATCTATCAATAGGATATATGGATTTTATGATGAATGTAAACGCCGTTTTAATGTTCATCTTTGGAAAACTTTTACTGAATGTTTCAATTGTCTTCTTGTGGCTGCTCTTATAGGTGACAAGATACTATGCATACATGGGGGTCTTTCTCCTGATCTTACTAACTTAGATCAGATAAGGAACTAGCCCTGATGTTTATATATATATAACAAGCTAAACTAAAAGTTTAGATGCATACGTACTATGACGTACACAGCATTAATTACATAATTCTTATTATATACTGTATGTGATACTCATGCAAAACAATGTTTATTTTTTTTGGAAACAGACTGTAGTTATCAGCATAATGCAAAAAATGTCCAAAGAATGACTGTAGCGGACTGACAAGAGAATTGGTCTCATGAATGAAATTTTAGCAGCCATGGACACTGTGAAGTACTCTCTCTTTCCTTAATATATTTTTTGTACGTTTATTGATTTTCTAATTCAAAACTACATATACAAACCGCATAGAAAATTACAAAGGCCAATACCAGATTCCGTTCCATTCCAATTGGCAGTTCCTTTGACAGATATCATTCCTTCATATTTTGGTATTGATTCATAGTCTTTTTTGTGCAGGTACATTTGTATGTGATGAGATCTGTGAGTATGGAAGGATTTTCAGGTGGAGAGACTCAGATTGAGAATATTCTGTGTCATGAAGTTGACACAAGAAGAAAGGATTTGTTGGTTGTTTATGAACAATTTAATAGCATCAAATCAGGCTGGGATGACAGGTAATGGCCATTTATTTCAACTCCATAAAGCCGTAATTGTGATGCTTATGTTTTTTCACTCTTGATTTTATCGAGCTGAAAACTGATTGTTTGATTTCCTTTTTGCAACTTTTGGGAGACCATAGGAGAATAGTGTTTTAGATAGGTGCTTACGTCTTGCCCCTTTTAGCCATTTTTAATTTGTCAACAAGTGTTTCTGTCTATCATTGCTGACTAGATCTGTGGCTTTTAAGTACTATGTTTGTGAGCCAATAGGTGTGTCTAATTGAAACGAAAGTTAGTTTGGTTAATGCATGTTTGCTGCAGCCTGCGTGATGTACAATTTCAGTTCAAAGTAGTTTCACTGGATATCATATTTATTGCATTAACACAATTACTAACCTCTGGTTGAAATTCTCCAGAATTGCAATTTCTTAACAGAGCTGGAGCAGAAAATAGAGTTCTGTATAGACTCTAAGTTCTCAATTATACTTGATAGATTAAGTGACGATTTGGAGATCATTAGGTCAGAAATAAAAAGTAACATGGAGGCTCTGGATTCTCTGTTGAAAGAGGTATCAAGTAAGATTTTTCAAGCTGGAGGTATTGACAAACCATTGGTAACCAAACGTCGGTCAATGATGTGTGTTGGTATCAAGGCTTCTCATAAATCATTGTTGCCAAATGGCGTTGTTCTAAATGTAAGTAGCTCCGGAGCAACATACTTTATGGAACCCAAAGAGGCAGTGGACTTGAATAACATGGAATACATAACAGTCAAAATCATTTGAAATTGTTCTCTTTTCTCTTCATGATTTGGAAGTTCCAAATGAGGACGATGTATCGATTCTCTTTTAACTACAGAAGATTTTCCCAGGTTTGTCATGTTCTATTGTGTGATTACACGACACCATGTGTGTGTATGGTATTACTGACTGGTTTATGCCTTACAGATGAATGGACAACTTTCTCGAGAGAATGGATTGTCACAATGAAGATGACCTAAAAGGAAACGACGAGTTAGAGGATCAACTACGTCTCTGGGCTTCCTATAGAGGCCAAACCTTAACCAAGACATGTGTGTTTGCACCAAAGTTGATTAAGTGACCCATTTAATATCTCATTACGTGAGTTGAACTAATTCGTAATATTTATGATAGTCAGCGGTATGATGTATTATCGCAAAGCATTGGAGCTTCAGGCTTTCCTTGATATGGCTAAAGACGACGGTACATAAATTTTCCTTTTCTTGTGATTATATTGAGGTTATAGAAATTAAATTTGTGTTCTGCTTGCATAAATGGTCACCAAACCACATGGACGATTTCTGGAATCTACTCTTGAATTAGTGTATTCAAGTGGCTGATTTGTGTATAAAGTCATCTTTAAGATTGTGGGGTTACATTAATTCTCTTCTTATCGTTCTCAGAATCCATTTTCTCCCCACTTCAGATTAATAAAACATGCATTCATATATAAAAGATCCAACCAAATTGCTCCAGGTTCATTTGTCTCTTTGTCTTGCTGTTGCTTCTTAGTATTGTTGGTAAACCATCATTATCATATCTTCTTTCATGACCCCAAAAGCTGCAAATTCCATAGAGTTCAATTAGCAATTCAAGCAAAAACGATTGATACAGATGGTTACATAATTATATATGATGTGATGTCAATATAAATGTTATTGTTTGAGCATGTCTAACTTTTCATCTAGCTCTTACACAATTATTATTATTGCCCCTCTATATTCGGCAGACATCTAAAATCAACCACCAAAACTAAACTGTAGAAACGCTCAGTGATAATTAAGCATACTTTGCACAAATTTTCTACCAACTTAGGGTACTAAACTCTCAGCTTCTTATTCATCAATGGCTACTTTTAAACTTAATAAAATTCTAAAATTTTATGACTTAACAACTCGCATGATGCTGCTATAAGTGAACCACAAACAGATAGCAAAATTCACATAATGAAATAGTTTTCACATGCTGAACTGACCCACAAACAAACAGCAAAATTCGCATATTAAAATATTTGTCAGAATCTTCCTACTCTAACCAGTTTTGTGAAGCAATTGGACTCAAGTATTGTCAAAATCTTCGACCATTATGCATATCTTTGATTACTTGTCAATGCCTAATTGATAGTAAGGAATGACAAAGGTGGTGTTTGGTTAGCTTCTTTTTATTAGGCTTATTAGCTTATTTAGCAAAAAAAAAAATTTGTAGTGTTTGGATAAGCCTATTAAGGGGACGTTTGTTAAAACTTTATTTTGGACTTTTTAGCTTATTTGACTCGGCCTATATTTCATAAGACCCTTCTTTCCAGCTTATTGTTTTGACTTATGAGCTTATTATGAATTAAAGATGGAAACTAAACTCATAAGCTAGAAAAACTGGGCTATATATAATATAAGCATACTCAAATAAGTTTATAAACCCGGTTTTATTGGGGAGAACATGGCTATTGCATGGCTGATATATAACAAAAGACGATTTGCTCTGTTTGTCGGTCACTATGGAGATAGGTTTCTCATTAGGTTATGAAGAACTTTTGTTGATTATGGTTGCTCGCTAATCAGGTTTTTTGATTTTTTAACCCATTATTTATTTTTTTACTCTTTTTTGGGTAATATGCAGGTTTGCTATTTACACAACCCAGGTAAGTGATCCTCTTTGTATGTCATTTTGTTTATGTATGCATACCAAGAGTTCCATGTAATATTTGAATGAAAAATGTTGTTGTATAATCTTTTATTTATCTTTTTTTGGAAAATAAATCATATTATATACAATGGAGGAAGTTGGTTTCAAGCCATTGTTCTAGGTTGTGACAATTAACTCCATTAAGCAACACATCGATAAATAAAAGGTCTCTTACACAGGTTCAAAGGCTATTAGGATTTCTTTTGAAAATTCAGAGTATATAGCATCCTGGAAAGTATAAAAATCAGAGTTATACAAGTTTAATGTTTGAGATGTCCTACTGAAACTGTTTGAAATGGCCTACTGAAACTGCTTGAAGGGGTTTTTGGCATCATTTTGAATAAAGTCTTATAAGAGCTTTTTGTGATTGTCTATTAGGAATGTGAAGAGAAAGGAAGTTAATGAACTATTTTGTGTTCTTGGGTTTTTAGGAAAAGGAAGTAAAGTATTTATCTATAATAAGTCCTGCACAATCTCTTTTATGAAAAAAGTGAGGTATGCCTATCAGATGCATTTATGAAAACATGAGTACTACGCGATGATTTTAAGTTATGTTGTTGCATGAGAAAGAGGTTCATTTTTAATGTTCTCCGAAAAGACCGCGTGTCCTGTTGAATATACAATGGTGTAATGACAAAAAAAAAAGAATAAAATAATAAAAAGAAGCAAAAGGAATAAAAACTAAACTTTGTTTATAGAGTTTTGTCATTAAACTTTTCAAAAAAATATATATGAACTTTTACTACAACCGTAAAAAATAATTATAAACCAAAATTAAAACAAAATATAAAAATAAAACTATTTGTTTATTAATTGATAAAATACGTTATTTAAAAATTTGAAAAAATCCCGTGCGTGCACGGCCTATCGGCCCGACAAGTGATCCACATAAGGTTAGCTTTAATATAATGTTGGTATTTTATGTAGCTGAGAGCCTAAGGGTTTGTGTCAGTAGCATATGTATGTGGTTCGTTTGGTTCGAGCTACTTCACGGTGTACATTTATTTTTGACCTCACAGTTTGTATGTATATCTTTTTAGGTATGTGCTTACTGAATATATATGTAAATGACTTCAATTATGATGTTGATGCAGTCCTATTCATGAAAAAAGAAGCCTGTCTCCTAATAGCAAACAAAATTCATAGTCTTATACATCAAACATTATCACAGATTGGTTTGTTTCTACAAAAGCCGGTATACTTATATTATTTAATTGTTTCATTATCTTTTATATGTATTACACTAAACTTAGTTACTTATAGTTTGTATGTTTTTATAATTTACATCCACGCAAATCATACAATTATTTATAATTCTAAAAAAAAAAAAAAAAAAAAAACTAAAACCAACAACTAAAAACCAAAGAAACAATTGTTTTATAATATTGTTTGACAATTCTAAAAAATGTATTTCAGTTAACAAAAAACAAAAAACAAATAATTATAAGTCATGCACGCCCGTTGGGCGGGCTTCGAAAACTAGTATATATATATATATATATAATATTACCGAATGTTATTAATAAATTGGAAAGTTTTGGTTAAATTTTGTTGTTGTTGAATATGTGTGGCAACCAATGAATTAGAAACAAGATATATAAAAGATTAAGGAGTAAATTACACCGTTCGTCCTTGTGGTTTGCGTTGACCGCAGGGTTTCGTCCTTTGACCAAAAAAGTTGCACCGTCCGTCCTTAAGTGGGAAACGTTATGCACCGTTCGTCCCTCCATCCAACTGGGCCCACTAACGATCGTTAAGTCTTGTTAACATGAGGGTATAATCGTCATTTCAACACAATAAGGACGAACGGTGTAGTTTACACTTTTTGTCTCGCAGGAAAAAAATCAAAACCAAACACATATATAGACCAGGTGCAACCCGTGACCCAAACGGGTTTTGTCTCGCAACTCTAAACGGGTTTAACAGAAAACGATTCAAGAATAGAATTACAACACCATTTTTCAGATTCTTAAACACAGAAAATCTTTTACACGAACGATTTTTATGACTTTTTACCACACGGCTCCAACATCAAAACATGTATAACGAATATTTACCACATGAATCTTTAACAAGAGGTTTAATCCGATTTTTATTCCACGAAAACATTAACACATGAATGTATGATAATAACAACAAGCCAACAAGGGTGTCTCGGCTTACCATTGACACGAGAGAGAGGAAAGAATAAGACGAGAGAAAAATGAGAGATGAGAGGCAAGTGGCGGCTGAGTTGACAGCGGTGGCGGCTGAGTTACGACTCCAATAGTCGTGTCTCACCACAGCTGAACCAAACCCGAACACCATCACTACCACTCAACCGAAGTCGTGGCTTGCGAACCCATCAACAACAAATCCCACCAATTTAAACCACAAAATCCCTATCCCTTCGTCACTTGATCTAACCACACACACCATGCTCAAACAGTGAACAAGTAATCAAAACCCTTGAAATAACAACATAACCCGAAACCGTTTAGCTCAGATTTGTAACGCGTGAGGGATCCTCACCACGCGTGTGGTGCGTAGAAAGAACCACAAGGACACGATCTAACCCCTGGTGGAGGCGGTGAAGCAGAAGGCGGCGAGTGGCCGGCGCGTGGATGGTGATACGAGGCGCGTCAAACGCTCAGAAATTCTTGAAATGACGAGGATAAACCGATCTATTGATTTGTCTTAGAAAAGGGTTCACCGGAAAATTTTCCGGCGACGGTGGTGGCCGGAAAAAAGGTGTCACCGGCGAGGGTGTGAGAGAGGGAGTGTGTGTTTTATATAAAGTGTGAAATTAAATTTTAATGAATTTTTTGGTTTATAAAAAGAGTAAATTGCACCGTTCGTCTTTATTGTGTTGAAATGACGATTATACCCTCATGTTAACAAGACTTAACGATCGTTAGTGGGCCCAGTTGGATGGAGGGACGAACTGTGCATAACGTTTCCCACTTAAGGACGGACGGTGCAACTTTTTTGGTCAAAGGACGAAACCCTGCGGTCAACGCAAACCACAAGGACGAACGGTGTAATTTACTTAAAGATTAAGTGTTGGCTCATAGATTGATGAAAGTCTTTATTTTCATCTTGTTATTCTTGTTTGTTAAATCTTGGGATGAGATGGTTTTTAGACAAAAAATCTAGTTTGCTTGTTTGTTTTGGAACCCACTGTACAACAGTGGTGCTTCCTTCTTGGTTTGACATTTCACATTAAAATAATCAAATTACAAACTTAATTAAATGTGTTTTGAGCCAAGTTAGATTGGTAGTCGGTGTTGGTTTGAATCGAGACCCACTATTAGAATGCTTTCTACTTAGTCGTCCAACAAAATCAAATCTGAAAAACACTTATAAACAACTTGATAATTCTTTTTAGTTGTTGGGTTGGATTAAAAGGTAAATGTGTTGAGTTACTAAAACTGTTTGACAGTAGGAGTGTGATTGTTGGTTACTTGACCAAGCCATCACAGAAATGTTAAATTTTCTTTTGGTCACTTTTTTGTCAAAAGATGAATATTACAATGTTAAAATGCTTTAAATGGTATTGACAACTAAAAAGAAATTTAGTTGTGATTAGTTTTATATTGTCGAAAACCCAACAGTAAGGGTGCTTATGATGTTTCCTCATTATGTCCCATGGAATGCTTATATCAAACCCTAAAAATTTATTTATTAAATATCAAACTTAACCTTAGTTTAAAGCAAAGTGTAGTCAAGTAAACATCAATGAATAGCAATATACTTTCGCCTCTTTTCAAAATTAATAAATAAATAAAAATAAATAAAACTAAAATAAAATAAAAATCTTTCAAAAATTTGCTAGTATAATCATAAGATTTAAAACGACCCATTGTAAACAAATAAAAGTCATTCAACCTATTTTTTTATATAAAAATTCAATCTGCGGCGTTTTTGAATTATTTTGATATAAAAGTCTAATCCGCGGTCTCTTAGGCCATTTTGATATAAATTATAATCTGCGGCCTCTTTGGCTCATTTTGATATAAATTATATAAAAAAGTCTAATCTGCGACCTCTTTGACCTAATTTGATATGAATTAAGTAAAGAGTTTAACATGCGACCTTTTTGGCTTATTTTGGACTTATTAAATCTAACCTAATACAAATATATAAGTTTTACTTATTATAAAGGCTATTGCTTATTGTGGCCTAACTGAGCATGTTTGACATATTTTAACTAGCTGAAACTTATATAAGTGGTATAAAGTTTGTTACATTGTTTGTAAGAGGGAATTTGCGACTTTTGGTATGTTTGAGAAGAAGACTATATACGAACGGGTCATGCCCGATCTTCATACTAAAGGATGAAATTACTTATTTTCCATTAACCATCTTTTTAATCGATTAACTGTGTGTATATATATATATATATATATATATATATATATATATATATATATATATATATATATATATAGGATAAAGATCAAATAAAAAAACAAATATCCGTAAAAAGATAAAAAGATTTTTTTTTCAAAAAAAGTTCTCGAAAAATTCCACAAGATTGGGTATGATGGTGCATGAAAAAGTTGTAAAAAACTTTTTTCTAAAAGTGGATATTTTTTCCGAAAAAAAATTATGAAAAAATACATTTGCGCATTAAATCGTTTTTTTGTGCATCAAAAATTGGTTTTTGCA
The DNA here is from genome assembly GCA_910596185.1 of Chrysanthemum makinoi. Taxonomy (NCBI): domain Eukaryota; kingdom Viridiplantae; phylum Streptophyta; class Magnoliopsida; order Asterales; family Asteraceae; genus Chrysanthemum; species Chrysanthemum makinoi. The sequence goes on along the minus strand of OU343224.1, from coordinate 290,871,829 downwards.
CCCAACTTCTTTTGACTTTTTTCATTAAAATAACATTGCGCATCAACCTAAAACAAGTTGAAAATTTGTGCATCAAAATTTTTTTGCGCATCAAAATTCGTTTTTTGTGCATTAAAAAAAACGTATCAAAACTCAAAATTATAAAAAAAGTTTTCACAAAAGTTTTATGCACCAACATACCCGATCTTGTGGAATTTTTTTGGAATTTTTGGAGAATTTTTTAAAAAAATAAAATCTTTTTGTTCTTTTTACGAATATTTGTATTTTTATTTTAACTTTACCATATATATATATATATATATATATATATATATAGATATATATATATATATATATATATATATATATATATATATATATATATATATATATATATATATATAGAGAGAGAGAGAGAGAGAGAGAGAGAGTTATGATCAAATAAGAAGATTACTTAAAATAAGAAGGAATAAGAAGAACTATAACCGCAAGTCCGAGATTCACCGACCTAAATTAGATGCATCCCTATAATCTTAGATGCATTATAACGCACCATAGTGTGTTTTCTAGCTTTTAATCACATGCATATACGTATATTAGATGCATTTCATGATTTCTCTTGTTTTTTATTCCTCTGCACGTGCCGAAATCATTAAAATCAATTTGCACCATCTATACACCAAATTAACTTTCAAAACTCAAGATGTTGCATCTATATGAATAGAAATGCATCTAATGCAAGTCGTTGCATCTCAAATGCGTGGTTTTGGTCACTTCTCACCACTTCTTATTTTAATTTACTTCTCACTGGATCCCTACTCTCTCTCTCTCTCTCTATATATATATATATATAAATATATATATATATTCCTTCATTCATGACGTCCACTTAGTCCAATAATGTCCAGATAAAGGTACATACGTTTCGTACATCCTTGTTTGGTTATCATCAACCCAAAGCCTTGTTCTTCCTTGATATACTTCTGCGTATACCCTTCCATGAGCCAATACTACAAACATTAGAAAAATGTTCTAAACTTAACCAATGCCACATAAGCAACAACAACAACAACAACAAAACAAACAATTAAAATTTATAAAGCTAGTTAAACTTTATCGAGTCTTAAACATAAAGACTAAATTGCCATATTAATTAGGTTGCGTGTCGGGGCCGTGCACTATCATCCCTTGATTTAATTCCCTTTGGACTACTAATTGCCAAGGTGAGTTTTATAGCCCCTACTTTAAAATGTTTTATACTTGTTTTGGGGGAAGATACATGCTCATTTTACTTAAATGATTTTGATTATTGAAATTGTGCATTTTCATGCATACTATGCTTTATGATTGATATGTTTGAAGTTACATCATACATAGATGTTTTATGAACCATACCAAAGTGCTTGACTTAGAATATTACGCAGCTTAGCCTAAGTCCTTAGATCCCAAATTGCCCTTTCATGAACCGTGAATTCCTGCTGGGAAGCGCGAATATTATAAATAGATCTATTGGGGGTGACTCCCCTGTTCGGTTGGCCCCGCTTGGGTCAAGGCGAAACATATAGCATGTCGGAACCGAGTGTATTGGGATAAACACTCGCCGTGGGCTCCTTATTTGTATGACTACATTTTGCATACAGAAACTGTCGTAGCTTCGGTTGCATGAACTTAGTGCTGGCGTAATAGATTTATAATATATGTCATTATATTCGTTGTAATGTGCATATACCCTAATTATGGTCCGCTAATGAAATTCTTTTATATAAGGTAAACATAAATTTTTATGACATTATGCAAAATGTAATGTTCATCAAAACATAATGTTAAATGGTGTACTGAATTGCCATTTAAATAAACCTATGAACTCACCAACCTCGTGTTGACACTTTTTAGCATGTATCTTCAGGTTTTGAGGTGATAGCTTATCTTTGGAGGCGCAAGGAAAAGGCATGGCATGGTTATAGACGACTCTGATTTATGTATTGGGACCACCTTTTTATAATGGGCAATTTTTTCGCACAAATCAATAATGTAAACATTGTATTCAAGAATGAATAAAAGTTCTTTTATAAAAATCAGTTGTTCTATACTTATGTTGTGATATCGATTTAGTAGCACCCCAATACTTGTGTGCTTCCGCTGAGCCATTTTGGGGGTGTTACATATCACTTCAAGTAAGAATTCTTAATATCCTTTTTTGTAATACGTTATACTTTATATGCAAACTATTTTTTGCAGTGTTTATTCAGTATATGTTTGTTATTTAGGTACATTGTCTGTCATAAATCAATCATTAACCGACTCATCTTATGGTAACAATCTGTTAACACAAAAACAACATGATATTGCTGTATCAAGTACTTTAAATTTGTCCTCACAACTAAGGCATCCCGAACGGCCATGCAAGACTCATGCTGATTCCGTAAATATAACTAATAAAACTCTCGGAATTTTGAAAAACACTAAAAATCAACAACCTTCAACAAATATTACACATGTAGCTAAACATTCCACTGTTGTTAACCTAATTCTTAATTATCAGCCCATATATATACCGAGTCATATGCCTCTCCATCTAACCAAACATAATCTGTTGATACACCAATTGTTTCCAAGAAGACTAAACATTATCAAAACAATGAATGCCAAATTTCTTCAACTAAAAACATCCAAGTAGTAACACCTACAAGTTTTGTTAAACCTCATGCTACCATCATTCCAACTGTTGGATCAAAAGCTGAAACATTGGCACCACAACTAGGGTGGCCTGGACGCCCACATAAGAGTCATGCTGATACAGCAGTGCTGGATAATAAAAGTATTAGAGTTTTAGAGAAAAACGAAAATCAAATTCCTTCAATAAGTATAGACATGTAGCGACGGCGACAGATGTTGTTAACCCAATACCAGGGGCCGATATACAAAGATTTCCATTAACGGAGATTACATCAGGTAATATTTCAAAGTTATTATTTATTTGTTCATTTTATTCTCTTTTATTAAACCATGTTATTTCAATATATATTCATAACATAATGCGGTTGTAGGTTTAGTGTCATGCATAAACCGAACATTACTCAAGTCATGTTATGGGAAAATTTTGGAACTCAAAGTCCTACAGTTACTCACAATGCAACATGTCAAAATATTGCACCACCTTTTGAGTGACTTGGATGCCCCTATAATACTCCTGTAACATTTGGAACTTCATCAAATAATGACAATATTGATTCATCACAGCTTGTTACAGAACAAACCATGTAGACTAAAGGGAAGGCCACGGAAAATACCTCAATAAAATGGTAACGTTTTTGACATGCTGTTATTATTAGTTTACTTTTTATATGCATTATTTACCGTTAAATGATCCGGTTATCCATGTGAAAAATATCTTTAAAATGTTTTTTTAGAAGGTGATGAATCAATAAGAACAAAGGATACCGTTCAATTTTCATGTGAAACTCCAATCAACCGCACCCCTTCGTTTGATCCAAATATTGGCTCCTGCATTACAAAAGGTTATTGCTTATAACTTAGAATGCATTAATTCTCAATAATATATTTTTTATACATATGTATTTCCTATAAACTTAACACCGACATATATTATTTATCCTGTTACATTCAATAGATCATGACACACGCAGTACCATATAACAACATGTTCCAAACACCTCTTTCAGCATTGGATTTGGATCATCATCTCCTATTTTTCACACTCCTGATGTAACAAATGCAAAATGACCGATTCAAAACACTTCTACAAGTATGTTTTATATTATTCAAAATTTATAAATGACTATATTTCAACATCTTTACATCATAATCAGAACTCATAGCATTATTAATTACAGGTAAACCATCAACGACTAATCACAGAACAAGATTCAAAAACAGAACGCCTATACAATTTGACATTGGTAAGATATAATAATACGTGATTTTAAGTAACTATATTCAATCATGTGGTAATAACTAACAATGTATACAATACATGTAGTCCTTCTATTCTACCATCAAGTAGTGTAATGGATCCTAATGTTGATCCTTCTGAAGTTAGCATAATTCAAAAAGGCAAGTCAATTGCAAGTATTACTCAATTTGAGTTGTCTGAACAAGATACTGAAGATGAATATTGATATATGGATCGTATTACAGGCATTTCTAAAGGTGTATCTCATAATCAATATTAATACAAATTATTCCTTAATGTCTATGTTTTTTAGCACTTCATTAAAATAAATTTTTGTCATTTTCAGTAGAGTATTTTGACCACGGAGATCCGATTGAAGAATGCGACAAATGTAGTGCATTGTTGTGGCTTGCTGAAAGTAAAAGGGGAGATAATAATGCAGCTAACAATGATGGATATTCTATTTGTTGTGGTCGAGGTAAAGTTAAACTACCAGTGGCATTGAAGAATCCTCCAAATTTGTTAACTCGACTTTTAAAAGCAGAACACCCTACACAGAAACGTTTTTTTGGATAACATACGATGTTATAATTCCATGTTTGCTTTTACATGTATGTCTGGTAAGCAAGATAAGATGGTTAATAATACTATACGCGGTCCATTTTGTTTTAGAATACAAGGGGTAAACAACCACGTAATGAGGGATTTGTTACCAAAAAAAGGCGAACCACCTAAGATTGGGGAGCTTTACATATATGATCGAGTAAACAAGGTTCAAAACTACATTAATGTTGTTAGGTTAGTATTATTGTTCATAGATTTAAAAACTTATATTTGCATATTATTATCATGCAAGCGATAGTGCATCTTCCTCATCAACAAAAAACATAGACCGGCAACTCACAAAAGACATAAAAAAACATGTTGGATCTTAACAACCCTATGGTTCAGAAGTATAGGTATGTTGGAAGAAGATTAGCGGCCAGTGATACTGTTGGAATTTTATACTCATAACAATTATATATAAAACAAATAACATCATCAAAGCACGCAGCGGAAGCAAATAGGAATAATATATATAAGTAATTAACCGAATAAGAAAACGCGTACCTTTTAGCAATTCAAGAATCAAACGTTGATTAAACAAGAACAAAACCCAAAACCCTAACTTAAGGGTTTAAATAATTCGACCCTAAGGAGATCGACCACCAAGGATTCACAAGCTCAAGCGTGCTTGCTCTTCGTTCTTGTACACACGTACTAATAGCGATTTGATGTGGAAAAGCTAGTTCCTTGAATCACCAATAAACCAACACTAGTATCTTTGGGTTAAGCAAAATCGAAATCCCTTGGAAGAGGGTGTTTCGACCGGCCACACAAAGAGGGAGAGAGGAGGAGAGAAATTAGTTTATTAGGTGATCCAAGATTAAGAGAATAATGAATACAAAGGATTGTATTTATAGTTAACTTAACGTGGTAACCAAGTTTGTGTGGGTTAGGGTTTGTAAACCCCAAACCGATCGGCCAAAGCCCCCAAAGGGGATTCTAGAACTTTCCCGACTTGTAATTTCATCTCTAGTCCTTCTAGTTAATATTTAACGACCGTTAACCAAACCTCGTTAATTATTTAACTATCGTTATGTTTTATTTCGTGACTAATAATTAATAATAATAACGTTTTATTTATATTAATTATATACATCAATTCTCATACGTAATGTGTGCAATCCCGAAGTCTCGAGTTCGAATCCGGACATACTATAATTTAAATATCCATAAAACCTTTCAGCTCCCACTTGGATATTACTAAATATAGTAATGACATTGTTTAGTCTAGCTTTCACGCAACGCCCCAGATCAAATCGAGTATGGTCTCCTGGAAAAAACCATTTAATGATTCATCAATTTTACTTATCCTTTTGTTACTAATACTACATTAACTATGAATATGGATCAAGTCATTTCATAAGTTAACATTCTGTTTCTCGTTGTATTTGATTGAACAAGATTACCAAATCATCTGAACGTATTCCAGATAGATCTTGGGTATGGCCATACAAACATCTTGTCAATCCTACGAGGGGCCCAAAATAGTATTATGCTTTGAAACAAATTCAAAGGAACAAATTCTCTTGACTACAAACATAACTCATGAATTTTGCAACACTTCCGAAAATAGCCCTTATAACTACCAGTTACGGATAGCGTTAGACTATCTTACACAAATGCACTACATTCATATCAGTTATCTGATATCTCAAGTTTGAGGATAAACACTGCATGATATACTTAATGACAAAGATCCATAAAGTATCATCATGTAAAGTTGGGATGAGTCCTATATTCAATTCATTGAATATCATGTGAATCTGGTATGTCCCACGCATCAATATACTTTAAAAGTATATTCTACCAAAACTCAGATTTGTCTTAATTCAATGACATTCCCACATCATTGATTGACAACGGACTATTTAGAATAACATAAGTTATTCACGGATTAAACATGCAAATATAGGATATAATATTAAGAAAATGAAAAATAAACATAAACAACTATTTTATTTCATTTAAGTAATATTTGTTCATAACATCCTTTATCCAAATACTAATCACAGATCTGCATGAAACTACTAGCTAAACGAAGACCTATCCCATCAGCATGGTCAGTAAGTTTTTCTTTTGGCAAAGGCTTCGTAAAGGGATCAACTAGATTATCATCTGTATGAACTTTGAGTAGATTGATTTCACCTATGTCGACTTGTTCTCGAACATAGTGATATCGACGAGGAAAATGTCTGGTGCCCTTCATGACTCCAGGCTCATTGGCAAATGTTATTGCAGCAGAGTTGTCACAATACACATTTAAAGGTAATTCGATTGAGGGCATTACTCCGAGTCCCGAAATGAATTTCCTAATCCAAACAGCTTCCATCGCAGCTTCTGAAGCAGCTATGTACTCAGCTTCTGTAATAGACATCGCAACCATTGTTTGCTTCTTGCTCTTCCAGTCAACTGCTCCTCCATTAATGACAAAGACATAACCAGTTTGAGACTTCGTATCATCTTTATCAGTTTGGAAAGACGCATCGCAAAAACCTGTAACATCAAGTTCTGCATCTGGATTTCCTCCATACACTAGAAACATTTCTTTAGTAGCCCTTAGATACTTAAGAATGTTCTTAACAGCTTGCCAGTGTTTCACACCTGGGTTCTGTTGATATCGACTGGTGATATTTTGTGCAAACGCCACATCAGGCCTTGTACATCTTACATCATACATGATAGATCCTACAGCCGAAGCATAAGGAACTTTCTTCATGTAAGCCACCTCTTCAGGTGTTGACGCGCATAGTTTATTACTTAAGCCATGTTCAACTTGCATCGGCAAATATCCCTTCTTGGAATTTTGGCATACTAAATCTCTTCAGTATTTTATCAATGTAAGCACTTTGGCTTAGGCCAATTAACCGCCTTGATCTATCTCGGTAGATCTTGATTCCCAGAATAAATGCTGCTTCCCCTAAGTCCTTTATAGAAAAGCACTCTCCAAGATAAGACTTAACATCTTGCATACTTGGAATGTCTTTTCCCATGATCAATATGTAATCGACATATAAGACAAGGAAAATAACATTACTCCCACTAGCTTTGTGATATACACATGGCTCATCAAGATTTTGAGTGAAACCAAATTTCTTGATTTCTTCATCAAACTTCTTGTTCCATTGCCTTGATGCTTGCTTCAATCCATAAATGGATCTTTGAAGTTTGCATACACGCTTCGGATACTTTGGATTCACAAACCCTTCAGGCTGTGCCATATAGATGTCCTCATCCAGGCGACCGTTTAAGAAGGCAGTTTTGACATCCATTTGCCATATCTCATAGTCATAGTACACAGCTATGGCTATAAGAATCCTAATAGCTCTAATGTCTGCTACAGGAGAAAATGTCTCCTCGTAGTCTACCCCATAGGTTTGAGTATAACCTTGAGCTACAAGACGAGCTTTATAGGTATGTGCATTGCCATCCATGTCAGTCTTTATCTTAAAGAGCCACTTACTTCCAACTACCTTAGCATTTGGAGGTAAGTCAACCTCTATCCAGACTTCATTATCTTTCATGGATTGCATTTCCCCATTCATTGCAACTCGCCATTTCTCCTTTTCAGGACTCATCATGGCAGCTTTATAGTTAGCAGGTTCACCAAGATCCCCTAACATATATTCCTCAGCTTCTACGTTGAGACATAGACGCTCAGGTGCACGCGTAGTTCTTGAAGATCTACGAATGGGAACCACTTCAATCTCAGGTGGAACGCCCAGACTTTCAGGTTCTACTTGAGGTTGGCCAGTGTTCTCAGAAGGTGTTGTATCTTCTATATCATCTTCCAGATCATAAACTCTCCCACTGAATTCATGAGATATGAGATCCCTTTCAAGGAATTCTCCATACCTAGCAACAATTACTTTGTTTTCAGGTGGAAAGTAAAAGTAGTAACCCGTAGTTTCCTTTGGGTATCCTACGAAGATACACTTAACAGATCTAGGTTGCAGCTTATCAGCAGAGTTACGTTTAACAAACGCCTCACAACCCCAAACCTTTAAGTAAGACAAGTTGGGAGGTTTCCCATACCACACTTCATAAGGAGTCTTATCAACCTTCTTAGTTGGAACCATATTTAATATGCGAACAGCAGTTTCTAAAGCATAATCCCAAAAGGATAAGGGAAGAGTTGTAAGATTAAACATCGATCGCACCATGACTAGCAATGTATGATTCCTTCTCTCAGATACACCATTTTGTTGTGGAGTATATGGAGATGTGAGTTGCTGGACAATACCATACTCAGCTAGATAATCTTTAAACTCTTGGCTTAAATATTAACCACCTCTATCGGATCGAAGAGCTTTAATCTTCTTTCCTAGTTGCAGTTCTACTTCACTCTTAAAAACCTTAAATGTTTCAAAGACTTCATGTTTATGTTTAAGTAAATAAACATAACCATAACGACTGAAATCATCAGTAAAGGTTAAGAAGTAGCTAGCACCCTTTCTTGACACATGTCTTAGTGGTCCACATACGTCAGTATGTATCACACCAAGAAGATCAGAAGCCCTTTCTAAACTATTTGTAAAAGGTTTCTTGGTCATCTTCCCAGATATGCAAGATTCGCATTTATCAAATGATTCATCATTGATATCTTGCAAAAGCCCATCGTGTTGCAGCTGTTGCATGCGTTTCTTGCCTACATGAGCAAGTCTACAATGCCAAAGAAATGAAGAATCCAAATCACCTTTGATTCTTTTATTATTGATGCTAAAGACAGAATTATTTTTATCATTCACATTATCATGCAAATCAATTTCAAACACACCATTTACTGGAATAACATTAAAGTAAAAAACACCATTTAAAGAAACAGAAATTCCATAATCAGTAAATGCATGAACGAAACCAATATCTTTTAACAAGGAAACAGAAACGACACCCCTAACAATGGAAGGTGCGTAATGACAATCGTTTAATGACAGTACTAAACCCGAAGGTAAAACTAAATAAAACGTGCCTATAGCTTCAACGACTGCATGTGCTCCATTACCCACGTGCAGGTATTGCTTTCCATAGGCAAGCTTCCTTGCTCCTCTAAGTCCCTGCAGTGTATTACATATGTGAATACCACATCCAGTATCATATACCCAGGAATTTATTTTATGAGGAAAAGCAAATAATTCTATCATCAAAAGAGTACCTGAAGTACTGGCCACAGCGCCAGTATTTTTATACCTCTTATTGCGCAACTCATCAAGGTACAATGGACAATTCCTCTTCCAGTGTCCAACCTCGATGCAGTGATGACAAGCCATATCCTTCTTCGGATTCTCATGCTTCTTGGGAGGGTACTTTTTTGGTTCTTGCTGATAAGTCATAACTTGTTTTCCCTTATCAGCTTTTCCCTTACCTTTCCCTTTCTTGTTCGCTAGCGGCTTATTAGGCTTAGAAATTCTACCCTTCTGGATGGTCAAAACCGCAGGTGTAGAAGCCTTCTTGGGCAAACCTTTTTCGTAATCAATGAGCATTGCATGTACCTCACTGACTGTCTTCCCCGTGCAATGCATATTATAATTGCGCACGAAACCATCAAACTCCTTATTAAGGGATCTGTTGATAAGGCCAATTTGTATGTCATTAGGGTAGACATAGTTAAGACGCCCCAACTGGTCCATGTAACTCATCATTTCCAGGCAGTGGGCGCTTACAGGTTTCCCTTCTCCTTGCTTGCAACTATGAAGAGCATCTATCAAGTCATACAGCTCTACAGTCACAGGCTTTTCAAACAACCTTTGCAATTCTTCCAGCATGAGATTAGGGATGTAATTCTCAAACTGCTTTTGCAAGCTTGAGTTCATACTCCCGAGCATAATGCGGCGACCTCATTATACTTGTCATACTCAGATTGCCATGCAGCTCGTGCTTCAGCAGTAGCATCAACTGCAGGTTCAGGAGGACAAGGCGTAGTCAAATAATTGAGTCTTTTGGCAACCCTCAAGACAATTCTTAGTTGCCGATACCAATCATTGAAATTCGCGCTACCAGTCAATTTCTCTCGATCAAACATAGATTTGAACGACGAGGCTAGTGCAGTAGATTCAGCTTGAGCCATTTCTACATAAATAAAAGTTCAAAAGTTAGTATTTTCGATAAGTAATCATTCAATAAAATAAAATACCCTTTGGTCAATATTCATATTAACCATAGAATTTTCCTTGAATTTTGGATCCTCATTATCATAGTTTCACCACATCAGTTGATCTGCTAGTGGTGAAAGTATAGAATAGGTAATCGTTGAAAAACGATAATTGACAAACAAGTTTTCAATTCCAAAAATTATGGGATTTACAATTTTGCCAAAACAATTAATGCAAAACGTAAGCATGTTTCATCCCATCTCATGCCTTAAGTCTTAGGTCTCACTAACAACTTAATTAAGTTGTCTAATTTAGAAACTGCAAATCATAAAGCTGAGGTCTCACACAAAAAAACAATTCACCTCGTTATTGTAATCTAGATCAAGGTCTCACATAAATAAATTACAACTTCAAGTGTTTCATATCATTAGATGGCATAAACTTAAATTTAAAGGGTACAACTTTTGACGTGTAATCAAAACTTATGTATAAAGTCGCATGCATACTACTTTATAACATAATATTTTCGAAAAAACTTACATTAGATTTTTAATTGCTAAGATTGAATTCTACAAAGTTTTAATCGATGCATTGAGAAACTTACAACTTTGCACTAAGATGCTTCGTACATTGAATGGTTATACTAGGTAGCTCCAATCGAACTCACAGAGGGCAGAGGACCAGGTAAGCGCAAAGCATAACCTTAGACATCCTTTCAGTGAGACTGTGCTCACTTCTTAAATAACCCCTTTATAGTTTGTTCTAGTGGGTGAGCCGTTCTAACCATTTAGTACAGTCGCATCAGTCGATTAAAAGTTCAAGAATAATTCTTAGATAACAAATCAGTTTCGCCATTATTTAGTCTATTTAATTTTCTATTCCAAAAAACCCTTTTTGCTTACTAACATGTCAAACAATTTATAAACAAAAAGCACTTTAATAAAAATTAAACACACTCAAATAATATAAACATATAACTAAACAATTTTAACATATGTAAAAACAATTAGCCACATGCATAATTATTTCAATAAACTCTAATAAACAATTCTAGGCGTAAATAATGCATATATTAACTAGGGCTTTCACCTACAAGGTAGATGAGCCACATACATCGACAAGTCGATTGCGTAAGCCAAAGTTAATAATATACCAATTAGCACGTAACGAATTTTTATTAGTTATAATTGAGGTCTTCCCCAATTTGATAATTATTAAATAAATAAGACATGTGTGTATCACTTAACAATTAATCAATAACCAAAAACAATACTCCATGGCAAAACATGCATGTTCCACCATGGATTCCGCATAACAATTATCACCCAAGATACGCATATTACATGTCACATAACAATTATTCATTAATTAACCACATAAAATTAGCATGCAATCCCAGGGTTTCTACAAGTTTTACAAAATTAAAACCTAATAAAATAAAATTAGGGTAATCGACCCTTATTAAATAAAATTAGGGTTTTGAATTCAAAACCCTAGAAACCATAAAAAACATGCAAATAATCATAAAGATTCAATTTTTATGTGTTTCGGTAATTAATTACATCATATTAACGGCTCGTGATGCCACTGTTGGAATTTTATACTCATAACAATTATATATAAAACAAATAACATCATCAAAGCATGCAACGGAAGCAAATAGGAATAATATATATAAGTAATTAACCGAATAAGAAAACGCGTACCTTTTAGCAATTCAAGAATCAAACGTTGATTAAACAAGAACAAAACCCAAAACCCTAACTTAAGGGTTTAAATAATTCGACCCTAAGGAGATCGACCACCAAGGATTCACAAGCTCAAGCGTGCTTGCTCTTCGTTCTTGTACACACGTACTAATAGCGATTTGATGTGGAAAAGCTAGTTCCTTGAATCACCAATAAACCGACACTAGTATCTTTGGGTTAAGCAAAATCGAAATCCCTTGGAAGAGGGTGTTTCGACCGGCCACACAAAGAGGGAGAGAGGAGGAGAGAAATTAGTTTATTAGGTGATCCAAGATTAAGAGAATAATGAATACAAAGGATTGTATTTATAGTTAACTTAACTTGGTGACCAAGTTTGTATGGGTTAGGGTTTGTAAACCCCAAACCGATCGGCCAAAGCCCCCAAAGGGGATTCTAGAACTTTCCCGACTTGTAATTTCATCTCTAGTCCTTCTAGTTAATATTTAACGACCGTTAACCAAACCTCATTAATTATTTAACTATCGTTATGTTTTATTTCGTGACTAATAATTAATAATAATAACGTTTTATTTATATTAATTATATACATCAATTCTCATACGTAATGTGTGCAATCCCGAAGTCTCGAGTTCGAATCCGGACATACTATTATTTAAATATCCATAAAACCTTTCAGATACATATGTCAAGATTAAGCTTATAGGTAGACGTCCACATGTTGGTAAGCAATACGACCTCCCAACTTCAACTGAAGTTGCAGCCCTCATTGTTGGTGATTTTGATTTAATAGCTGATGAAAGAGAGATCATTGTCCAAAAAATAGTGGTAATTTGAAAACAATAGTGAGCTGCACATGTCATACATTCCATTAAAGTATCCATTGTGGTCCTCATACGCTAAAGATGGGTTTATACAGACATTTACCATTATGGGATTACCGATGATACACCAGAAGATAAAAAAAATATGTGACCATGCGTGAATTGTTTGCTTACCGTATTGAAGACTAACCAAATGTTTTTTCAAAAAAATGAATGGAATGAAGGTATTTCAAAAAATTTGGGTTGACGGTTATACTATGGTGGAGTCTGAAAGGATGCGATACGTACGTAATCAGCAAAAGCGACTTAGGTGTGAAGTGTGCAAGATTAGAACAAGCAGCGGAGTCACAGAACCAAAAAAACAAAAAAGGCATGGAACCAAAGTTATCTTACCTTCTTCATTCACCGGTAGTCCACATTACATGTTTCAAAACTACTTGGATGTGATGGAAATGTGCAAGTTCTATGGATATCCTGATTTGTGTATTACATTTACATGTAATCAAAAGTGGCCTGAAATTACAAGGTTTCTCAAAGAAAGGGGTTTAAAATCAGAAGATCGACCAGACGCTACAACAAGGGTATTTAAAATGAAGCTTGATCAATTGTTAAAGGATATAAAAGAGAAAAAAAATATTTGGACGAGTTCAAGTAGGTAAATTATGTTCTATATTAAGATTCATTAAACACAAATATTAATAATGAATGAAATAGTTTCTATACTTTTATTAACTACTAAAGGTTTTTTAATCATTAAACATAAGTATATACGATAGATTTCAGAAGCATGGTTTGCCTTATTGTCATCTTTGTATATGGTTGGAATCAGCTGATAAGTTGAGATTACAAGTTGACATAGATATGTGCATATCGTTGAAATACCCGATAAACATCAATACCCTGAGCTACACCAATTGGTCAAAGAATTTATGATGCACGACTCTTTTGGTCCCGAACATAGAAACTGTCCATGAATGGTTGAGAATAAGTGTTCTAAGAATTTCCCAAATAAATTCAATGAGTCCACTTTCATCGTTAAGAGTGGATATGCCATATACAAAGAAGCTATAATGGCAGAAGTGTTAGAAAACTAGGAGTTGATCTTGATCGTGGCTTTGTTGTCCTGTACAACCCTACATTAACTATATATGAATGTGTTTTCCTAATTATTTGAAGTATTCTTTGCTCATTTTTTATCTTTTGTTGTTTTTTAGGTACCAAGCTCACATCAACGTAGAATGGTGCAATAAGCTTGGATCGATTAAGTACCTTTTTAAGTACATAAACAAGGGTCCAGATAGAGTATTGCCGCTGTTGAAGATGAAGAAAAGGATAAGATTAAGGATTACTACGACTGTCGCTACTTATCTTCGTATAGGTTGCGTGGAGAATATTCATGTTTTATATTCATCACAGATTTCCTGTTGTTAATCGATTACCATTCCACCAGCCAAAGCAGCAATCTGTTGTGTTTGATCCAACTGAAAGTATCGACTTTCAACTTGAGAAGACTTCAGCGAATTCTTCTAAGTTTTTAGCTTGGATGGATCTTAATAAAACAGATGCAGAAGCGAGGAAATTGTTGTACGTCGAAATCCCAAAATACTATGTTTGGAATAAAACCGACAGATTTGGACACCAAGAAAGCAAAGTACATTTATAGCTCAAAAAAACAATTTAACTTCACGCATCATAAGTATTTCCAATACATTTATATTTATTTCTCATAAATTTTGGAGTATAGACATATGTTTTCTTTGCATAGGTAAAAGCATTGGACGGATACACCATGTTCCTCTTTCTTGGGGGGGGGGGGGGGGGGTGGCTCTTTTATTTATGAAGGTTGTTAAACCATGTGAGAGGTTCCCAAGATTGGGATGATTTTTGGAAGTTTGATGGTGTAGTGTATCCTACATGCAAAGATCGATGGACTTATTGAAGCAAGTCAATGGGGAATGGGAGATTACTTATGAAGTTATTTTGTAAGTTTAATATTAACCGATACTATGTCTAGGCCTGATATTTTTTGGTAGAAGTCTTGGCAACCTTTGCAGGAAGATGTGTTAGAATTAGAAAGGAGAAAAAGAAACCATCTAGGTAATAAATCATTTACATTGATACTAAATTCCCACCTATATAAACGATGTTAGGTCACCATAATATGAACACAAGTATGTAGATGATAGAAACAAGAGATGAGAACGGAAGGTTACACACAATCACACGTTTGATACTAAGGAAAGGATAAGTGTATTATGAAAGTGAGCAACACCTCCCCAAGGAGAGGTTACAATGTATTTATAGGTAAAGGGATTAGGGAATACCTTGCCTTGGCCTTTTAGGCCTTTTCATAGGCCTATGGGCTTTCTAAATATGCCTAGCACTAATAACAAATATAAAAGCCATAAATACTCAACCTATTACATTGAAATGACTAACACTTGATAATACTAGTTACAAGTGATTCCATAAATATCCCTCTAAGTCTTAGTGATGATGTAATAGCAGTTGCTTGACGTCTTCTAGCATTCTTCTTTCTTGTGAGTAGAGATGCTTTGTTTCTTTCACCTTTATCAGCTTTGACGTCATTGTATTATTTGTTCTTTGTTCTTTTATGGATGTTGTGATAGTATGTTGTAGTCTTCCATTGGTCAGTATCGTTGATCAGGTGTCTCCACGTCTTCTCCACCATGCTCACACGTCTTTTGACTTTGGATTTCAGGTGTGATGTAGTTCTCAAGTCTTTAAACTTTGTAGATTCATTGTCTTTGAGGAAGAATCGTATTGACTTTTGAGTTGTCTTTTGAGAGATCTTCATGTGTGTTGTTGTTGGTATGAGTATGTGGAGACCTGCACGGTCTTTCCTCCCAGGAACATCCATCAGTAGCTGCATAAAATGGGTTAGAGAAAAACACCAATCGATCATTGTGGACTTTTCTTAAAGAATTGACCACTACGATTGTTTTACTGATGAATGTCTTGATTCCATTCACCTTGGTCAGGGGAATCAGCCATCCGAATCCCGTGGAGGGACAGTTGGATTTACATTGAACAAGTTCAAGTAATAACCAACATCTTCAAGACTCAATTCTTAGAAGGAATCTCCTTAGCGAGATTTTTAGCACTTACAAGTTCGAACTTCGAGAGTATTATCAGCATAGTGTGAAAATACATCTCTAATTCTTACAAAGGCTGTTCCTGAACTGGAGGCCCTCAAGTAGGCTAACGCGATATACCGAAGTATATCTACAGTTCAGGTGAGTCACTGAGGTACACCGAAGCATCACCTCACGACTGTAGACCATTTGAGACAACATTAAGCGTAACCCACAAGGACTTACCGAAGTAACCTGCTGTCAGGGCTATTTGATGTTGACCCGGGCAGGAGTTTCCATTCAATCACTGAGGATCACATTTGTGAATCACCTCAAAAATGTTCTCGGCAGATTGCTAAGATCTGCGAAGGACTCTAGAATGTGTCACTTGCGTTCTTATTGTTGAACGACAAGTGATGAAAAATCAAGTGTTCCTAAGAGATATTTTAATGAATCTTGTGGCCTAGACGCAATAGTGCGCTTTGGTTTACCTAAGCGGAGAGTATGGAGAGGGTCTCATTCTTCAATACCAACAATCTCTAAGAGAAAGTCGATAGACTACGTAGGGTTCCCTGTGAGAATGAAACAAGCTCTTTTGAGAGAACTTGAGTGGCTAAGAAGGTTTAGTGCATTCCGTCACTGGGTCCACGACGACTTTGTCTTCAATACCGGTGTCATCTTGTGACATCCAGTAGCATATGAATTGAACCCGGTGTCTGTCCTAAGTTTAATAATTTGGAGGGCTATTTCTTTTCACCTTTTTCTTTAACTTTTGTTTTTAATTCTTTAACTCCTTCTTTCTCCGATTCTCATTTTCTCCTTTTTCAATCATACCTAAGGACTTCTAAATACTAACTATTTGTGGTGTCCTTGGGCAGATCCTTCCGGCTCTGGCGGATCATAGGACGTTTATTCCTAAACATAATCACCTTATAACTCCATGATTATCCTACGTTTCCATAAAACCATTTACATGAAAATCTCTCAAAGTGTTTATTAATGAAAACATGTTTGTAACACTTCGAGAGTTTTTGTATTTTCAGAAATACTCCCCCTCCACATGTGCTATATGAGTTTTGATTGAAATCTGCACAGTGAGGGTAGAGCGCGCACTTTTGAATTGACCGACTCAAGATAGACAATTCCTCGCGAGACACGGTTACGTTGTATATTTAAAGAGATGCATTGTCAGCTTTTAGGTGACAACTAGCTCTAATAACTACCTTGAAGATGTGAACAAACCTTGAAAGGGTTGTTAAATCCGTCAAAGTTCATGTCTATCAAGAGTTTCTCGAATTGGTACAATCTACTAAGATAAGTCTTGGAAGAAAAATCTTTTCGATTTATGACATTTAAGAACTCGTCAATTCAAGAGTTAAGTCTTAGCACACTTAGATTCAATCACAATCCAACATATTTATATCACACAATTTTTCTCCCCCTAAAAAATGGCCTATTAATGTTATTTTTGATGAAATTTTGATGTAGAATATGACCATTTCGAGTTTTGCGGGAAGATTTCCACAAAGAACTTTGATAAGAACATTTAGTTTGCAAATACTACCCCTCAACAAGTGATATTAACTTTTGAGGTTTAGAAAACACGAGAGGGAATACTTATTCTTTTAAGCAAAATTTTGAAAATATGGAAAGATTTGATTAATTTTACTCAAAAGTAAGAAGCTTTCGCTTCTTTTATAAGGATTTTGGCACTGAAGCGTACCACAGGGTCCTTTCTTTACAAGATCGGGTCGTACACTGCTATTTATGCACAAACCATAATGAATAAATAAATCAAATATAAAAAAAAACAATCAAGATTGTTTTAAAGAGTACCCAAATGATTACACATGGCCAGGAACTTTATCTGGACATTAATATGTCAAGATAGAGAAGCTCCGTCTTCCGCCCACAAAGCTTTCCAAACTTCTCATCTGATCCCTGTGTATCAACCGTTCATCCAGCCTGGTGATAAACCTACAAACTTCCTTGCGATCATTGAAGTTCCATCTCGTCTTCAGAACAATACCAGCTTCAATATCGTTTAACCGATATGCCAAACAATCAAGAACTATCTTTAACATTGCGTCACAGAACTTAGGGATCTCGTCAAACGCCATGAAGCATGTGTGATGATGCTCAATGCGGTAGACGATTCCAAACATTGGTTTATGTAGAATGGTGTACTGAGGTTGCAGGTGCAGCTCGTTAAAGTGTAGTGTCGGTTTTGTGAGATTAATCTGCTTATGGTATGATTCAACGCATAGCTGCAAGTCTTCAACACGTTCTTGAATAACTTTGTTGCGAATGAAGATTAGCAGGGCAGTGATGAACTTGAGCTGAATTTATGTTGAGAATTGTCGCATCCTTCCTTGTACCTTTATGAGATGCATGTCTTCGATGTCGTTGAGCAAAAATTTCGAGAAGTCAGCTTCAGTGAAATCATACTCTTGTTCATCTTGTCTTTTGACCTTGATCTTGGACAATAATGAGTAGCCCCACTTTGTTTCCAGTGTTACCCCCATCACAACAACTATTCTCTTTTCATTCTTCACCTTCTTGTTTGATTTTCTTACTTGGCAGCTCCTGTAGTATAGTCTCCTCCTCTCTGGCCAATGATGAATACCATATTTATCATCATTTTCATATTTCACTACCTTGTAAACATACAAGTTGGTGGCGTCTTCTTCAATGGCAATGTTGTCGGAGAATACTGCAGCGGGGATGCTGAATGTAAGCGATGTAGCATACTTCTTGCTGACACTGCTACCCTGTTGAAGGAACTTGAGATCGTTGTTGAAGAAGAAACGGTAAGGGATCCTTTGTTGTTCAGGTTTGCCAATTGTTGGTAGAGGCTTGGTCCAATCCGGTGTAGTATGGTTCATTATTCTTTCTTGTTATGTTGATGTTTGATTCGGGGTTGAGCCAATCGATGTTGTTGGACATTGCACGTGTAATGTTGTCCAAGTGATATTCGAGCTCAACTGCACTTCATACTTTATCTTTCAACAAGTTGAATGCATCGTTCTTGATTCTACGCAGCTCCCATTTCGTCATATTCTTAACTTTAAACTCATCCTAGATAATCTTGACCTGTTCCATGGTTCGACCGTCTACCAGTTCTTGGCCTTCAGGAAGTCTGGGTATCGCCTCGACCATTTTGCTGAGCCAATCATACTCCTCACTGTTGTCGTCATCTAGCCATGAGACGACTGACGGCTTGTTCTTCTTTGTATGGGAGGATGATTCTGGTCGAGGTGATGGTCGGGGTGGTGGTTGATGTTGGGGCTCGATAATGTCATGATCCTCACCACTGGTATACGTGAAATGATCACCGGTTTTCTGCTGTGGTGGTGGAGAATCTGCATCCTGAGGTTTATCAGATGAAGTTGGTTGTTTGGTTTCTTGTTGTGCGGGTGTCGTGGGGGTTCTAGCAGGTGGTGGTGGTATTGATGATGATGATTCGCCAGTCTTCTTCTGTCTTTTTGCGTTCGGGTCCTCATCCTTATCATCATCATCTCTTGGTTTCTTATCCTGACCAGCAGCTTCCTTGCAGGATGTCTTCAGTTGATGTGCTAGAAGTAACTCATATAGCTTAGTTTCATCTGGTGTGAAAGAACGAGGTTGAGGAGTAATTTTCAGCACCAATTCTGAGATCAAATCATCTTCAGTGACAATTGGAGGCTGGACCGGTCTGGTTTGCATGACCACCGGCGCAGTTTTAATCACCTATTGAACCATTGTTTTAATTGTTCGGAAGAATTGATTCTTGAACATCTCTCTGGTGACTCCAAGAATAGTATTGATAAGAAAGTGATGAATGTAGTTCCTAAGTTGTTGATTGATTTTGCCTTGAACGTCCCTAGAGAGAAACTCTTTAATCTATCCTCTTTTGCCTTCAAACTCGTCCATCTGCTTGGAAAGATCAATGAATTTTTATGCCAGTATGTTCAATCTAGATTCATGAAGAATTTGTTTGCGTTTTCGAGTGTGAAGCATAGCTTTCTAGATCTTAGCCTTTGTACGAGAGATGCCCAAGTTTCGGCTTTCTTCTTCATTGATTTTGACGATGATTTCGTTTTTTCCATCGATGGTGGTGGTGATGAGTGTGAAGATGATTCGGCTTTGGATGTGTCAAGGGGTGGTTGCTAAGGATTTAAAACGTATGCTTTTAGGGGGTCATTTAAGCCCTAAATCGACCACTTTTATATCCGTTACTGCTTAATTTCATTCCTTTTCACTTTTTAGGTCTCTTGGAAGCAAAATGCTGGAATGAAGCATATTTGGACGAAAAGGAGCAAATTCATGAAGAAAATGGCAAAGTCAAGATCGAAGCCACTCAAGCTGCTCAAATAGAACCTGACTGCGCCCCAACCAAAGGGCAACGCCGTCACTCTATGAAGATTTGATCAAAACATGCACATGACGGCTCAGTGGAATTTCTTGTCCTAAAGCCTGACGGTGTCACGCCTTAATTCTGGAAGGCATCACTCACAAAATCTACACCAGACGCCCAAAATCAAAGACTCAGACGACGTCGCTACTAAAGACTGACAGCGTCACACATCTCAACTGACGCCGTCACAAGCTGATCAAGACTATCACAACATGCGTGCGAAGTAGCTCATACTTTTTTGGCCATAACTTTTGCATAAGAACTTGGATTTAGGTGATTCAAAATCCTACGCCACCGGAACGAGAAAATATACAGTTTGGTGAAAAAGTCTTCATGATGCCGTCACTCTATCGAGGTGATGCCATCACCCTTTGTTAAAAGAAAACCTGCCTATAAATAGAACATTATAACTTCACTTTTTGTAGGCTCTAAACCCTAACTCCGATTCCAGGGTTTAAATAGGTGTTTTTCCAGCAACTTTGAAGGTTTCAATCACTCTAAAAACATCTTGTAATGGTTTATTGATTATATCTTAATCCATATCTTCAATTTATCATTATGTCTACCCCATGTTTGATTGATTGTGTGTATGCTTGCTTGTTTAACATGTCCAGCTAAATTTCTTGTGTGTTTGCTTAGATATATGAAACCTAGTCATTAATTAGTGTTAGGTTGTCTCTTATCTTAATTATAATTGGCTTAGGAGTACAACTTGGCATTTGTTGTGTTTAACGCTTGAATAGTCTTTGTAAAAGTTGGCTTATGAATAATCTAGCGGATTTTGTAGGCTAAACCTAAAGGTAACCTCAAAGAGTTAGGGCAAAGGCACACCCTACAACTTTAGGGAGCACAACGCGTTAAAGATAAGGTGTGACAATTCAACCATCAATAAAAGTTAACTAGGAGTAATAGTATCTAGGTAAACACATTTTTAATCATCATACGAGCACACATCAATAGACATAAGACTACCCGTAGTATTAGATAATTAGAATAGTAGAGTAATCGGTAGAGAATACCACCCCCCAAACCAATTGCCCCGAGATTTTACCCTTAGCTTTATAAAAAAACCAATAAAAGATAAAAAAAAAAGAAAAAAGAATCATCCTATTCCCCTAGAGAACGATATCAATCCCCAAGGCTTATCCAATACTACACAACAATGATTAGGTTCACTGCCTATGGTGTTGAAAAACTTGCTTGAGGAAAAGGAAGTTCCTTTGACCCCGAACGCGCTTCGTACGCGCATCATTGGTTCTGAAGATTGCTGAGGGTTATTGTTGATCCCAGTTGAGCAAACAATCCTTATAGAAACTGACTTAACAATGAGTTATTAAATATTATGCGGAATTTAATATTTAATCTTAAGAAGAAGAACAATAAACACTAAAAACCTCAATATTATTATTTATACGAATACTCTAACCAGTATTAGGGTTTTACAACCTTGAAGTGTATCGACCTTAGATATAGCAAAACACGAGTATATCTAATCTAACCTAGGACCTCCTTTTATAGGCTAAGGAGTCCTTTACAATATACAAAACTTATTCTACAAGATTAATATCTTTTCCATACTTATCTAATACAAAACATTAAACCGACTTTCTAACTAGCAGTGGTTACAATCATACTATCCGTGGTTACGCACTTCTACTAGCTGTGGTTTAACTCTGCAGTGGTTTCTTTCTTCTAGCCGTGGTTTCATTTACTTTAGCCGTGGTTCCATACTTAGAATAACTCTTGATCAGTGGAACCTAAAACCCAACTATCCTCCCCTAAACTTGATATATTCAAACAGAATTTTCAAGTTTCCTTTAAGCTCAAATCATCTGTCTTGGAGGATGTATCCAAACACTTAACAGTTTTAATAATTTGCTCATACTTTAACAACAAATTGTAAGCTTGATCATCATAGGGCTTTAACATCTTCAAACCACCAGGCTTGACCATCTAAGTAATAACTCCTGGATATTTATTCAACTGAGGATAATCACCTTCTACAAGCATATTAATAATCTCTCCAGAAATAGTTAACACATAAACTCCACAAGTCTGATATAAAAACCATCTTGTAACATTGCCATTGTAGAGTCCTTTCCATTCAGCTTCATCATGTGTTGGTTCAAACAAGATCTTCAAATTATGATACACCATACCTTCATGAAGATCATCTGGACATACAACACCAAACTTATCCTTGTAAAGCTTCCAAAGATTCACCAAATCATCTCTATCCAGATATTGAAGCATTTGAGAAAATTTATCAAACTCAGAGACTTCATTATTAGCTCTCTGAAGTTTCCAACATCCTTCACTTCCATTAAGCTCAAATTTATAGGAGATAATTTGTTGATCAGCTGCACTAGGTACTGTATCATCTACTTCTGAATCTTTTTCAGTATTCTCTTTCAGTTTCTTAGATCCAGATGTTTCCTGATTCTCATACTTTCTCTTCTGTCTACTCTTAATCCATTCTTCTTCTCTTTCTGAATTCATGGGATTTACGTCATCATTTATTCTCATACATCTCAAATAAATTTCTTCAATTCTTTCAAATGAACAATTCCTCAAATTTTCACTAATATGTATATCTATATTCTTGATAATTTTCATCATAACATTTCTCATTTCACTCTTGGTAGCAGGTTTTCTTCTTTTAGTTTTATTTTGCTCCTTTCTTATCTTTCTTGCCCATTCACTCAACAATTTACACCTTTCATCAATAGATAAATTTGCCCATTCTTGTGTAGTGTATTCATCTTTTATCCCATCACAAGCTTGAAGATAAGATTGTCTATCATTCCATTATGCTAACCATTTCTGAGTAGCTTCTTCCTCTCTTGCTTTTCTTTCTTTTCAGCTGCTTCCCCTTCAGCTTGCAATTTTCTTGTAAACTCTTCATCATAAGCAATCTGTTCTTTTCTACTATTAAACTTCAAAACTGGCTCAGCAATACCTTTTCCCTTTCCAATGTCTGGTAAAACCTCCTTAGTCTTCAAAGGCTCACCAATAGTCAAACTTTTACTTAAGGGTTTAGGTGTGATGATTCGTGCAGAAATTTTACTTAAATTTACCAAAGTACCAGCAACCTCCTTCTCTACTTCTTTAGTTATGGGTGGAGATATAGCAGTGGTTGTGACTATTGTGGATGTAGTAACTACAACTATGGGTGTGTTTAAAGTAGCAGTGGTTACCTTAGTTGAATTTGTAGCAGTGGTTTCAAGTACACTATCCGTGGTTACAGCAACACTATCCGTGGTTGTGTCCTGCACCACCTCCTTCTCCTTGACTTCTGCTACACTCCTCACAATTTCAAGTACTGCTTCACTCCCATCTTTATCAGACACCACATAAGAACCTCCTTGATCTCCACTATCTACATCCTCATCCATATTCACAGCCTCCCCTTGATCCATGCTATCCATCCTCCCTTGTTTGGATACAACTTCCAAACGACATCCTTTGAAGATAGCACCCTTTTGTTTAGCTTTCTAACCTTCTTTACAGCAGCAAACCCAGGTCTCTTAACTCTTTCCAAAACAAAAACTCTGTGTTTCAAATGTCTGATCTCTCTGCCCTGAAACACAGCTAGGTCTTGTAGACTTGAGATTGTGCCCTCCATCTTGGTACATTTATCCGTCAATTCTTTTAAGTGTTCAAGAATATCCTCCCTACTTCGACCTGTGTCAACTGGTCCGAGAGGTGGTTCATTGGAAAAGTCATTATGTACCTGAGTAGGATCCGTCAATTCATGAGTTTGTTCCAAACTATCCTCATCACTTCGAGCTGGGTTAACTGCTCGGAGAGGTGAATCCTTGGATAAATAAAACATAGTATCAGACCTAGTCTGTTCACCTATGCACCCTATATTAGCCGGTTGGCTAGGGATTCCTCTACTTGTGTTGAGTTCCAAGGAACTCTCCACAATAGGAGTTGCCAATGGTTGGGTCTTATTGATGTTTCCACTGTCCTTACCAGCATCTAAGCATGAGTCAGTAGTGGAAGCCAATTAAACACTCTCCCCTCAGCAAGATAACTAATTGCAGTTGCAATTTTAGATGGAAATTCATCAAAGCCTGTTGTCTTATTGCTCATACACATTAACAAAACATGAATCAGAAACTTCCACTGTGGGGAAAACATACCCTTATGAAATTTGATTTTGCCTTCCTTCCTTTCATAAACTAACCTCTTCAATCCTTCAAAAATATCAGCCTCAGAAAGATTAACCACCCCATTAGCATCTCCAAACTTGAATACATCTCTAATAACCTCCTCAGTAACCAGAATCTCATTCTCATCTACAACTGTCCTAAAAACCTCCAATCCATCTCTTTCTTGAATTTCAGCATTATTACAAAACTGATGAACATATTGATGAGTGGCCTTTTACTCATCATTTGAAGCCCGAAAACCCCATAAAAACGTTTAAAAACACTGGAATATAACCATTTATACTGCAGATATCCTTGGAATGTGTTTTTATGTGTTTCAGGTACAAAGGATCGAAAACAGGGAAAAAACGGACATAAATGAGCTTGGAATGACAAACGTGCTTTGCGGACGGAGCCGGGAGTGGATTTTCTACATTTTCAAAGCCCGGAACGTGTTTTGGGAGTGATCTTGGGAAAACAAACCCGAAGCCAAACCCTAATCCCAAAATTACCATTTTACCCTTCACCTGAATCCAAAATTACCCTTTTACCTATTTTAAATTAAAACTCAAAACATTTTCCATTAAAAACAATTATTTTTATTTAAAACCAAATTTTTATTATTTAAAACAATTATTTTTATTTAAAACAATTTTTTTTACTTTTTCTTAAAATCATTTACATAATACTACTTTTCTAAACCTTTAAATACTTTTTCTAAAACTAAAAATACATTTTATTTTTAATCACAAAACCCACCGTACCCATTCCTGCCCAGAAAAAAACACATCTTGGCGCCAAGAATCCCTTTCCCTCCTCTCTCACTTCCTGTCATTTTCATCCCCAGGAAAGCCCCACATACCACATGGGTCAAATGACACCTTGGAAATCCTCTCATACCCCATTTGGTGATAAGAAGAATACAAGAAGATCAATGGCTCAGATTCTTTAAGTAGTACCCAAGTTTCAATCTGATGGCTGAGATGAGATCAAGAAAGCACAAACAAGCCAAAGCTCTTTCACTCTCTCACAAACAAAGCACAGCAGAAGCAGACAGAATGAAGAGAGAAGAAAGAAGTGTTCTTAGTATAAATAGGCATTTAGTGTTTTTGTAAAGTTTTGTCTAGAATTTTTATGTTCTAGTTCAATCATTTTTAATTTACTGTCATTTACTTTATTTGTAACTTTTAATTTTCAATGCAATTTAAAATTCAGTTTTAATTCAGTTTATTGAAGTTTATGCAGTTTTGACTTTCTGTTTATGTTTTTGAAATCTATCCATTGTGTTCTTAAGTGGTTTTTAAACTCATTGTGAAGTCTCGACTTATATAGATTATTGATATAAGTAGTGTTAGCATTTTACAAAAACGTTTGCACGATAAGTTTAAACTTGGTTTAAGAGTATCAAAAAGAGGATGACGATTACAATTCCTCGGAGACACCCATTTTGTGTGAATCCCGTTCCATGATGCCATGTTTTGAAAATCAAGCATGTTATTTATTTATGTTCAAGTTTAAATTTCTCGTAGTGAATAAAAAGTCGAAACGGGGTATTCTTCGTATTGTTGATCCTTTCATTACTTCATATGATCGGATTGCTAGGGACTAGCAATTGATAGTGTGGGGGGATGATGAGTGGCCTTTTACTCATCATTTGAAGCCCGAAAACCCCATAAAAATGTTTAAAAACACTAAAATATAACCATTTATACTGCAGATATCCTTGGAATGTGTTTTAATGTGTTTCAGGTACAAAGGATCGAAAACAGGGCAAAAACGGACATAAATGAGCTTGGAATGACAAACGTGCTTTGCGGACGGAGCCGGGAGTGGATTTTCTACATTTTCAAAGCCCGGGACGCGTTTTGGGAGTGATCTTTGGAAAAAAAACCCGAAGCCAAACCCTAATCCCAAAATTACCATTTTACCCTTCACCCGAATCCAAAATTACCCTTTTACCTATTTTAAATTAAAACTCAAAACATTTTCCATTAAAAACAATTATTTTTATTTAAAACCAAATTTTTATTATTTAAAACTATTTTTTTTATTAAAAACAATTTTTTTTACTTTTTCTTAAAATCATTTACATAATACTACTTTTCTAAACCTTTAAATACTTTTTCTAAAACTAAAAATACATTTTATTTTTAATCACAAAACCCACCATTACCCATTCCTACCCAGAAAAAACACATCTTGGCGCCAAGAATCCCTTTCCCTCCTCTCTCACTTCCTGTCATTCTCATCCCCAGGAAAGCCCCACACACCACATGGGTCAAATGACACCTTGGCAATCCTCTCATACCCCATTGGTGATAAGAAGAATACAAGAAGATCAATGGCTCAGATTCTCTAAGTAGTGCCCAAGTTTCAATCTGATGGCTGAGATGAGATCAAGAAAGCACAAACAAGCCAAAGCTCTTTCACTCTCTCACAAACAAAGCACAGCAGAAGCAGACAAAATGAAGAGAGAAGAAAGAAGTGTTCTTAGTATAAATAGGCATTTAGTGTTTTTGTAAAGTTTTGTCTATAATTTTTATGTTCTAGTTCCATCATTTTTAATTTACTGTCATTTACTTTATTTGTAACTTTTAATTTTCAATGCAATTTAAAATTAAGTTTTAATTCAGTTTATTGAAGTTTATGCAGTTTTGACTTTCTGTTTGTATATATATATATAAAAGTTAAAAAAAACCCAAAAAGATTTTGTTTTTAAGTTTAATAAAGATAAAAGACATCAATCAATATAACACTTCTCAACTTGAGTGTTATCATTATAAGTTCCTGAACAAAAGATTCAAAACTTGTCTTTGTGTCACTTGCGTGAATACGCTTGTGATTATTGGTTTAAGTTCACTGTGTTTTGCCTCGGTCTTGTTTTAATTGAAAGTGTTGTTTTTGATTGTGCATGTGCACTCATTTTCAAAACCCCAAAAATATTCTTCTTATTCCTCTTATTCGTATAATTCTATTTCTCTTACCCTCTTTTGCCATTTAATTCTACTCTTCATTATCCTCTCGATCGTTAAATTCTACTTCTTAACCCTCTATAAGTTTAATTCTCATGGCGACGGTCGTATGGAAGAGGATCAGCTTTATTTTCAGAATCACGATTGTATATGTGAGCGGTGTGGAGGAGCTGGTGCGAGGAAATATTGCTATTGGTGTGAATTATCTGATAAAAACTCTCTCGATGATTCTTAAAGTTTTTCCAACCTCCCACCTCAACCCGAGATTTGTTCTATTGTTTCTGAGCCTAAACCGTCTAGATTTGATCAAAATCTTTTGCGATTTACGGTTAAGGTTAAGAGAAAAGAACAAGAACCGGAGACCAAAACGGAAGTGGTGGAAATTGCTA
Source organism: Chrysanthemum makinoi (assembly GCA_910596185.1). Classification (NCBI taxonomy): domain Eukaryota; kingdom Viridiplantae; phylum Streptophyta; class Magnoliopsida; order Asterales; family Asteraceae; genus Chrysanthemum; species Chrysanthemum makinoi. The sequence continues at coordinate 290,843,706 of OU343224.1, read as the reverse complement.
GCTCTGAGAGCACACCACTTGTCCCACCTCCGGAAACTTCGAAACCTTTTTCGAACGAAATCGTGAACATACTTCAAAATTGCTTAAATGAAATTCGTCAAATTTCAACTCCGGGATATAACACTTTACCTACCACTTGTGATGTTGTTGAGCCCTCAATCCCTATTCCTGAGCCCGAGATATCTTCTTTCGATTAAGATTATTGCTACGGTTGTGGAGACGTGTTACCTAAAGGTTTTCTTTGTTTCAAATGTATGTGCGAGTGGTGTGGAAATTATCTCACTGATGGATTTTGTTCGATTTGTGCCGAGAATTCATTCGCTTATGATTCTAATCCAAATTCCTTCAATTATCCTCAAAAAGATTTCAACTACCCTCCACAGAATTCATACGAACCACAACCGTACTATTAAGATTTCAATGATCCTTCATTTCATAATTTCTCTCCTCAAATTCCTTATTGTGCAAATTGTGGGGGTCTTCATTATGATTACCAATGTCAATCATGGAATCAGAATTACTATGGGCATGATCCTGGTTATAACACTCCTTGTTTTGACAATTTCCAACCCCCACAATTTCCCGTCATTGATCAACATCCTCGTAAGAAAAGTATGCTAGAAGAACTTGCCGAAGATCAAACGTCTCGCAACGAAAAATCTATGCTAGAATTACTTGAAGAAGAGGAACGAGCCGCTAAGATTCAAAAATGTCTTGAAGAAATACGAATAGAAGAACGAGCACTTGCAAGACGTGCCCGATGGCTCGCGACTTACATAGACGATGAAGATGATGAGGATTCTATTCAAATGAAGGAATATTATGAAAGTTTGTCGGCCGAAACCACACCCAAAGAGCCCGTTAACTCTCTGAGTATGGGGGATGAGCATCTTAGCACTATTCCGGAAACGGAATCGTCTTGTGCTGAGAACCTTGTCCTAACCCCAAGTGAGTTCGAGGGTATCTTCGATAATGTGTGTGATGAGCCTCTTTATGATTCTTCTCCTCTTACCCCAAAAGATTCTGTTGAAATGATCTCCGAGTCTGAAAATGATTGTACTTCGTTTGACGATTCTTTATCTTATGGAGACATCGATTATGTCGAGTAGTTACCTTCTGAGCTAGTTAGGTTAGAAGAAGTGACAGATTCTGATGATCTGGAAATCGAGGAAGAGATACTTCGTGAAAAAATGTTCAATGTAAATCTCCTCGTTTCCAAGATCGAATCATTTTGTGCTAAACCAGCTTCAGCTCCTATCCCCGTAGAGGATACTGACTCTATCTTGGAAAAGCTCGAAACATCTCCTGAGTTTGAGGCTTTTTCCAATGATTCTCTTTCGGAATATGAAGTATTCCGCTTTGATGATGGTCATACTGAAAAGGAGAGTAGTGGCAATCCCACTTTTCATCTTTCTCTTCCTGAGTATGAGACGTTCACATTTGAATTGCTTCCTCCTTCTGAAAGGAGTAGACCTTTTCATGAGGAGTTCGCCGGTGAACTCGCTCACATCGATCATCTTCCTCCGAGAATTGAGGACGAGCTTTTTGAGCAAAATGCTCCACATCCTCCTTTATCCATGAGTGACTCATCTACCCTTGAGGAATTTACCGTGGTTGATACTTGTGTTTCATTCCTCTCCGAGGACAAAGTGTTCAAACCCGGTATCTTACCTTTCAAGGGAGTTCACTCTCGGGTATTTCTTAAGTCCAACACGGATGTTGTGACTTCTAGAGTGGTTGATAAGATTGTTGAACATTCGCTTAATGTTCCTCAATCTAATCTTTTGCCCACCCGACCCACTCGTTGTCATGTTATTTAAACTCTGATTTCTTATCCCATTTCTTCTCCATATCTTAACTCCTACGGGAGTGAAGATACCATCTTTGACCCCTGCATTTCTCATTCTTTTGAGCCAGTTATATCTCATCGGAGTGGAACTTTCAGCACATTCAATGTTTATCCAAACCATTTGAATGAAAGTCCGATGAAGATCTTCTCTTCTACTTGCTCCCCCATGGACCAATGAATTCGGGGTCGAGTCAAGCTAGCGACTCGGTTAACAAAAATAGTAGCATTTTATGGGTATCCACCCATGTTTCTGACTTCTTTCTCTTTTCTAACACTAAGTGTGGGGGGAAATACCCCACTATTGTTTGCTTGTTGTGTGTTTGTTCTATGTTTTTAGGATTCCCGTGGATCGTGATGATTGATGCGCCTGTTTTCAGTCCAGCCACCCAATGTTCGATCTTTTTGCTAACGATTATCTAGGGATATCTTTATAAAATCCTTTTTGTGAAAAAAGATTTCACTTCCACACTTGGCCACGTAGTATTACCTTTTTCCGTTCTATAGTTTCGGCTACGGCCGGTACTTTGAATATTGAGGGCAATATTCAATTCTAAGTGTGGGAGGAATTCTAGCGAATTTTGATCACATATGTACCTTCTAGTACCCTAGCACCCCCGTTTTGACCAAAAATTTTATAATTTTATCGCTTTAAGTCAAGTATTTACATTTACAAGAAGTGCTTTGCACAAAAATAATGCGTTAATACTTCGATATTAATGGTAGTTTAGTCTTGATTAGGCTATAACAAGGGGAATCCCGACTCTTCTAGAGTGTTGATCTAGCTGCTCTCTTAACATTTAGGCTAAGGTTTTACGCGTTGTGCAAATGAAAATGCTAAGCGTGGAGTAGTTGGTTCTCTTTAAAGCTTATATAAGTAATCTATGGCTTTTTCTCCCATAAGCTAACTAAACGGACTAAAATACGTGCTCGTTGTCAAACTTTTGAACATTCAAATCGTCTTGTTACAATAAAAAGTTTTTAAGCAAATTGATTTAGAGTCCGAGTTCAACTTTTTATTTAAATTTCCGAGAAAGCATACTTTCTTAAAAACTGAATAATGTTGCAAAATGAAAGTACCGTAAAGTGCTTGAATGATGCAAAAAGTTGCATGTTTAAAGTTAAATCAAAAGTGAAAAAAAAAGTGATGAAAAAGAAAAAAAAATGAAAAAGTTGAAAAATGAAAAATATTAGTTGCTTGAATAAAAGTACTATGTTGCTTATGAATAAATGTGCGAAACTTGCTTTTTCTTAAATTTAAATCGGAAGTTGAACTAGGATTCGGCAAAGTTGTCTAAAAGTTTGATGGTAATTTGGAAATCCTTGATTTCAAAGATCCCGAAAGCTCCGATACTATTCTCGAGGGTGAAAAACTAGCCTCCTTAAAAGGACAAGCTGAGAAGAAAGTCGCTACATGGAGTGATCTCACATTTGAATCTTGAATTTCTAAATCATCGTCGGTTGCTATCCATTTAGGTTTAGTTTTAACTTAACGGTAGCCTCGTAAATCTTTGGAATCGAATTCCTGCTGATTCCGGTACTATTCTCTGTGAGGTGTCAAAAGCCTGGTCACTTAAAACTGATGTTTTGGGATGTGCCGAGAAGAAAGCTGCTACATGGAAAAGGCCCTTTCGATCCTTAGACTTTCGTAGTTTCTGGTGAGTTAGTATTTTAGTTAAGTGGATAGCAACCATAAAAAATGTCGATTTTAATGATCAAACTTTTGAAAATGAGCACACTCACTTAAACTTTATAAATTGCGGGAGTAAAAAGTTAAGTCTCGACTTATATAGATTATTGATATAAGTAGTGTTAGCATTTTACAAAAACGTTTGCACGATAAGTTTAAGCTTGGTTTGAGAGTATCAAAAAGAGGATGACGATTACAATTCCCCGGAGACACCCATTTTGTGTGAATCCCGTTCCATGATGCCATGTTTTGAAAATCAAGCATGTTATTTATTTATGTTCAAGTTTAAATTTCTCGTAGTGAATAAAAAGTCGAAACGGGGTATTCTTGGTATTGTTGATCCTTTCATTACTTCATATGATCGGATTGCTAGGGACTAGCAATTGATAGTGTGGGGGGATGATGAGTGGCCTTTAACTCATCATTTGAAGCCCGAAAACCCCATAAAAACGTTTAAAACAACGAAATATAACCATTTATCTGCAGATATCCTTGGAATGTGTTTTTATGTATTTCAGGTACAAAGGATCGAAAACAGGGCAAAACGGACATAAATGAGCTTGGAATGACAAACGTGCTTTGCGGACGGAGCCGGGAGTGGATTTTCTACATTTTCAAAGCCCGGAACGTGTTTTGGAAGTGATCTTGGGAAAACAAACCCGAAGCCAAACCCTAATCCCAAAATTACCATTTTACCCTTCACCCGAATCCAAAATTACCCTTTTACCTATTTTAAATTAAAACTCAAAAAATTTTCCATTAAAAACAATTATTTTTATTTAAAACCAAATTTTTATTATTTAAAACAATTATTTTTATTAAAAACAATTTTTTTTACTTTTTCTTAAAATCATTTACATAATACTACTTTTCTAAACCTTTAAATAATTTTTCTAAAACTAAAAATACATTTTATTTTTAATCACAAAACCCACCGTACCCATTCCTACCCAGAAAAAAACATATCTTGGCGCCAAGAATCCCTTTCCCTCCTCTCTCACTTCATGTCATTTTCATCCCCAGGAAAGCCCCACATGGGTCAAATGACACCTTGGCAATCCTCTCATACCCCATTTGGTGATAAGAAGAATACAAGAAGATCAATGGCTCAGATTCTTTAAGTAGTGCCCAAGTTTCAATCTGATGGCTGAGATGAGATCAAGAAAGCACAAACAAGCCAAAGCTCTTTCACTCTCTCACAAACAAAGCACAGCAGAAGCAGACAAAATGAAGAGAGAAGAAAGAAGTGTTCTTAGTATAAATATGCATTTAGTGTTTTTGTAAAGTTTTGTCTAGAATTTTTATGTTCTAGTTCCATCATTTTTAATTTACTGTCATTTACTTTATTTGTAACTTTTAATTTTCAATGCAATTTAAAATTCAGTTTTAATTCAGTTTATTGAAGTTTATGCAGTTTTGACTTTCTGTTTATGTTTTTGAAATCTATCCATTGTGTTCTTAAGTGGTTTTTAAACTCATTGTGAAGTTTTGATTAGTGATAAAAAAAAAAAAAAAACTAGTTCTCAAATCTTCAACGTCTTTCCTGCTTCAAAATACTGGTTCTGTCCCTGAAAGGACTGTTTGGATTAGCATTCATTCTGGGTCAAATGATAGTCTTGACTCAGTTTGGATCTTCCCTTAGTTTAGCTAAATGTTTCATTCATGATTCTCAGTAGTATTTATTTGCAAAACACAAGTTTAGATTAGTTATCTGTCATCACACGGTTATGCATCTCTGTCCCTAACAGCCTTTTGTAGCCTTTTTTGTAGCTTGTTAAAAGCTCAACAATAGCTACTCTTTAGTTTATAGGATACCTTTAGTATGCTACTTATGCACTTTAGCTTATTTAGGACTTTAGAGGTCATCTAAGTGCTTATTTATAAGCTCAAATAACACCCCCTTTGACAGTATTTGTGCAACAGCCTGCACAAAGAGTGTGCAGGTGCTACAGTGCACAGTGGAGTTCTTTTCGAGCTTATTTCCTTCTTGTTTAGCTTATTTAGAATCCTTAGGTGTTTTTAGATAAGCTAAGGTTAAGATTGCTAGTTAGTAGCTTATTTGATGCTTATTAGTTAGATTATAGCCTTAGGATTCCATTGAGATTAGCTCATATCCAACACCTTGTTCTGCTTATTTTTCCTATTTCTTTAGCTTAATCTTGATAGTTATTGCTTTTTTAGGACCCTTTTAGTATGCCTTTTAATTGTTTACCCGTTTTAGATAAATTAGTGCTTAAATACTAGCTTATTCATAAGCTTTTTAAGCCCATTTGGGGCTGTTTTTGGCTACTGTTACAGCAGTAGCTCACTAGCTTCATTTTGTGCCTTTTTCAGCTTTTTCATTAGCTTATTTAGGACTCTTTTCAGCTTTTTAGTTAGTTAAATTAAGGTGCTCATTAGGTTTAGCTTAATTGATAGCTTTTGTAGCTTGTTTCATGTCCTTTTGTCATTTTAAGCTCTTTAACCAAACACCATTTTAGTTTATAATCTGCTGCAAAATAAGCTCTAAACAGCTTATTAGTAGCTTTTCAAGTTCAAAGTTTTTGTTAAAAATACTTATTTAATCTTTATATTAAGTTGGCAAGAAAAAGAAAATCAAAAAAAATAAATAATAATAAGTGCAAAAAAGTGACAGAACCTAGATTCGAAAACTAGTCTTCTCACACACCACCAACCTCAAACACATTTAGCATTCACCTCATGACCATCTACACTATCAAGAGTTTTGTGAAATAATTTGCTTTATAAGTTATTTAAATACCTATAGCAGTTTAAGTTTATTAAGCTTTTGTATTTTTTATAGCTTATTTCAAAAAGCAAGTTCCACCTTTTTTATTTTCTTTACCTTAAGCTTAGTTCGAAGTAGTTTTCTGCAATTTTTTAGATTTTTCCAATTACATTTAATATTTTTTATATTTTAATTAGTATTATTTAGTTTTTAATTCGTAATAAATAATTCAAAAGTCAAAAAAATACCCGGATTTTTCCTAAAATTATTTTTAGTCGTTTAGAATGTAGGAAAATTGGTTTCGCACACGTAGGCCTTAAATTGCAAAAATTTCACTTTTTAGGCTCGGTGCGTTCCCGGTTTTCGTGTTTTTTAGTTTTAATGCCCTAGGACGTAGTTTAACTTCGTTTATTTGTTTCTTATGCTTAGTAGTAGTTAATTTAGTCATTTACTTTGTTTTACGTGCTTTATTTTCATTCTCGTTCTTTAATAGAATACGTAATCCAAATCCAAAATTCATTAATCCAATTCAAGTCCTAATCATGAAACTCAACGATTCCGTCAATTTCACACCTCGTCGGGACACGACCTGGGGAAATCACTTTCCCCGTATCACTTATCGAGTATTCGCGGGTTTTGCTTGTCGATCATTTTCCTAAAAGGGTCGATTTGTGATTCTCTCTCGCGGATATTCGTTATTTGATATTTCTATATTATAATTGACTATATGACCTTTCAAAAGGCCTATATCACATATGTTTTTAGAATGGTTAGTGCAACTGTTAAAGCATAATGAATGGGACAATGGTTAAGAAAGTCAATCATTTCATGAAAACCTTCAGATTGACGATTCTTGATTAGGTAAGCTACGAGGTTATGGGTTTTTGAATACAGAGTCAGCATTGTGATTGGTTAAGGAAGATGATGTTGGTTGTGAATTATGTAGTGAAAAATGATAAGGGTTTGTGATTGGCGCCAATTTTGGAAGGGATTTGAAGGTCAATTAAATTATCTAGCAGTGATTTGGGGAAATAAATATGGTTTCTTCAAAGTTACAAACACGCCCCTCAAGTATCCATTTGCAACAATACACTGTCCGTGGGTTGAAAACCACTAGCAGTGGTTTGAAGTGCACTATCAGTGGATACAACAATCACTTGTCCAATCGTTGACCAAGAATACATCAACCAAATCCTAGCCAAAAATAAGAGAATCAGCAAAAAGTATGAAGGATTACAACCAATTTACATTTTTTTTAACACTAAATCAGCAACAACTCCTAATAGCTCCAAAGTGTACAATCATCCTTCATACCTGTACATCAACACAAACCAAACACTAGTAAAATAGTTAAGGTTAACAGTGGTTAGAGAGAACAAGGAATGGGTTCATAAGCTTAGCAGTGGTTAGCCAAAATTGCTAAATCCTAAGTCAAAATGGTCAACTCCTAGTCACTGAAGCGTTTACCAAAGTCAAAAGACTTTATTTACTCCTCAACTACTCACACCTTCCCCATATTAATTTCTTGATTTGCTCTTAACTCTATTTAAGACACTATAACTCACAAACCACACATATCTCACACACCCCAAAAATTTCTCTCTAAAAAATTCTTCCAAGATCCTCTCACCAAAAAAATTAACAATGAGTTACTCAAACCTAATTAATCTAACAACAGACAGCTCATCATCTGACAGTGTTTAGGATGAGTTTGTTTTGAACAATCCAGGTAGAGTTGAGAAAGAGGTGTTCGAAGAGGTTTCTTCCAGAAAGAGAACTCATTCAGGTTCTTCCAAAGGTGGTTGGAACAGCTACTTTCCACCAATGAACACAGCTCTCTCAAACCCTTCAGCTACTGGACCTTCTGCTATCCAACCAAGACCTCATAATGCTATTACCAGGGAAGACAGCTCAGACATAAGTTCCTATGTATCTCCTTATGAAAGTACAGATGATGACACATCTTCAAGAGTCCTGGTTGTGCCTCCCCTTGCTGCAGTAATCCCACTAGAAGAGCTGCAAGCACCACCTTCTCAAGCATTGTTGACAGCACCACCACCAGAGGTTCCTTCATCATCATCTACACCTATTAGAGGAAAGGTGATTGGTCTAGCATGACCCAAATTGTGGAGGGTGATTTAAGGTCGAAGGGCGCCTAAAGTGATGCCTGAGTGGGCCTTGCCTAAGAAGCCTTAGGTGGTAGTTGGGGGTTTGGTTGTGAAGCTGGAGTCTGTAGTAGGTTGTAATAGGAAGTAGTCATGTTTAGGGGTCCTTTGGTTGTTGGATCCACTGTAGATCCCATGGTTGTAAGCACTGCATCTTTGTATGAAGTTTATGAATAATAATAACTCCATGGTTGTCTTTTAAATTCATTGCAGCATTCTTGTTGATTTTCTTTGCAAAATAGTTAGTGGAAACACAAAGAAACAAATAGTGGTATGAACATAACTAATAGTGGTTAGAACAAAAGTAGCAATACTAAGATCAACTAATAATAGTACAAGATGTATACAAGGTTTTACAAAAGAATTTGAGATTTAGAGATTAATCATTCCAATACTAACTACAAGGTACTGAAACCTCTCCACATCAAAAGCTTTAGTGAGAAGATCAACAACATTGAAATCAGTATGGATTTTGACCATTTGAATCAACCTTTTCTCGTTACAATCTCTAATAAAATGGTGTCTTATCTCAATATGTTTAGTTCTAGAATGTAAAACAGGATTTTTAATGATGCATATTGTACTGTTATTATCAATGTAAATCTTAGTATGCATGAAATTGTACGCAAAGCCCAACAATTGATTCTGAATCCAAAGCACTTGTCCACAACAACTAGTAGCAGCCACATACTCTGCTTCAGTTGTAGAATTGGCCACAATTGTTTGCTTTTTTCACTGCCATGAAATTAGTCTGCTTCCCAAAAACTGACATCCTCCAGTTGTAGACTTCCTATCCAAACTAGCACCATCATAATCACTATCTGTATAGGCCACCAAATCAAAAGGTGAATCCTTAGAATACCAAAGGCCCAATTTAGGATGACCTTTAAGGTATCTAAAAATTCTCTTAACAACATTCATGTGTGTTGTATTTGGTGTGACTTGAAACCTTGCACACACACATACTGAGAACATTATATCTGGCCTAGATGCAGTGAGATACATCAAGGATCCAATCATGGACCTATACAACTTCAAATCAACTTTGGGACTTCCATCATCTGGTAGCAGTGGTTTATGAGTCTCCATTGGTGTACTAGCACTCTTTACATCCTGAAACCCAAACATCTTCAAAATATCTACTACATATTTATCTTGACTAATGAAAATACCATCAGTCCTTTGTTGAACCTGTAGCCCCAAAAAGAAAGTGAGTTCACCCATAGAACTCATCTGAAACTTATCATGCATAAGTTTCTAAAAATCCTTGCATAGCTCCTTGTTGGTTGAGCCAAAGATGATATCATCAACATAAACCTGAACAAGCAATATATCATCCTTGTGCTTCCTTATGAACAAAGTTTTATCAATCAGTCCCCTCTTGAAACCATTGTCCATCAAGTAAGTTGAAAGACACTCATACCAGGCCCTGGGAGCTTGATGCAAACCATACATAGCCTTTTTCACCCTGTAGACCTTATCAGGATGATCAGGATCTTAAAAACCAGGAGGTTGACAAACATAAACCTCCTCATCAATTGTGCCATACAGAAAGGCACTCTTTACATCCATTTGGAATACCATAAAATTTTTGAATGAAGCATATGCCAAGAACAGTCTAATAGCCTCTATTCTATCAACAGGTGCAAATACTTCATCATAATCCAGACCTTCAGTTTGTGTGTATCCCTGAGCAACCAACCTTGATTTATATCTTACCAATATACCTCTTTCATCCCTTTTGTTTCTGAACACCCATTTAGTCCCAATAGCCCTTTTTCCATTAGGAAGATCAACCAATGTCCAGACTTCTTGAAGCTTAAACTACAATAGCTCCTCTTGCATTGATTCAACCCATTCTTCTTCTGATAAAGCTTCTTCAACTCTCTTTGCTCCTTTTGAGACAGAAATCAAGCAAACAAGCAAATTTGCAAATCTTTATCGCTATTCCTTTTGTGAAGTGATTTGGCAAAGAAACCTTGTTCAGGAAAGGTTTTATTGCTCAAAGCTCTGCTTCTTGTTTGAACTGGAGTATTCAGATCTCCAAGAATTTGCTCTTTGGGATGATTCTTATGAACTCTTGTAGTAGGAATTGGACTCTCTGTGATGACTGTTTCTAAATTTGTAAATTCTGCATCATTGAAATAGTCATCCAGATTTTCATCATCAGTTGGAGTATCCCTTTCTTCTAAATCAGGCATGTCTGGATCAGTGGGATACCCATCATTATCGATAAGTGGCTTAGCAATGGGTCCAAAGAAAGTACTGCCATCCAAGTTTGCAGCAGGGGGTACAAAGGAACTATCAGTGGTAGAAGATGGCTTAGCCGGGCTTTCATTTTTCTTAGCCGTGCTTTCATTTGGCTTAGCCGTGCTTTCTGAATTCTTTTTCTTCTTTTCAATTTCTTCTACCGACACTGAGTTGTCTTTCAACAACTCTTCCTTATCTTGATGATGATCATTTTTGCTTCCAGAATCCAATACATCAGGACTTGTGGGACTTTGCTTTTCAATGATGGGTGAGACAGAAACAGCTTTCCACTTTTTAACTAAATAGAATTCCTTTGGAGAATCAGCATCCTTAGACTTTGCTTCTCTTTCAGAATTCTCTTGAGTACCTGCATCAGTGTTAGTGGATGTACCTGCAATGATAGGCTGATAATTCATAGATTTGGTTAGCATATCAATATTAAACAGCTAATTAGGTCCTTTTGTCTCAACACTAGGAGTCTCTTCACTAAACTTAACATGTAAGTTTTCTTCTACAATTCTAGTCCTCCTATTGTATACTCTAAAGGCTTTGCTATTTGAAGAATAGCCAAGAAAGTATCCATCATCTGATTTTTCTTGAAACTTGCCTAGGTAGTCTATGGTATTTAAGATAGTAACAGGACTCCCAAAAGGTTTTAGGAATGCTATCATAGGCTTCCTATCATGTAACAGCTCATAGGGGGTCTTGTTATGAGGCTTCACTACCTTGCTTCTATTCTGCACATAACATGCAGTGCCTACAGCTTCGGCCCAAAAGGTCGTTGGTAACTTAGATTCTGACAACGTTGTTCTAGCAGCCTCAATTAGTGTTCTATTTTTCCTTTCAGCTACACCATTCTGTTGTGGAGTCCTAGCAACACTAAACTGTCTTTCTATACCCTTAGCCACACAGAACTGATTCATCACATCATTCTTAAAATCAGTTCCATTATCACATCTGATTACTTTGACTTTATGGTTTACTTGATTTTCTATCCTAGTAATGAAACTCTTGAGGACCTCACTAGTTTCACTTTTAGCACCTAAAAAGTATACCCAAGAAAATCTACTATAATCATCAGTGATAACTAGGCAATACTGCTTATGGTTCAAACTTTTAACAAAGGTAGGGCCAAATAAGTCCATATGAAGCATAAACAGTGGTTGTGTAATGGTGTTTACACTTTTGGTCTTATAAGAAGCTCTATGTTGTTTTCCTTTCTGACAAGCCACATAAAGTTCTTTACACTCAAAAACCTTAGAAGGTAACCCTCTCACTAAGTTGCCCTTTACCAGTTTATTGATTGTTTTGAAATTAAGGTGACCTAGTCTTCTATGCCATAACTTTGACTCATCAACTGATGCCTTATAAAAAAAACAAGTTAAGGACCTATTTGGAATTACATCTTTCATGTTAAAGCAATATATGTTTTCTTTCCTAGGTAACCTTAACTGCACAAATTTCTCATCAGGCATTTTAAAATCAGGTGATAACACCACACACTCAGTTTCTCCAAAAAGTACCCAGTTTTTCTTATCACACATTTGAGAAACGCTGAATAAATTATACTTTAGTCCCTGTCCCAAATAAACTTTCTCAAAATCCAGCTTTCCAGTTCTGATAGTTCCTCTTCCAACAATCTTTCCTCCCTTTGGATCATTGCCAAAAGCCACATGTCCTCCATCATAAGCTTCAAAATCATGAAGGTTGCTCCCATCCCATGTCATGTGCCCAGAGCAACCACTATCAAAAATTCCTTTCTCTTGTAGTTCATCTTGTAGATTGTGTTGGAATCACTCCTAAACCATATTTCAAGTGTTAGTGATTCATATGTAATATTTAGCTTAATATGGCTTTTATGTTAGTAATCAAGGCTAGGCTTATGTAGAAAGCCCATAAGCCTAGGCCAAGCCCAATAAATAAAAGTATGGGAACTTGGAGTGTTGCCCTAGTTCCCTCCTATAAATACTCTTGTAAACCTTCTATTGAAGGTTGGTTGTTCAATTTACTCTATCACTATTACGCATAATCTTTCTAACATTCATACGCATAGTGTTTGGTAGTTGTTCATCCGATCTCTTCTTATCTCTTTCTTATATTGATGCTTGTGTTACTAATATGGTGACCTAATAGTGGTATCAATCGCCAAATAGTTGGGTGAATCGGTATTGTTTTTGAAGTAAGTTTTGGTCTTACGCGTAACATACGGTTCCAAACTTGGTTACGCTTAAAAACTCATTTTTTACACGTTTCAATCCAAGATTCTTGTACTTTCAACGTTCTAAGGTGTTAAAATATCTGTTTTTGGCAAAAATTTTCAAACTTTACGTGTGGATCATTGTTTTTTAAGCTTGGTTTTAAGCGTGGGTTCATTTCTACGCATAACGTGTTTACAAGTTTTGGATCATCAAGTTTCACACTTTTGTGTTATTTTGGTGATATTGAAGCTATTGCATCACAAAAAATCTAGTTTGGAAACATCAGTTGGCAGAAATCAGTTTTGGCTATTTTTTACGCGTAAGAAAACCCTAATCTTACGCGTAACTCATCCTTGGTTTGATCTTCAGTTTTCGTGGTTTACTCAGTGTTTTCTTGCTTGGATAAGCCTGAAAACACTTCGACTTTGTATATCTTTTACACTGTGATAGTGTAAAAGATCTTTTGGGCAAAACCCTAATTTTACGCATAAGCTTAAGCTTACGTGTAGAACTCTTTACGCATAAGATTATTCTTACGCCTAAGCCTTGTCTTACGCATAAGCTAATCCTACGCCTAAGTTTTCTACGCCTAACTTTCTGTTTACGTGTAACCTTAGTGTTTCTCATATCTTACGCGTAAGCTAATCCTACGCGTAACTATTGCTGTTACACGTAAGTTTGGTGTTTTTACGCCTAAGTGTTACCTTGCCTTTACGTGATTTCTACGCCTAAGGATACTTCATCAACATCGTTTCATTCGACTACAAAGATCCATTTAACAACACAAGTTTTCAACATGTCACAACCACCATACTCTAGCTATTTTCCTTACACTTATAATCAACAACAACAACAACTAAGTCCACAACATCAACAATTTAATCATCAACAACAAATTTATCAACAAAAATTTAATCAACAACATACTCCACAACTTGGAGCAATTCCACAACCAGAAATGGTTCAACCACCACCTAGTCTTCAAGTACAACCTTACACAAACTTCTACAATCAACATCCATCCAGGAGTACTATGAAGAAACCGACATGGTTTGGCAGGATGTGTGAAGCATTAAGTAGCCAACAATCAATTCATGAAGCTGGCTCACTTGATAGACCCCCAATGCTCACTCTCGGAAATTATGATCAATGGGTGATAAGGTTCTTTAGGTTTTGTGATCTAAAGAAGCCACATGGAAAGTTCTTAAAGAAGGTCATTATGGAAGGTCCATTTCAGATGCCTACTGTTGTCACACCCGCAGATCCAAATGCCAATCCACCAAGAGATCTTTGTCACCAACATTGCAACTATCTCAGACCTCTGGTGATGAACTTCTACATTTTGAAGCCGATGAACTAGCAATGCAATACATCCTTTTGGGACTACCCAATCTGATCCTTCGAAGTGTTGATGCTCAAAAGACAGCTAAAAGCAATGTGGGAACATATTCATCTTCTTATGGAAGGCACATCACTCAATCAGGAAGACATGGAATCCAAAATCTACTTTGCTTATGAACACTTCATGATTGAACCAGGAGATACATTAGAGTCATATCATCATCGCTTTTCAGACATAATCAATGATTTGGACAAACACAATATCATCATGCCACGAATTGCTTTCAACACTAAGTTCCTAAGTAGTCTTGGTCTGGAATGGGAGAAGTATGTCATTTTTCTCCGTCAAGCTAAGAATCTTCATCATGCTACATACGGATTGTTGTACGACTGTTTGAAGCCTCACCAAAAAGAAGTTGACAAAGAAAGGGCTATCCGTGGACTCCCAGCTCCATAGTCACTTCCGGACAATCAACAACTTGCTTTGTGGGCTCAAACTAATGTTCCACCTCAACCCGCTCCTCAACCAACTGCAACAATTACACCATATAATCCGTCACAGCAACAATCTCAAGAAACTCAATTGGGTCCATACAACAACAACACTGATCAAGCACTTTATAGTGAATCAAATGAGAATACTGAAGCTTTTGATGCCCTGCAGCCAGGATATGTCATAATTTAGAGCTTACCGGTAGATATTCCACAAATCCAACAATCGCATAGTACCTCATCAAACACAAGGAATC
>OU343224.1:290802402-290828639 GCA_910596185.1 Chrysanthemum makinoi | reverse complement strand
TCACAAAACCTAAAGAACCTTATTACCCATTGATCGTAATTACCGGGAGTGAGCTTTGGAGGTCTATCAAGTGAGCCAGCTTCATGAATTGATTGTTGGCTGCTCAAGGCTTCACACATCTTGCCAAACCATGCCGGTTCCTTCATAGTATTCCTGGATTGATTGTATAAGTTTGTGTAAGGTTGTATTTGAAGACTTGGTGGTGGTTGAACCATTAGAGGTTGTGGAATTGCTGCAAGTTGTGGAGTATGTTGTTGATTAAATTGCTGTTGATAAATCTGTTGTTGATGATTAAATTGTTGATGTTGTTGACTTAGTTGTTGTTGTTGTTGAGGATAAGTGTAAGGGAAGTAGCTAGAGTATGGTGGTTGTGACATGTTGAAAACTTGTGTTGTTAAATGGATCTTTGTAGTCGAATGAACCGTTGTTGATGAAGTAACCTTAGGCGTAGAAATCACAGAAAAGCCAAGTACCACTTAAGCGTAAAAACATCAAAGATACGCGTAACAACAATAGTTACGCGTAGGATTAGCTTACGCGTAAGTAATGAGAAAGCACTAAAGTTATGCGTAAACAAGAGGTTAGGCGTAGAAAACTTAGGCGTAGGATTAACTTATGCGTAAGACAGGCTTAGGCGTAAGATGAATCTTATGCGTAAAGAGTCTACGCGTAAGCTTATGCTTATGCGTAAGTTTAGTGTTTTTTCCCAAATGATCTTTTACACTATCACAGTGCAAAAGATATCCAAGGTCGACGTGTTTTCAGGCTTATCCAAGCAAGAAAAAACAGAGTAAACCACAAATGAAGATCAAACCAAGGAACAAGTTACGCGTAAGTTTAGGGTTTCGCGTAAGATTTAGCCAAAAATGATTTCTTCCAACCGATGTTTCCAAACCAGATTTTAGTGATGAAATAGCTTCAATATCACCAAAATAACACGAAAGTGTGAAACTTGATGAACCAAAGCTTAAAAACCACGTTACGTGTAGGAATAAACCCACGTACAAAATCAATCAAGAAAACGATGATCCACGCGTAAAGGTTGAAACTTTTTGCCAAAAACCGTTATTTTAACACCTTAAAATGTTTAAAGTACAAGAATCTTGGATTAAAAAGTGTAAAAAATGAGTTTTTAAGCGAACCAAAGTATCATGTGTTGTTACGCGTAAGACCGAAACTCACATAAGCAACAAACACGATTCACCCAACTATTTGGTGATTGATACCACTATTAGGTTCCCATATATGTAACACAAGCATCAAGATGTAGAAATAGAGAAGAGAAGAGAGGTGGATGAACAATACACACACAAACACGCACGTATAAATATGGAAGGGTTACGCGTAGAGAATGAAAGTGAAATGAATTGAACAACCAACCCTCAACTGCGGGTTATTACAAGGTATTTATAGGAGGGAAGCTAGGGTAACACTCCTAGTTCCCATCCTTTTCCTTATTGGACTAGGCCTAGGCTTATGGGCCTTCTACATAAGCCTAAGGCTAATTACTAACATAAAGGCCATATTAAGCTAACTATTACATATGAATTACTAACACTTGATTTAAGTTTAGGAGTGATTCCAACACATGACATCTTTCCATCAGAGTAGCGGAAGCTTTACTGGCTCATGATATTTGCAGCAGTGTAGCGGAAACATAGCATAAAAATATCAAGCCATTGTGGTGTTGGTATTATGTGATGTTGGTTATGTAGATATGCACAAGTCATGATATATTCAATTAAGTGTGGATGCTGTGAGCATGCGGCTTTGGATTGACTTCTCAATTCGATCACAATGCAACCGCCCAAATGTACCTGCAAACAACAGTTAGCAATAAAACACACGAAAGTGTCTTTGATCACTTTCATTGAATTGAGGTACACGGCCCACGGTTCCTCGTTGATCAGTACAAGTACTGCCTGTGATCAGGTAGAATTCCGAAAATCTCCTTGACAGGGTTTCGCAGCTGATCTAGGCATTCTCAAACCGGAACGTCTCAAAGAAGACAACACGGAGTGAGTGAATCAGCGAATTGAGATTCACTGATTGATGAAAATTTGATTTGAAAAACAATCTTGTATTGCTTAGAAGAAAGAATTTTTCAATACGACGAAGGTTTTAATAAGAAAGATCAATTTTCAATTAGAAATACTTTTTGTACTTGAAAATGAATACACATTCGATGTGCTAGAGAAAAGAAGATATTTGCACATGGAACGGTTTTTTCAAAAGTAATTTTTTCAATCAGAGATACTTTTTGTGTTTGAAAACATCAATACACATTCGATGTGCTAGAGAAAAGAAGATTTGCACATCAAACGGTTTTTCCAAAAGTATTCGTCAATTCGTATCCTGGACCAAGGTTGATTCAAGAATTAATCGCCCCATCGTTTCTATCCAGTTGTCACAAGTTTGATCTTTAGAAAAGATCTCACATGTCACCCACCAAGAGCTTGTTTGATGTTAGCTCTAGAAGGATTTCCATCGTCATCGTGAATATTTTACATTTCACTCGGATGTTCCGGCAATACCACAAGGATAATGCGTAGGACTCTCAATATATACTTACTTTTCACATTGTGTGAAACAGCAAGTCTTCATTAATTTTGTGTCCTAATGAGATATTGTGGATGATCTCTTGGCTCTAGACTCAATTGTGCATTTTGGTTTCCTATGCCGGAGACTAGGGAGAGGGTCTCCTTCTTCAATATCAACAATCTCTAAGAGAAAGTCGATAGATTATGTAGGTTCCCCGTGAGAATGAAACAAGCCCTTTTAAGAGGAACTTGAGTAGCTTGGGAAGTTAGGTGCAGTGCGTCACTGGGTCCATGACGTCTTGTCTTCAATACCGGCGTTACCTTGGTAACCACCAGTAGCATATGTATTGAACCCGGTTTCTGCCCTAAGGTTGAATTAATGGAGGGCTATTTCTTTTCACCCTTTTCACATTCAATTCTTTTTAATTCTTCAACCCCTTCAGTGCTTACTGAGACTTCATTACTAGAACCTTGTTGGGTTTATTCCAGTTCTAGCTCTATCTCAGTCCGCACTCTTCCCATATTCTCATTTTTCTCCTTTTTTCATCATACCTAAGGACTCTACACTATCTAGTGGATTGTCCCTGGGTAGATCCCTCCAGCTCTGGCGGGATCGTGGGAATGAATACCTAACCTAACCATCCTTATAACACCATGCATAAAGTAAATTGGTCGGTATTTTGGTATTGTTCTTTCCTTCTTGAAACCAATTGAAAAATCATATGGAAAATCAATCAAGGTACTTGTGATATAAAATCAAAACATTTTGTACCTTAATTGTTTTGATCATTTAGAAATGCTCCCCCTCAACATGTGCATATGATTTTGAAATTGTTTAGCACATGGAGGCAAGAGTTCCTTGAAATAATTTCTTAATTACAATTTCCATAGAAAAAGCCATTTGATTTTCTTGGTAAATTCTCCCCCTCAATATGTGCGTTGGATATTTGAAAGTCATTTTGCACATAGAGGCAAGAGATTTTTGAAGTACTTTTCATGATTGCCAATAGAAACCATTCGCTCCCCCTCAATATGTGCATCGATATACGAAAGAGTTTAGCACATATTAAAGAGAACTTGCACTTTGAATCAAAACGATCATTTTATATTAAGTTTCATATTAAATCACAAATTCTCCCCCGATCAAAAATATCAAACCCTTTGAGATTTTGGATCCCAAGTGATTTAATAAGGTTTGGAAAACATGGGAGAATATGTGCCTTGTTTAAATACTCTTCTGGTTTTTGGTTAAATACTCCTCCACAATCACGTGCATTATGTGTTTCAAAATCGTTTGGCATATGAAGGAAGAAGTGCTTTTGAAACAATCACCCTTTAAAACCGATTTGAGATTTAAATCACGATCTCTCCCCCGATCAAAAATTTCAAACCTTTTGAGATTTTTGATCCCAATTGATTTAAATCATTTAAAATTTTAGGGAAAGACGTGGCATGATTTAATTTTGAAATAGACTGATAAGGATCAATATAAGACATTAAAGATTGCTAGTGTCAGGTATGATAGTTTTTAAGAGATCTTTAAGTAAAATAAAACAATTTCACA
This sequence comes from Chrysanthemum makinoi, assembly GCA_910596185.1. NCBI lineage: Eukaryota > Viridiplantae > Streptophyta > Magnoliopsida > Asterales > Asteraceae > Chrysanthemum > Chrysanthemum makinoi. The sequence goes on along the minus strand of OU343224.1, from coordinate 290,824,535 downwards.
ATCAAAAAAGAACAGAAAAATTTTCATTTTGTAAGATCTTTAAGTTTTAAAGAAAATCATACCATGACATAACATTAAATCTTTAGATCACCACTTATTTTTGTACAAGCAGGACTTTTATGAAGAAATATCATTTGAAAATATTTTATTTTAAATCACTCTCCCCCTCAATCGATGACCGTAGTCGATGATTGAGTGACTTAAGTTTAGATAAAATGAAGTCCGGTGATTTTCAAAAATTTAGTCCAATTTATTTTCAAAACAATATTTTTCTATTTTCAAAACAATTTTAACAAATATTTTGAAAAATGGTATTATTCACTACTTGTCCTGCACAAAGATACGTTAGGTGGTTGAGTTGCTTTTGTTGTTGTTGCTGAGGGTTTGAAGAAAACCATCTACAGATGCAGTGAGACCTCTGACGTTGCATTTGTCATGCCAACTCTTCATAGAGGTCCAATTAAGCTCTGTTTCTTCATTTGTTGAAGAAAACCATCTGCTGATGCAGTGAGACCTCTTACGTTGCATTTCATGCCAACTCCCCATAGAAGTCAAATTAAGCTCCGTTTCTTCATTTGTCGACCCAAGATATAGTTGCCCTTTCCTTTCGGCATCAAATCATCAATTGTGGGATCCGGATCGGGAACATTCTTATAATCCAATATACCTGCATACGTTAGTGAACACACATACAGATATATGGTGGTCGACATCACCCAAACAACAATCGACTAATAAAAGTCAATTCAACATATCAATCAGTTCATATAAAGCGTGGGAATAATGTGTTTATCAAACTCTAATCATCTAATCCTAACAATCATATCCTAGGCACCTAGTCCTTCAACGTAGGTTAACATGTTTTACATTTAAGTATATAGGATAATTAGATAAGCTCGTTAGATGATATAGATTTGAAAACATTCTCCCCCTCAATCAATGACTTATTTTCTGAAAAGTTTAAAAGCGCTGAAGTCATTGACTGAGTTTTCAATTTTTTACGAAAACTCTGAATCTGATAGATTTACAAGCAACTCATTTACCACCATTTTAGAAAACAAAAAATATTTTTCTGAAGAATTTATAGAAGGAAAAACATTTGTGTAGGAACAGCAGTCCTTCGACATACTCTGAATCTGATAGATTTACATGCAACTCAATCAATGCACGAATTTTGTGAAAATCATTTAAGCGTAGCACTTTCCTTCTTTGAAAAACGGGTTGCTATCTAAAATAATAGCAAGCCATAATTTTAAGCACGGGTTACAGTCTGAAATAACTGCAAGCCATTTGATTTGTGACATGTTTTGAAAAGAAATATTCACACCTTCGGCTCGAACTTCATCTATGGTCCCGTGCCATTGTTGAATGACATTTCTAAGACCGCAGATGTTATCGATAGCAGAAGACAGGTCTTTGAAAAACAAAATTTTTTTTAAAATTTTTTTTTGACTTTTTTTTTGACTTTTTCAAATTTTCTGATTTTTATGGGTTTTTGTTGGTTTTATAATTTTGTATTTTGTTTTTGATAAATATTTACAATGATAGAGAAGATGATATAGTTTAAGAAGATGATGATACGAGTACCGAGATAAGGATATCGAGTAGCACATCGTAGAAGATAGAATTCGTCATCTCTTAAACTTCCACCACCAAAGCTTCCGAGGCTCCAGAATAGAAGATAGAACATGAGCCTTTGAGAAAGAGAGATTTTGGCAGCTTCCCCCCAAACCGAAAATCCTTATGTTGAGTAGATTTGAAGCTCTATTTCAAGCTTGCTTTAGCCAGGTGCACAAGGAAGCACACCATTATCGTAAATCCCGCTGCTCCTTTTAAGAACGATAATCGAGATTCTTCGTTCGGGGTTATATCATCAACAAGAACAGCAGCGTATCATCCCACTCTTTAAATTTCTTCTCATATTTCATTACTACTGAAGTCGGAAGCGATCCATACCAAAAAGTTGTCAAGAGACCACTTTCCCCAAGTAGATGAATTGATGCAGTCAGTATCTTAGACTAGAGCTCACGAACCCGAATACACACATATACCCAAGACGAGAAACTTATACCATCAAGTAGCGATTAAGTTCGATAGCAAAAGAATAACCCCGATGTATACTTTTCTCTCCCCTGATGATAGTGTATGAAGCTCAAGAACCCAAAGTATCCGAATGCCCAAAGAGAGAATAACCGATAACATTGAAGAAGCAGGCCGAAATCACTGATTATCTCTGCGGATGTCAACTCCGGAATAAGTGATTATATCTCTGAATCACTGATTAAGCACTTCAAGTGAAACAATTTGAGCTACCCCCAATGTATACAATTATCTCTCCCCGATGATTGCGATAACATCGAAATCATCACACACTTGTGTACCTCTTTTATCTTCAGAAACTTTCTCTTACATCACTTCCCCCACGTAGTTGGAATAATAACACTAAAAGCCTCGATGAGTAAAACCTTGAGTTTCTCTGCGGTCATGACATTTGTATTCCCGGGATATCTTCAATCACTTAGAAGAATTAAGTTCATCAAGTTTACTCGCTTTGTGTTTAGATGTGTGTCTCCTTCCCCCTTGCTGGTTTTGACACTTCAGAATCAGCAACATATTATAAGCCCAAATACTTGAAATCTTTTGAGAAGAATACCATTAGCTCAATTATATCTCTGAGAATCAACTTGCTGAAGCATAGTGTGAGCAAGTCTAATTGGGGATTAAATCAGACATTTCACTCTCCCCCAATTAGTGCTCTCCCCTAAACCGACAATCTGTTTGATGAATGCTTGGATTAAGAAGAAGTCTTTAGATCATTAACTGCAACTCGTCCTTAGTCTTCTATCATGTAGCAGAAAATGTAGAACCGACTGTAGACTCGACCTTCTTCAAGATTGTCCGTTTGGGAAATAGAGTGTTAACATCTTCAACTCACCAAATGCATTCCCGTTAACTTACATATAGCAAATCTCCTGAACTAAGATCTCTCCTAATCAAACAAGAACAGAAAGATGTTCATTAAAGAAATCAGCCCAGCAACTAGAAGCACTTTGTCGATAAACTCATCAGTCAGTGAGAAGATGTCAACCAACGACTCTTAGAAGTAAAACTCCATGTGAAGATGACCCGATAAGAAGAAGCTCGGTTCTTACATGAGTTAGGAGCCGTATGACCATATATTCTCATATGTCGATCAACCATGCAGTATTTTCACACTTTTTCTCCCCCTCAAGAATTGCATACGGAGTTGCCATTCTTGATTGAATAAGTGAAATCATCAAAATGTAGTCCATTCACACTTCTCCCCCTCAAAGGTAGCATATGATGTCGCCATCGTCATTATAATTAAGCAAGTGGAATAAGAAAACAATCAACAGTAGTCCGGTTCACTTGATAACTGAAAGCGGGTGGAAAAAGTGTGAAGCATGTTGATGAGAATGGTCATAATAGAGAAGATTTATCTTCTTCAGAAGATAAAGCACACTGAAGCGTACACTTTTCTTTTCTTTGGAGTACGAGGCTTGAACTGTTGTGTTCAAACGTCATAAGAAGATTTCTCTTCTTTGGAAGATAAAGCGCACTGAACTGTACACTTTTCTTTTCTTTAGAGTACGAGGCTTGAACTTTTGTGTTCAAACATCATTATCTCTCTCTTTTCAACCTCTCTTGGTAAAACTTATAATCAACCCCATTATCATTCAGTAGGATCTTTGTCGTGACAGCTGATGGAGAAAACCCAATATGATGAATTTGACCCTGAAGTAAGCTACCCCGAACTCGTGACTTAAGCTTGCACGTATGTAACAAAGAGCGGTGCCGAGACTTCATCCTCCATTGAATCTCTAAGTACTCTATACTCTTCATCCAACCAACCATCATGTATAAGACGTACATCACCTCTTGAAAATCCACAATTGAATGTGACACTGAGCACTACAACGTAACTCCTTAAAGTGATAGTTATTTTGTGGTGGTAAGAGCCCAATTCCCCCAAGTGGTAAAAGAAAAGGAAAAAGACACCCAAGAATAACTAGATTTCCAAGTTTTCGTTTTTGATAATAAGCTTGAACAAGGATCTTGAAGAATCTTCATCCAACCATCCTCGATACTTTCAGATACTAAGTACACTCGCCCGTGATATTTCACTTCAACCTCAAATAAATAATAGTGAATTAACCCCATTGTCACATCTTCTGGTTAAAAGCTCAAATCTAGCCTCCTTTGACGTTTTAAGTGAACTATGATAATGGTTTTCATCCCGACCATGGTTAGAAGCACATAACCCCGTAAAACAATGTAATAACCAAACTGCCATGACAAATATCCAAACACACATCCAAATTATGAAGTACACCTTTTTCTCCCTTCTTCGAAGCAGAAACCATGGAACCAGCATCATATAAGATCCCGAAATACACTTTCTTTTCTCCAGGATGGTTCCATCATTACGGGATTTTACAATTCTATGGTTTAAACTGAGAGACAGTTTCTTTCGCAGGATTTTACAAAACCAAGAATAAACCGTAAGATAGATCCGGAAATGCACTTTACTATTACCAGGATGTTTCCATTGTCACGGGATTTTACATGTCTATGATTTAAACTGAGAAATAGATTCTTTCGCGGGATTTTACAAAATCAAGATAAAACCGTAAACAATGTCAGCTTGAATGTGTTATGACAACTTTGGTTTTGGTGAATATCTGTTTTAGGGTAACATGCAACGGTTCATCAATGGTTCATTATCCAACATCAACAACATCATCAACAATTCTTTACCCATATGTAGACAACTTCACAAACCATACTAAGTCGAGTAGTATACACTACTTCCCCCAGAGGTTGACCGTAAAACATCAAAGTACATGTTTCTCCCCCATGATGGTTTCAAACTTTCGGAAGCATCATAACGTGTACGACCAGTTGCACGAGAAGTTCTTGTCAAAAGCAAACATCTTGAAAAATCCTAGCTGACACTGAAGATTTTAGAAGATTTTGCTTAGACTGCGAAGTATCATTGACATTTAATAGCATCGAATAATCAATGGGAATTGCTGATCACATCTCATCCAATCAACTTTTAGATAGACACATCTTCCAGATATTATGTCGGCTCATGCTGTGACCACCTGGAGAATTAAACCCACCCAAACTTGATCATGAAGTAAAATTCCCCAGATTTGTTACTTAAGCTTGTCCTAATCTTTGTGAAAAAGAAACGGTGTACCCAATGTACAAAACCTCTTGACGTATCCTCAACTGCGTGAGAAGCCGAAGTGATAGCTATGTTGTGGGTTAAGTGAGAAAGAATCACGACAATAACTAAATAGCCAAGTCTTTATCACACTCTATAAATGCCCAAACAAGTCATCTTCGTGGAAGGGTAGAAAGAAAGAAGACGAAATAAGTAAACACGCCCGGAAAACCTCACTGCAAGTTAAAATAAGAAATACCGTACAGAACCCTATAGTCAACTTTGTTCAACCATCAATTCAAGTTGTATCATAATATTCTCCGTGAAAATGTGTAAACCAATACCAAACCTCATCACAACAAGTCACATCATCATACCAAATCTGATCATCAACTCTCATAATCAATCAAGTCTCATCGACAAATCTCATAACAAAATCTCATCATCGATTCTCTTTAACACATTTCACATTATCCAAATCTTAAAAGAAATCAACTTCTTGAGAAGCCCATCAGACCATCATCCAATATCCAAGTCATCACATAAATAACTTAAGCACATATCCGGTTTCAATATTTATCATACCATTCATTCTCGAGAAATATCATCACATATGTATCCGCATAATGAGATAGTAAAGATTGGATGGGACAACCTATCTTACCAACGACCCATCTAACCAATTAGTCAAAGACTCATCAAACAATTTATATTTGAGAAATATTGCTTCCCGCAAACATGCGATCCATTATGCCCGCCCATATGTACAACATTTAAGTCAATTATCACTTAAATCCGGGCTCAAGTTAAATGTCAAAGTGTAGAGCTCAAATAATTGGATGAAATCTTAAAAAAAACTCCATCACAATGATAACAATATCATCACGTATGTCATAGAGGGGAGAGTGAAGTCCATACGGCCCATCACACAAAAAAATCGGCCCAAGAAATAATATTGGAAGAAGCAGGTTGGCCCGTGTAAGATGATCCGATCCAGAAGACACACTAACCTAAAAATCACGGGTATAAGATGTCACACTTCTCAAAAGTCATCAAACCCTAATGATAAAAACATGCGCCTCTCTCCACATATCTGCTACTCTCTCAAAAACAAAATCCGCCTCCAAACCCTAATATATCTCCCAAGGTATACGCCCCACTTTACACATCCTTAAACTTACTCACATCATAACTCAAATCATTCTTTATCAACAAATTCAGCCCCCATCTCAGCCGAGTCTCTCTCGTCATTCACACATCACCACAAGGATGGTTATATGTTGTCACTGCCACAGGGATGGTTAGAATGACATGATATGGCTTAAAGTGCAATTAGAAACTCACGGTTAGGTATTTTCCAATCAAGTTTAGACCCCTTTTACTTTTTAATTAATTTTATTTTTCTTTTAACCGAACATGGAGGAGGGATGAAATCAGTAATTGGTTTTGTTCGTCCTTCAAATATTTGGATATTGTTGAATCGATGATGGATTATCACTTGTGTACAATCTTCAGTAGTCGAATAGCACATGTTGAATCTGACATTTTTAAAACCATTTCATATTCTTTTTCCATCAATTCTTGATTCGGATCAGTGATGGATTCATTTTTTTGTGAATAGATTCTTTGATATCTATGTGTTTCATAAACCATTCGCAAACATGAAACTGAGGTCCGAAGTTGGACATAAATTACATTTCGAATATCATTAATTTCTATTGGTTTCAAGAAATGAAACTGAAGTGGTGATTTGTGATATAGAGATGATAGAGATATGAAAGATTGTGATTTGTGGTGATATCAAAACTGAGATGGTAATGTGTTATTGTTGATGTGAGTTATTGTTGGAGATAAGTTTAGATATTGATTGTTTTGATGTTGGTTGATTAGTTAAAGTTTCTAATCATTGTGGTTCATTTTCTTTTGATCACGTATTTCATCTATGACCAAGAAAGATAATAGATATGAGGTCAACATGGTTTTATATTTAGTTTGAGGTCAGTGGTCAACAAACCGCTTTATTCTTTACATCTTGAATCTACTCGCACCCTTTTCATCAAAACGCAACAATTTCATGGAAAAACCGCTTCTGAGATTCATTGAATCTGGACAACTTGTCAAGACAAGTCGCTTGTATGAATTAAGGACAAGTCGCTTGGATGAATTAAGCACAAGTCGCTTTCTTTCATAAACATCACAAATCGCTTCATTTTGAATACACAAACCGCATGTGATTAACTCAGTTTGACAAATCGCTTCCATGAGTCAAAACTCATGAATAATACAAACCGCATCAGGTTTAGATAACACAAATCGCTTCTTGACTTGCAAAGATGACAAATCGCTTCAGGACATTATTGGACAAATCACTTCAGGACATTCATTGAATCTGGACAATATTTAGACAAGTCTCTTCTAAGAAACTGATGACAAACAGCAGCCAAGAATCACATCAACTATACTCAGAAAAACGTTATGACGATCTGACCATAATAACAACATTAAAATCAAATTCAAATCAGTAAAAAGACATGAAAACTGCTTGAACTAAAAATAATACTTGTAACACCAAGAATCAGTTTAGACCATTTCACATTTAAAAAACAGTAACATCATTCAAAAGATTAACACCTAACAACACTCATCTGATCCAATAACAAAACAGCATCAACTACCACACAAACCGCTTAAACCACTACACAAACCGCATACAAGAACTCTTTAAAACCGCTCAAAAAACCATGAAGAAAACCACGAGAATCAACACAAACAACCAAACCTAGTATCTGGTACCATTTGTAGGATCGTATATAATATGCTGTTTGATGATTCGGGTGGTCTAGGGAGATGATTAAACAAGTGGGCCATTTGTTAGAGAGATGAAGAGAGGAGAGGGAATTCTAGAAAGAGAAATATCAAAACAAATGAAAGGTTAGCTTAGAAGTTCCACCCCTTCCAAGGATGGAAGGGGTATTTATACTTACAAACTAAACGACCTCCTGACGGCCTGTGGATCAGGTATACAGTGGGTAAAGACCCATCCTTCCTCCACGGTGTTACACTAAACTACTCTACGCTAATAATTAACTAATTAACTAGAAAATAACGTAACTAACGAAATGTCTACGAGCTAACTTATGCTAGATAATATTTGGGGTGACCGACACTTCACTATGGAATTTCCAATTCCTAAGAGCTTTGGTTCACTAGACTCTACACTAGCCTTTTTATTTTCAGATACAGACACCTCAGGTAAGGAGATGTCACTAGCACTTTCAAACACTTCATAAGTCTTTTCAGGAAAAGTACTTTTGATTGTATGGCCTTGGATAAATGTGGGTTCCTGAAACTCTGGTTAGCCAGTGTGGGCAAGGTTTATACCAGGAGGTGAAGGGATACCTCTGAATGGTGGTGGTGTTGTTTTATACCCCATACCTGATTTGGCTTTGCCAATAAGAGATTTTTCCAGGTATCTATCAACTCTCTCGGAGTTATAATGTTGTGAGTCTTTAAGTTGCTCAACACTTAACTCTATATTATATTTAATTGTAGTGACTTTCTCTAGTTCTTCTTTTAACACATTTATGGTGATGTCTTTAAAAGAGATTTCCCTATTAAGCACAATAGTTGTTTCGGTAAACTTTGACTCATTTTCTTTATAGTGCACAATTTGTTTTTCTAGAACTGCTAAGCCTCTTTTATGATTTGCTAAGTTGTAACTGGTTTTAGCAAGTTCTTCAGATACATTATCAAACATGGGTTTTAGCTCTAAATATTTGTTTAAAGGAATACATGTATCTGAACAATTAAGTACCTCAGATACCAAAGCCATGTTGATTAGACTTTCTTCTTCATCAGCCATGAAGCTCTAATCATACCCAACACCATCAACATCCACCATTGCTTTTGAAGAAGAGTTGTCAGCATCACTGTGTCTCCCTTTTCTCCTAGGACTTCTGCATTCTCTGGCAAAATGCCCAAGCTTGCCACAGTTGTAGCATTCAACCTTTCCCTTATCAAACCCAGCAGTGTCTCCATCGTTGATCTTAATCTGCCTTCCAGTTTTCTTCATGAACCTTTTTGCCCTCATACTGATTAGGGCAATGTTCCATTTGATGTCCATCTCTTCCATGTCATCCTTATGGATTTGTCTCAGATCATCATGAGTGATCTGGGATCCTTGACTTTGTTCAGCTATGAAAGCATAAATTGTACCTTCATTGATGCCTGCTGTAGTGGTTATAGAGCCATCAGTATTAACATTAGTACTAGGAGTACTAACATCAAAACTGTCCATATCATTGCTAGTGACAGGGTGAGCCACAAAGGCTATGTTTTGTGACCCAGAACTGGAAGATGCATCTGCTTTTCTCTTGATGTCTTGTTCAATCACCTTAAAGCTATTGAACAAATTGTCCAACTTCATGGTTTCAAAATCTGGCTTGTTCTTCCATACAATGACATGAGTGTCCCATTTTGGTGATGGAAGACTTCTAACAAACCTGAGGTTGAAATCTTCCTTGGAGAGCTCCATATCCAATACTGCCAGTTGACTAACAAGTTTTTGAAGCCTATTATAAGCTGAGTCAATAGATTCAGTTGCACCAGCAGTGAAGTTTTCAAATTCTTGCTTCAAAAGAGTCTTCTAAGTTTTCTAGGTGACAGAATCTCCACAAAATCTGGTTTCAATGGCTTTGAACAGACTCTGAGCATCTTTGTATTTGTTGAAGGTGAGTTGATGATCATCAGGTATTGCCATGAGTAAAATACTTTTGACCTTGAGATCATTGCCTCTTAGAGCCATTTCTTCATTTGTGATAGGATCACCTTTTTCTTTAATAACGGTCTTACCATTAACTTCTTCAGTGACAGTGGTTTTGTAAGAGTTTCCATAGAGCACAATGTTCCACAGCTTGAAATCAAGTACCAAGAAGTACTGCTCTATGAACATTCTCCAGAGTTCATATTCATTTGGCTGCAACTTAGGAACTCTGTTAACAACATTGGATTTGTCAAAATCCATTTCTTCAGATTTGTCACACAGGATCTTCTAAAAACAAAGCTTCAGGACACAAGATCTGATACCACTTGTGGAGTCCCAAACCTTGGATCTAGAACACTTAGCTTGTAAACGTGTTAGTTGTCTTGGATGGTTCCAAAACAACAATGAGAAACTTTGTTGTAGATACACACAAGTATGCGGAATCTACTTGAACGCACTTAGAAGATTAAAGTAAACACAGTATAACACCAACAGCTTCAACATTATTAAACAATAATACGAGTACTCTCCTAGTACTAGGGTTTACAACCTTGAAGCTCTTCTTAAGACGGCTAGAATATAAGATGTATGTTTAACCTAGCTAGGATCTCCTTTTATACACTAAGGAGATCCCTTACAGAGATAACAATGCACTAAGTATATTATATCTTCTATTAGAATAGAAGATATGCTGTTACAAACCATACACGACATTCCTTACTTAGAACAGTACAAACTTAATACTATCAGTGCTAATATTTTCACTATCAGTACTAACTAGTTAATACTTATCAAAAGACACTATCAGTACTAACTTTACTACTATAAGTATTAACTCCTAATAGCGAATTTCCCAACAATTATTGATCCACATCCTAACAATTTGTAACCTTGTACCATTACATAGAACACCTCTCTGGTCTATGTTGCGCAAACACATTATCGGAGCACCGATCTTGAGAACTAACTTATCATGTGGAATGCCGAAAATTCTTATTGTGTTTAAAAATTATGTGGTATACATCGACTCATCATAGTTAAAATCTACATCTATATCCGACACATAATATTAACTATAGCAAACTTTCTCCCTACTAGGTAGTTTGGACATCATGTGTTCGTTAACTTTGTCCACCTCTTCGTAAGTGGGTGCAAGAATAATTCTGTCCTGGATATATGCCACATCCCAAAAAAATTTCTCCCAATTATCATAAGTTTCTTTGACAATAACATCAACATGATCGTCCGTGTTAGGTATTAGCATTTATTCAAGGAGCTCAACCTCCGCATGAACGTCATTTTTACCACTATTTTCCCTTCACCTATATTCAAGATCCGTTCCGTAAATTCATTTATTTTTGCTGCATCGTCTGGATTGCACCCGACTCGAAGCCTCATGTTTTTGTACGTTTTAAAAAAGTGAAATCCCTCCAAAAATATGACATGTTCAACAATGCGTGTACAACATCTTGCCTACTTCCATTTGGAATGACAGGGAGTATTTGTCAAAAATCACCACTAAAAACAACAACCCTTTACAACTAAAAACCTTGTCAGTAGCTCCTGTATCTAAAGATATGTCTCTAAATTATCTGTCAAAACCTTCGTAGGTAAGTTTATTAATCATTGGAGCTTCGTCACAGATAGTTAACTTTGTTTTCCTTATCAAATCAGCATGGTTTCCGTCTGCCTTAATTGTACACATAGAATCCTCCACAATATTAATGGGTATTGCAAACTAAGAATGGGCTGTTCTTCCACCATCAAGTAAAAGTGGAGTGATATCACTTGATGCCACATTTAGAACAATCTCAAAGTCTTGTACAAAATGTCTTACCAGTGCCTGCGTGAGCATATACTAAAAATATTCCCCCATTGTTATTATTGCATGCATCAATAATAGTCTCGTAAATTCCTTTCTGCTCGTTAGTTAAACTCTTGTACAAGGATTCATGTTGTAAAATGATTTGTGGTATTTTATAGTCCAATTCATCACAAATCAACCGGTTGTATCCTTCAATGGTAAACTCGGAATCATGTTAAGGCATGTTAACTATATCTTTCAAGCTCTTACCACAGCTAAGTAGCTTTTCCTCAATGTATGCTAAACATATATTATATCGCTGATTATCACTTAGCTGGAGATCTGTAAACAAAAATAGATTTTTATAAACATTTTAATGAAAATATATTACGTTTGTTGGAATCACTTGTAACTAGTATTATCAAGTGTTAGTCATTTCAAGGTAATAGGTTGCTTATTTATGGCTTTTATGTTTGTTATTAGTGCTAGGCTTATGTAGAAAGCCCATAGGCCTATGCAAAGGCCCAAAAGACCAAGGCAAGGGATGCCCTAATCCCTTTTCCTATAAATACAATGTAACTTCTTCTGGGAGAGGTGTTGCTCACTTTCATAATACACTTATCCTTTCCTTAGTATCAAACGTATGATTGTGTGTAACCTTCCCTTCTCATCTCTTGTTTCTATCATCTACATACTTGTGTTCATATTATGGTGACCTAAATGTGGTATCATACGCCATCTAGTTGGGTGAAACATGTTTGTTTTTGAAGTTTTGTACGTACGCGTAAGGCCTCACGATATTCAGTATTCATTTGCTTAAAAACCTTGATTTTTACACTTTAAACCTCAAGATTCTTACGTTTTTAGGTTAATATAGTGTTTTGAATCATTGTTTTTCAAAAAAGTTCGAAGCTTTACATGTTTTACATAGTTTTTATACTCGTTTTTGTTTCGTGCACTCACTTTATGCATAAGCTAAAAACTCATTTTGGGTCATCAAGTTCTAAACTTTCTTGTTTCTTTAGTGTTTCTGAAGCTTTTTCATCATTAAAAACGAGTGTACAAAATGTGTTAGTGCATAAAAATACATTTAAATTCTGTCAAGTTTACGCATAAGAAAACCCTCTTCTTACGCCTAGTGAAAACCCTATTCTTACGCCTAAAGTCAGAAGTTACGCCTAAGCAGTTTACACGTAAGGAATTTTCTTCACGTTCTTCGAAGCTGTTGGTAACTCAATTTATTTCTTGCTTGGATAAGCCTGAAAAACACTTCGAGTTGTGGATATCTGTGACAAATCGTAATTTCAGGTCATTTTACAAACTTTAAAAGTTTCACTATTTCATCATTTATCGTAAACTACGTTTACGAGTATTAAATTCGCGTAACTTTAATGGTTTAGCTGCGAATTCATGAACATATCATCAAGGACATTTCATATAGACTAGATTTAGTCTACACAACATTAATAACATCATTTCATATCGGTTCATGCATGGATTTGCATTTATTCATTAAACGTTTATTTTCCTATTAAATAAACGCTATCGCGTAAACATTATTTTGAAACATTTGATCCATACTTCCAAAATATTCCTAATATATTTTATACTCATTTTAAGACTATAAAAATTATATTATTATTTTACCCGATGTTTTCAATTTATTTCATATATAAATTGTTATATTTATATTATTATGACGGTTTTCGTATATGCAACTCGATAAATTTTTATTTCACTCAACTCATGTAAGAAATGTATTTTTATAATTTTTATGACCTCAATATATTTATCTTGACCCGTAAAAAGTTATTTTTATCTAACGCTACCCTAAATACTCAAATGTGTATTTAACTTACCACAAGTCTTCAAGTAACTTACATCTAATTATACTTATACATGTTTAAAAAAAAAAGATATTAAAACCCCCTTGTCAAAGAGTCATGTTAGTTTGCAAATATCTTCTACTAGTTAATGTATCATACTTCACATGTACACTTACACACAAAGATATTCAAGGTGAAAAAAATCATTTCCTCTCTTCCTCTTCTCTCCAAAACCGGCAACCACAAGGACCAAGAAGAATCATCATAAAAATTTTCAAGACAAGGTTTTAACACTCTAGTCTCACTCTTTATCAAGGTTTTGCAATAAAAACCTAGAGTGATTAGGAAAAATCCATTGTCCATAAACCTCATCAAGTTTACTAGTAAGCATCCATATTCATCATCATATCTCATATTTATTTTTATGGTCATTTCATTTTATTTGAGAAAACATGCAAGTCTCATGAGGTTTATACCACTTTTTCATTGATTTTAAGAGTTATATATATATTTGTCATCCTATAATTACTCCTTGTTATAAATCACTCTTGGTGATGTCTAGAAACCCATGACACCCTAAGAAGGTGTCTGGTAGGATTAGAATAGTTTCAGAGTTGTTTTGTATTGGTTGGAATAGGTTTGGCGCGAGAAAAACTCATTTCGACAAGTTTTCTAAAGGGTCTGTCCTTATTTTGAAATTCTGGAATTTTCGACAGTAATCAAAATATTTTGGGCTAGATATTTGGAAAATATACTTTAAAACGAAAACGTGGCCGCTTGAACGGGTTAAAACGGAGCTATAACGAAGAAGTTATGAATTTTTTAATTTGACGACGAAAACTATTTGTTTCAGAAAATTCAGCATGCTGTCTCGACTTTTTACGAGTCAAAAATGAGTCTTAAGCGTTGTTAAATGTGTCGATTTATCAAAAATATATTCGTATATGTTATCACGATTCCGTGGATATAAAGAACGTAGAAAACGGACTTATAATGACTAAGTTATACACATTTTAAACAAGTTGCTGTAACTTTTATTATAAGTACAATTATATATTTCTATTAGGCAAATATTACGGCCAACAATGACCATGTTAAGGGTCGTTTTTAACATTGATGGAGTACTTTTTATAACATGATGTCTTCTAGTAAAAGTAAGTTCGCCAAGCATATTTTCCAAAATGTCCAACCGTTCGTCAAGCGGAGTTGTAATGAATAAAATACGGTCACTTAAACTTTGCCGAAAACCATCCTTAAACAAATATTTTGGAGAACATATTTTGGAGAACAAATAATTTGGAGAACATATTTTGGAGAACAAATATTTTGGACACAAGTACCATACTTAACCTATAATTATCTCCATGATCGAGACCTCTAGGATAAAAACTTAAATGCTAAAACTTTGAGATATTGATACAAGCTTCCCAAAACTGTTGAGTTCGTTTCCTAACACTCGACGTGCACCATTTTACGACTAGCTTTTCAATGCTACTTAGTCACTTTCATGAAATTTGAATGACATTATTTTACGACGAAAAGTTATAATTTCACAATAAATCATTAAACGATTATCGTAGGATATCATTTCAACGTAAATACTTGTAAATTATTTTATAACATGACGAGATGTCATAAACAAATATTTCGACGATAAATTCTATTTTCAAAAGCGTACAAGTGGTATAGATTTCATATGAGTTTGCATGCACGACATTACATCATAACTTATCATAGAGCATATCATTCATAATAGGTCACGGTCAGAGGTTATGCCTCATTTCAGATTACCATTACATCATCATTATCATTGCAACAGTGAGTTTTCATAGCCCCGATTTATTCAAGTTTTTACTTTATTTCAAACCTACGGGGAGAATACATTGCACATCATTTTATTACGATACCAAGTATATCAAATTCTTTACATTGCTTAAGTTACCTCATGCCAATTGAATGTCCCCATTATATAACATGAGCCGTTAATTTCATAGAAGCGAGGGTGAGTGGATAGATCTATCGAGGGTGACTCTCCATCCGGGTTGGTGGATTCCAACTGGTTAAACGGATGCATTTCATTTAATATCATCATTTGAGTTGTTTGGCAAACACTCTGTTGGGGCGAACATCATGATCACTTCTAGTTTCGTGTCATGGGCTTATAGCAATTGTATCATTTTTGTGACATCATTGTCATACAAACTTATACTTGTGGTAGTCGTAATATGCATATACATAAACTCTATGAACTCACTCAACCTTTGTGTTGACACTTTTAGCAATGTATTTTCAGGTGACTAAGGCTTTCACTTCATGGCATGCATGTGGACATATCATAGAGTCGCAGTGACGACGCGTCTCACATGGGATTTATATACTTTAAAAACATCGTTTGACTTGTATCAAACCTATTTTCCGCACATAGTAACTTTCATTTGGGACCTATCTTTGTAACTCTGAATGTTTTATTAAATTAAGCGATGTATTTTCCAAACGACACTTTAGGTCGTTCAATATAACTGTGATTGTGCTGCTATGACAGCCAATCCCAGAATTCCATTCCGCCCAAAATGTAATTTGGGGGTGTGACAGATTGGTATCGTGAGCTTCAGCTTATAGAGAACTAGGTTGCATCATTGACCCTAGACTATAACTACATCATCATAGCATCTCATTATTTCATCATAAGTGCATAGTCACTATACATGCAGTTCATACGCACATTTTACAAGTTATTTACTTTCATTTCAAAATCGATTGTCACATAGATGCCTTCAAATACCCATCCCATCATACTCACATCACTTTGACATGGAGAATGCCCTGTCATTCCCTATTACAATTTTAACATTAGTTGACTCAACACCGATAACATCAGATGATGAGACCCTTTTAGGAGGACAAAGTTGCACTTACACCATCACGATCACTATTGATTCATCAGAGGATCGGACAATTTTTATCATTCCGTTGGGATGACATTATACCATTTGGTAGAACTTATAGGTTTAGTCCTAATGAACCTATTTTCTTAACTCACCACAAGGATTTTCATTATCATCATTGTCATCATTTTCATCATCATTGTCATCAAGAGTACCATCCATATCACCTCATAGACACTACTCATACACTGACTTGCAGTACTTGGGAAGCGTGCATGATTTGACACACCATTATCATTTATCACTAAGACTATAGACACTACACCGTCTCATAGGTTTGAGGACTGTGAGAGTTCTAGGGCCATTACTAGACCGCTCATCATGCTCCTACACTTGAAACACGGTTTGACCATCAACAGGAACAGATAATAGGTACCTTTCAATCTTATGTAATATTTATCCCTTATTATCTCCACAATAATCACAACCTTTGTTCATTTCATTCTTTATTCCAATTGCCCAATTTTCAATCATTTCGCGATGATACCTCACTATCTTACTAGGGGTTAGGCCAACTTTATTCTTGACCAATTAGGAGACTATTACCATTCTATGAGGTTGCCCCGTGTATCCTACAAACCATTCAACAAATTATATTTCAAGCTATTTTGCTACCATTTCATGAAATTATTTCATTTAATTTTATTTCGAGCTATTTTACACCATCTTAGAAACATTGTTTCATAAAGTTTTAAAACAAGTTGTTTCGCTACCACCCTATCAATTGGTTTTCAGTCATTTTATCAACGATTTAATATCATCATGCTAAACGATTTTCATGTTACTCTGAAAAATCATTGAGCCATTATCTTACAAAACAAAACGTTGAATACCATCTAAAACTTCAGAGAAACATAACACCATTTCAACAAAACCAAGCATCACATCAATTGTCCTCGATTATACATGGCCTGATCACCTATGTATAATTCAGGAAGAATTATGTCATGAAAGTAACAAGCATCATTTCAAATCTCTTAAAAACAATCTTCATTCAAAAGTAAGGCTTTGTAATCATATAAATTTTTCATAAATATTTCTTTTGATAACACTCTATAGATGCTCACGCCATTCATCCCTCACTCAACCGATAAGTTAGAATTTGATGAGTTACCTTTTTAGGAAAGGCTTTCTATACCACCTGTGAGGAGGATTCTTCGATACAAGAAAACAATAAAAGCATTCTAGGACTACCAACAAGGACTAGAAGTATGTAGTAAGATGATTCAAAACTCAACAAAATCTTAAGCCATCACGAGACAATCCGAACCACTATCTTTGGATTAAAAGCCAAATTATATCATTTCAAAAGTACTAGCTAGACCGAGTTACGAGATTTAGTACGAAGCGAATATACACTAAGCAACACTATAGGGAGAAACCAAGTCTTCTAAATGAGACTACAGAACATTTCACTAAACATGGCCTCAACAATATGTGAACTTCCCTACAATGAGTTTCCCTTAAAGGAAAACTTGGTTAAATTTAGGTTAACGATATAAACTTTCCCTAAGGCATTGTGTTCTCTAGAAATTACAGATAGCCTCACTTTCATATCAAGAGATACAACAGGTTTGAACATATCGGACAATCAATGACTCTCCATCTACAAGTGAAATTAGAACAAACATTCCTTGGTATAGTATAAACTGATATCTACTTTCTGGCTAGCATGATAACAATCTAAGTGATGAAATATTTTAGAAGCACTCAATATCAGAACAAATCTTGAAAATCAATCACTACACCACATCACTTAAATATTTAAGGTTTTGTGACTTTACAACATAGAGCATGGAAACACTTCGATAATCATACAATAAACATTTTAGTCAAGGAGACTAAACACCTTAGGCAAGTAAGATTCAAGTAATGACATTCGCTAGAACGAGAAACGCGAGGAATCATAATTGTTACCCATAATCTATTCCTTTCTATAAGGTCCTTTTCGACAGACATTTTGAAATTTGGCATGAGTCACGTGGTATCAATTTCAGTTGTACCTATTATAAGCTATTCGATTCACCTTAGCTCCCTTGATAACCATTTCAATCTTTCCATGGAACCTACTAGGACATGATTATCACCTATTATCCTCAGCTCAATGGTTAGAGCGAGAGAACAATTCAAACATTTGAAGATATGCTCAAGGCATGTGTGATTCTAGAAATGATTAGGCAAATCATCCTTCATCGACAAGTTCCCTTACAACAATAGTCAACACGTGAACATATTGACTACACCAATTGAGGCACTCTATGGTCGAAGTGTCAATCACTTATTTACGGGTCAAAACCAGGAAAGTTTAACTCACTAGTCCATAAGTCATTCATGAAACAACAAAGTGATCGAACATGTCAAAAATCGCCATAAGTAACAACATATAGCTAGATAAGCTATGTCGATATACGACGAAAAATATTGGAAGTATGTGCCATAAGTCGCAAACCATTAGAATTTCAAGTTGGCAACAAATATATGTTCAACGTCCCGCCTTGGAAAGGCGCGGTACGATTCAAAACATTGGACGATCCGATGAGACCCAAATATCCTCACCTTTCACCGGTAACACCGTAGGACCCAACATGGACTGAATTCGTGGATGAATTCCTTTTTGCTTGCGAATGTGACAACTCGTAATTGCGTGTCATTTTACAAACTTTAAAATTTCACTATTTCATCATTTATCGAAACTACGCTTACGAGTATTAAATTCGGTAACCTTAATGGTTTAGCTGCGAATTCATGAACATATCATCAAGGACATTTCATATAGACTAGATTTAGTCTACACAACATTAATAACATCATTTCATATCGGTTCATGCATGGATTTGCATTTATTCATTAAACGCTTATTTTTCCTATTAAATAAACGCTTATCAGCAAAACATTATTTTGAAACATTTGATCCGTACTTCTAAAATATTCCTAATATATTTTATACTCATTTTAAGACTATAAAAATTATATTATTATTTTACCCGATGTTTTCAATTTATTTCGTATATAAATTGTTATATTTATATTATTACGACGGTTTTCGTATATGCAACTCGATAAATTTTTATTTCACTCAACTCATGTAAGAAATGTATTTTTATAATTTTTATGACCTCAATATATTTTATCTTGACCCGTTAAAAGTTATTTTTATCTAACGCTACCCTAAATACTCAAATGTGTATTTAACTTACCACAAGTCTTCAAGTAACTTACATCTAATTATACTTATACATGTTTAAAAAAAAAAAAGATATTAAAGTGGATGACTAAACCCCCTTGTCGACAAGGGGGGGGGGGGGTGAGTCATGTTAGTTTGCAAATATCTTCTACTAGTTAATGTATCATACTTCACATGTGCACTTACACACAAAGATATTCAAGGTGAAAAAAATCATTTCCTCTCTTCCTCTTCTCTCCAAAACCGGCAACCACAAGGACCAATAAGAATCATCATAAAAATTTTCAAGACAAGGTTTTAACACTCTAGTCTCACTCTTTATCAAGGTTTTGCAATAAAAACCTAGGGTGATTAGGAAAATCCATTGTCCATAAACCTCATCAAGTTTACTAGTAAGCATCCATATTCATCATCATATCTCATATTTATTTTATGGTCATTTCATTTTATTTGAGAAAACATGCAAGTCTCATTAGGTTTATACCACTTTTTCATTGATTTTAAGAGTTATATATATATATTTGTCATCCTATAATTACTCCTTGTTATAAATCACTCTTGGTGATGTCTAGAAACCCATGACACCCTAAGAAGGTGTCTGGTAGGATTAGAATAGTTTCAGAGTTGTTTTGTATTGGTTGGAATAGGTTTGGCGCGAAAAACCTTATTTCACAAGTTTTCTAAAGGGTCTGTCCTTATTTTGAAATTTTGGAATTTTCGACAGTAAGCAAAATATTTTGGGCTAGATATTTGGAAAATATACTTTAAAACGAAAACGTGGTCTCTTGAACGGGTTAAAACGAGCTATAACTAAGAAGTTATGAATTTTGAATTTGACGCATTTAAAACTATTTGTTTCAGAAAATTCAGCATGCTGTCTCGACTTTTTACGAGTCAAAAATGAGTCTTAAGCGTTGTTAAATGTGTCTAATTATCAAAAATATATCTAGATATGTTATCACGATTCCGTGATATAAAGAACGAGAAAACGGACTTATAATGACTAAGTTATACACATTTTAAACAAGTTGCAGAATCTTTATTATAAGTACAATTATATATTTCTATTAGGCAAAAATTACGGCCAACAATGACCATGTTAAGGGTCGCTTTTAACATTGATGGAGTACTTTTATAACATGATGTCTTCTAGTAAAAGTAAGTTCGCTACATATTTTCCAAAATGTCCAAATGTCTGCCGGAGTTGTAATGAATAAAATACGGTCACTTAAACTTTTTCTAAAACCATCCTTAAACAAATATTTTGGAGAACATATTTTGGAGAACAAATAATTTGGAGAACATATTTTGGAGAACAAATATTTTGGACATAAAGTACCATATTTAACCTATAATTATTCCATGATCTAGACCTCTAGGATAAAACTTAAATGCTAAAACTTTGAGATATTGATACAAGCTTCCCAAAACTGTTGAGTTCAAGTCAACAATTACTGCACCATTTTACTACACTAGCTTTTCAATGCTACTTAGTCACTTTCATGAAATTTGAATGACATTATTTCATTTATTTAAAAGTTATAATTTCACAATAAATCATTAAACGATTATCGAGGATATCATTTCAACGTAAATACTTGTAAAGTATTTTATAACATGACGAGATGTCATAAACAAATATTTCATTTATAAATTCTATTTTCAAAAGCGTATAAGTGGTATAGATTTCATATGAGTTTGCATGCACGTATATACATCATAACTTATCATAGAGCATATCATTCATAATAGGTCACGCTCACGAGGTTATACCAAGATTAGCATTACATCATCATTATCATTGCAAAGCAGTGAGTTTTCATAGCCCGATTTATTCAAGCTTTTACTTTATTTCAAACCTAATGAGAATGATTGACATCATATGAATAGTATATAAAATTCATTTATTGTTTGTTACCTCATGCCAATTGAATGTCCCCATTATATAAACATGAGCCATAGAAGTCTTTGTATGAAAGTGGATAGTATCTATCGAGGGTGACTCCTCCATCCGGTTGGTGGATCTCCCAATCATAAACGGATGCATTTTTCATTTAATATCATCATTTGAGTTGTTTGGCAAACACTCTATAGCAATATCATGATCGGGCTCTAGTTTCTGGGTCATTTGCGGGCTTAGCAGTTAATTGTATCATTTTTGTGACATCATTGTCATACACAAACTATGCTTGTGGTGTAGTCGATTATGTATATAACCATAAACTCTATGAACTCACTCAACCTTTGTATGTTGACACTTTTAGCAATGTATTTTCGTGTAACTAAGGCTTTCAATTTTCATGGCATGTACGTGGACATATCATAGAGTCACAAAGTACAGGACGATGCTGCCTCACTAAGGGGATTTGTATATACTTTAAAAACATCGCTGTTGACTTGTATCAAACCTTATTTAAT
>OU343224.1:290669121-290802302 GCA_910596185.1 Chrysanthemum makinoi | reverse complement strand
AGAGTAGAGACGATATATAACAAAAATATTTGTGTCGGTTTATTAAAGAGACGAAGAATGTAATAGGAGTAGGATAAGAATGAGAGTTTGATATTATCTCTGAGTTAATGTATAGTTTGATCCCCGGTAATTATTAATGTTAAACCTTTTGCTACAAAATCAAAATCATGTAACGTGAAAGGTATAATGCTCATAAAAATGTTAAAACTTATCAAAGATACTTTATTTTAATATTTAAAATGAATCGTGGGTTTATCGGAGTGTTTAAACATTATTTAAACAAAATAAGTTTAAAGTAATATTAAATAGAAGTTAATAGTAAATTTAATAACCTGAAAAGTTTCATGAAAACTCTTATAAATGGCAAACATTTTGTTTGAACGTTAATATCGTACGTTAACAAAATAACGTAAAATGGTAAATAAAGGTTGAAAAGTTTTATACTTGATATATAAAGATGTTTACTTGAAATAAACATAAGGCATGTTGGTGTCGGTGAGCATGTTTATTGAAAATGTGAGTTACATCACATTAGTTAGTTGTTGTGATCAGGTAAACTGATAACATTTAATTTAAAAAAAAATTAGATGTAGATAATGGATAAGTATTCTTTCGTTAGAATATTTTATTAATTTAATTAAAGGTTAAATTTACCGGTGGTTACAGTCTCACCCCCTTAAATAGAATCTCGTCCCGAGATTCAGTCTGTGCTAGATGTTGAAGCGATGTTGACGAATATTTGTGCTTTTATGAGATAACTAGTGGTGTATTTTAACTTGTCATTTTGAAATATGGTGTAATTTGTCATGGTTTTGGATTTCTTCTTAGTAGAGTAACAAGTGTTTTATCAGATAGATACTTCTTCTAATTCAAGCTGAATAGTAATCAATGAATAGTAACCACCAACGCCCGAGAATAGTAACCCAATGGCTACTTTTGTTTTTATAAACGTGCCATTTTTAACACTTCAAGATGCCGCATTTTATTACCATTGTTGCGCTTGTGTATTTTGTAGTAGCAGCTACTTACTATGTCAACGTTTCAGAAGAAGAAAATTATCAGTTTTTGTTGGTGATTCTTACTCCACTCGTGGTTCTAGCAATTGGCGTAGACTGACTTTACGTGGTAAGGATATGGTAAGAGTTTATTTTTTTACTGTGTTTAATCTGATGAATACAAAAAAGTTGTTTACATTCACCAAAGTTTATGATTTTTGAAAAATCAAGTAGAGAATCAATCTGGACAGAACCCTAGTACAACTATTCCCAGTATTTGAAAAGTTTAAGTTGAACATAGGTAGTCAGGCCATGTTCAACCGTCCCTAGATTAAATATAGGTGACTAGGCTATATTTAATCGAGGTTTGATAAACTTTTCAAATACCTAAAGTAGGTATACTAGTGATATGCCCTTTGTTTGATGAGGCAAACTTTCCCATTATCGAGAATAACCCTCAAAAGACCTTTAGGTAACCGATTTTTACTTAATCCCACAACTCATCAAACAAAAACTGTCATCGGATTAGGCTAAATCGGTTTGACTAATGGGTCTTTTGAAAATTTGCTCGGTCATAGAATTGCTTACACATTTGAGACTACTACTCCCATCATCACATGATTCTTCCTGAATTATACATAGGTGTACAGGCTATGTATAATTTAGGAGTAACAATGCAATGCTCGAACTAATCGACTCGTATGATGTTCGATGTTTGTGATAGTACATCATTTATATTGAAAGTAGTATAAGTTTATATATAATCATCGATCTTATGTATGTAGTGTGGCATGAACGAATAAAGCAGATACGCGTGGAAAAGAAAATAGTCCACACTAGGCTAGAATCATTGACTTTTAACAATGAAAGTTTCGGAAGGAAACTTGTTGAATGTAGAGAAAGTTGTTGAACTCCAGCTTTTGTAGATTCAAGATGATGAATCAGTTTGTTCCTTAGCAATCTCATATCTTGTATTTCTAGCAGGGAAAATAGATAGATTACGACGAGTTTTATGTAAAACAATATTACGTACGGTCGTGAAAAGTTTAGGGATCACTGTATCACTCATAGTATCCGAGAAGTAATGGAGACCACTGTATCACTCACAGTGTCTGAGAAGTAATGGAGACAACTGTATCACTCACACAGGTTTGTGGGAATAATAGAGACCATCAGTTCAAGAGGGCACAATTTTCATTAGTTTAAGTGTTTCAGTGAATGAGTGAAATGTTTCGTATGTCACAAAATGTACGAGTAGGTACATGATCGGGAAAATGTGGTTGTGCCGTAATGCCCCAGAATAGGCATACACAGATATATTATGTCCATTGTTTATATAAAGCGATCGAAAGTATGTCGAATGTGTATATACTAATATATTAATATGTTCGTGTAGCATAAACATGCCAAGAAGTCACATAATCGTCTGGAGGATGGAAGGCACGGAAAGCGTAAGGCTATAAAATGTTTTGTTTGTAAAAGTGGTTATAGTTCAGGTCTCAATTAGACCCATTTCTCTATAACTGTGGCTCTGATATCAATCTGTAACACCCCAAATTTCGTGATACGCAGCGGAATTCAAAATGGGTGTTACTTCATGGCAGACCAGTTATAATACTAGAAAACGACCTCTAATTGAATCGTTTTAAAAGATTTATCATTTGAATATCAGAGTTTACAAAATGAGGTCCCAGTAGTTTCATAGTTTATTAAATAAGGTTTCGAATGATAATAAAATTTATAGCCTTCTTGAGTATCCGTGCTCCTCCGTGCCAGCCTCGTTCATTATGGACCTGAGATAAACATGCTAAAAGTGTCAACACAAAGGTTGGTGAGTTCATAGAGTTTGTTGCGAATAAGTTGAAAAGTCTATAAAGAATGTTCATACAAAGAAAGACATTGTAAATCCACTCAGTTGCAAATCCCGCCCATACAAAACTTGCAACCTGTGTGTTCACAACCCATTGCTAAAGTCGGTTGGTTGATTTCAATAGTTTCAAGTTCGAGTGAATATTTGTAATAATACAATTATTGATCAATTAAATAGTGGGTAACGTTGTATAACACCCATAGTTCGTTTGCTTGCCCTAACCGGGTCAATCACAAAAGATAGTTTGTTTATTTGCCCTAACCGGGTCAACACAAAAGTAGTTGTTTGTTTGCCCTAACCAGGTCAACACAAATGGGGCGTCAACTGCCAATAGATCTATTCACTATATCCGCGTTCACTCGCAGTGATTAATGGTGCATGATATGAGGGACTTTTAGTGGCAAAAGAATGTACTTAGGCAATAACAATCAGGCTATCATACAAAAAATACTAGTGTTCATATTAGTATCATTGGTATATGTAAAAACATATACCTTTTCGTTATCAAAACCGAACCAAAAAGACCAAAAACTAACCCCTAAAGCCATAAATATTTGTGTTTTTGTGTTTATGTATGTGCAGGTAACGGATATTGTAAAATGGACAAAAAGAAGACAAGTGGACAAAAACGAGGACGAGAAGGGAAGGAGCACGAAGTTACGGGACCAATGATAATTTTACTTGAAGCATCGAAAAGAGAAGAAAAAATTTAAAGACTAAACGGGCCCGAACGAAGATTGCAATTAATTAAAATGCTTAAAAGGAAGGAAAAAGAATTAGCGAAAAATGAGCTTAAATAGAAATTAAATGCAACATTGAACACAAAAAGACTCTTGGTCTAGTGGGTGGGGACATGTTTGTCAAGCAAGAGGTCAAGGGTTCTAATCCTACTAATGACATATTTATTTTTTGTGTCAAACGCTGTCCATTGCATCCAACTGGCCCACGATCGGCCTAATCTGTCTCTCGCGCCCAGTCCAAGCTCCTGCGTCCAAGCAAGCCCAAGACTGCTATCCAATTGAAGCCCAGCGAACAAGATCATCCAACCAAGGCCCAATGAAATCCCAACCAATCACAAGTGAAATCAACAATCTGCTATGCTTCTTCGTATAAATATAAACTTGGGGACCAAGTTTTTGATAGGATATTTTTGTGCCAAGGCTTAATAGTTTAGGGGCTTTTATGAAAATTATTAGGGGCCAAAGTGCAACTAGTGGGTCTATATAAACCCACCTCCCTCACCTCATTTTATCTATCTTTATTTGTATTTTGTACCCAAACTCTTGTATTTTATTTTTATGCTCTTTAGTTTTATAAAAGTTTTATTTATTTCTTGCATCTCTATATTCTTCTCATCTCTTAATCTTTTTCTTTTATTTTATTTTTATAAAACTTTTTATAAAAATACGCCATGAAGAGTTGAGTTATAGTAAGAATGTGTGAGTGTATTTTATACGCTTCGTGCACATGCTCAACATATCACATTTATATTTTTATAAAAGTTTAGTTTTTTTTATTGCTTATTTTTATTAAAGTTTACGTTTTTATTGTTTTATTTAGCTTTAAAATAGTAAAAAGTCTCTAAAAATCTTGTCTTTTTTACAAAAAATCCAAAAATATATTTTATTTTCGTCATAAAAGTTTCGTAATTTTCTGAGCTGTTTTAGTATTTTTAAAAAATCAAAAATGTTTCTGTTTTTCTTTTAAAAAGCGTTCGAATTTATTTTTAAAAAATAGTAAAAAACGTCAAAAAAATATTTTTTAAATTTCTGGTAACTTCTCATAGTTTTCTTAAGATAGTGTGAATTTTTCATATTTGTTTGAACTAGTTTACTATTTATTTTGATTTATTTGCTATTTTAAACATAAAAATTGAAAAAAATACTTATTTAATTCCAAAAATTCTAAAAAGTTTCCTGTGAGCTTCTATCAGTTTTCTAATGTTTCTAAAAAATATTTGGAATTTTCGGAGTTCATTTGATATTTTTCCTTGATTTATTTCCTTTCCTTTATTTTAAAAAAAAAAATCTTATATTTTAAATCTTTGACCTTAATACCCAAATTAGTTTTTGTGGAAAGATATCTCCTTGAGAGAGTTTGGTGGTTAAGATTTGATTTATTAAGATTAGTTTATCTTTTATTTTAGCTTTTTATAAAAATCTTATATTTATATATTTGTGCTAACCCTTAAGTTTTGATTTTGTTTGTGTAATCCGATCCTACCTCATTAGGCGTGGAGCTTACGGGTCTTTAAGCATTTTTAATACATAAAGTTTGAAACTTTAGTAATTTTTAAGCTTGTTGGTGAATAAAGTTTTAAACTTTACTTACTAATTAGTGGATAAGATTAATAAAGTTGTAAACTTTTGTGTTAATTTGTGTTTATTTGATCGGGTGGTTTTATTCCTCTCGTTTTGTCACCCGGGTTCTACTTTCTTTACTTTTTGAATCTTTACTAGTTATTAATTTTAGTGTAATAGTTATGTTTATTTTTATTAAATTAATTGCTATGTGTTGGTTTGCTATGCTTAGTGAGTAGACTTTTTATATACTTGTTGAGTAGATTATTCCGTGAATTAAGTGTGGTTTTATAAAAGTTAGAAAATATATTGGTTAGTAATTTTAAGTTACTTAGATTGAAATTTTGGTTGTTTAAGCGGGCAAAAGCCGTGAAAATAATTGGGTTTTAATCTAGATATTGATATCTCTTTATGAAAAATTATTGTGACAAAATAATTATTTGTAAAAGAAATTAATTCATCAATAAAGGACTTAATTGAAATAATAAACCACACTTAAGGATCTTGATAATTTTCTTAACAAGTATATCTTTTCATCATATATTTCTTATTCGCTTGCTTAGCATAATTTAGTTCGTTATTTTTAGTTGTTATCATTTATCGTTAACTTTAGTTTATTTACTTTCTACTAGTTTTATTATTGTTTTTGCTTTAAATATTATCATTTTAATCTAAATCCTACAAACCTAAACGTTTTAGTTTAATTTGCGTAATTGCTTATTTGTGTTTAGCTTTCTTATTTTACATGCTTAATTGTTTCTTTCTTAATAATTTCCAAAACCCAAAATATTTTTATCCTATTCAAATCACTCGACCTTTAAACAACGAATTGATTTTCCATTACACCTCGTGGGAGAACGACCGGGAGTTCCGTATTTCCGGAAAATTATATGTACTAAAAGACAAATCAAAATGGCGCCGGTTTTGAGGTGTGTTAGCGATTTTTCGTTCGAGTTTGAAGTTTGGTATTTGAAGACCCTCCTCCGTGGAGTTCCCTCGCTTTTGTAAATACTTTTCATAAAATTATAAAAATACAAAAATAAAATAATCATAAACACTTTTCCTAAAGTGTTTAAAAAAAAAACCCAAAAATATTTTCCTTTCAAAATTTGTTTTCCTTTTATGTTTGATTTTATAAAAACCCAAAAATAATCTTCTTTATCCTCTAAACCGTCAATTCTTTATCTCTTTACCCTCTTGAACCGTTTAATTCTATCTTCTTTCTCTTCAAATCCGATAATTCTATCTCTTCTTCTTCTAAAAGTATAATTCTTATGGCATCTCTTAAATGTGCTCGATGTGGAGGTCCTCATGACCCCATCGTTCATGAAACAAAACCGTCACGACATTGCTTTCATTGTAAAAATCCAATGGAAGAGAATCAATATCGATGTTTGAGATGTATTTTGTGACTGTGTAATAATTGTCGAAATGGATTTTGTAATGTATGCAGAATTTTATCAATCCAAATCCGATCTCGCCTGTCTTTATGCACGTCTAGAACAAAAGGGTACTCTTCATAATGATGACGACATAATAGCATGGTGGAAAAATTTGATTGAAGAACCTTCGATTCCTTCTCCGGTGAGGGAAATGGAATATGTCTCGAGCCCGAGATGACTCCGTTCTAGAATCCGAGCCTATCACAGAAATGGTGGAAATTGCGAACTCTTATCCGGATAATTCTTCAATTTATCAACTCTTGTGCATATGGTGCAGAGGACCCGAATATGGTGGAATTGTCCCGTTGTGTGTGCAACGAAAATCAGAACCGAGTTTCACCACAATCCTTACAACGAGACAACCGATTTTCCTAACCAACCTCCGTACCATGAGCCGGAAACATACTCTTGTGAGTACTGTGGTGGTCCTCACCAAGGTTTTCAATGTCAAGTTCAATTTAACAATTGACCTTTGATTATGAACCTTACCCTTATTACGTACAACCATCGTCTTGTTGTGAGTGTTGTGGAGGTCCGCACGTTAATTCCGATTTTCAGATGCAAAATCCGATTGTTTACGAGCAAGTTCCTTGTAACAATTACGACTATTCTTATGACCCACCTCCACAATACCAAGAAGTTCAACCACAACCTTCACTAATGTCTAATCCAAAATTTATGGAAATAATGATTGATCTTAAGAATCTTCTTGATAAACTTTCCCACGGAAAAGAAGATCCTCCTCCGAAAACTTATGGTGAATTACTCGCTGAAGAGCAAGCCGCTAAAATTAGTTACCGGAGACCTTTCGTTTATGATTCTGATTCTGATGACGATTATACTCCTCCGAGTGGCAATCCCACTCCTGTTTCTGAGCCTTTAATTTCCGACCCTTTCCCTTCACTCACGGGGTTGAGAGAAGTAACGTCAATTTGGAAGAGCTCGATGATTCTATTTCTTCGAACATTGTTGAACCCGTTGACTCTCTCATAATGGGGGATGAGCATCTTAGTACTATTCCGGAAACAAAATCGTCTGATGTTGAGATCCTTATCCCAATCCCAAGTGAGTCCGACGAGGTTGTTGATGATATTTGTAAGGAGTCTTCTCTTGATATTTCGAATGATCATGATGAGATGTTCTCCGATTCCGATATCGATTCTTATGGAGACATCGACTTTGTCGACGATTTACCTTATGAGCCCGTTCACATAGAAGAAGATAATGATTTTGAGCCGGAGGATGAAGAGATTGAGCCCGATGATATTCAGATCGAGGATGAAGTATTACGGGAAACATTGATAAATGTCCATCTTCTCATTTCTAAGATTGAAGTCTTAAACGATAATTCAAGTTCGCATCCTATCTCCGTTAAAGATAGTGACTTCTCGCCCGAGCTTGAGACTTTCTGATTTGATGAAGAGATTAGTGGCAATCCCACTATGTCTGTTGTTTATCCTCCGATTCTTGAGCGATTCTACTTCGAGGTTGATATGTGCAAAGTTTTGAATGAGATATCCAACAATCCGACGAATGACCCGATCGTTGAGGATGCTATTGAAGACTTGATACCACCGTATTGAGGATGCATGATCCCAGGGGATACGTTGTTACTTGATTATAATTCTTCTCCCTCTGTTGAGACGATACTTACTTACCCCGTTGAGCCTTCATGTGAAGACAAAATCTTTAAACCCGGGATATTCATTGATGAGCTTTTTGTTAAAAACATCATTCGAGATAAGGATCCTCCGATGGATGCCTTCAGTATTGAGCTTTCACGTCTGATACCTTATCATGGACTCCCTTCTTTTATGGAGTCGTTTCACTTTGATCCGTGATCCCGTCGTCCACCCGCAAAACCACCGGATGATGGATCATTCTTTCTTGATATACCTTTTGTGAGTTTGGGAGGAGTTATCCCTTATGTGCTTGAGCCCGACATTTTCTTTCCCTCCCAACCCACCCTTTCTCTTTCCCTCCGGAGTGAGGATACCATCTTTGATCCGGGTATCCCTTCCGCTTGTTTCCCCAAGGACAAATGAATTCGGGACGAGTCAGGCTAGCGACTCGTTTAACAAAAACAGTAGCGCTTCGTGGGAGGCACCCCATGCTTATCCTTTTATCTTATTTATGTTTTATAATAAGTGACGTGAGGAGGTTCGCCTCTTCCATTTCTCGTGGTTCGTGTTGTTGTTGTTTATATCCAGGATTTTTCTCGATATGAAGACTCTCGTGCTCGAAGTTTGTCTTTTCTCCGCTCGAGTTTCATGTTTCGACGCTTTTATGGAAATCCAATATCCAAAATCTTTATCGATTATCGTTTATCTATTAGCATAACTAACCAATGGCTTTAGATTTCCGTTGAGAACCCGTACCTTTAAACATTGAGGACAATGTTTGATTTTAGTCTGGGGTGGGTAATCTTTCGATTAGATTTTTGCCTAGCATTGCGCCGTACTCGCAACCTTTCCTTTAAAAAAAGTTAAAAATTGTGCAAAAATTGTGAAAAATTTAAAAATTTGAAGCTTTTGTTAAGTCTTTTTGATTGAAAAGTTTGCTAGTCTCTTAGACAAGAAGCTATAAAATGCGAATTCTAGCTCACAAGGCCAAGAATTTGCGAGTTTCCCTGAGTGACTTTAAATATGCATGACTTAATATCATTAGACGAAGCATTTGCTAAATTAATATATGTTTTGACACCTTGTTGACTTTCGGCTGGTGACGGTAGGAATGGAATTGACTTGACCGTGCGTGTTGAGCCTAGCTTGTTCCCTTAACCATAGATAATTTAATTATCGGCTAAGCATCCGCGGATCTCATTATTTGGGATTTTAAATTTACGGAGATCGAGGAATGATAGAGTTACTTATGAGTTTAGATGCTAAGCGGGGAGTAGATGGTTCTCTTTAGAGCCCATCGAAGGTACGCTTTTGCTCCCACAAAATTGTTTTCACCCCATATCTGTGATTAAATAATTAGAGATGTTGAGTTTATGGCGATAGTTAGTTCTTTATCTTCTTTAGAGAATCCTAGCCCATGAGGTTGGGTCACACAAGGCTGCAGGGTTGCGTGTGTAATAGACAATGATTCTGATAGTTTGTGCTATTGTTTCTATTGTTATAAGCCGATTCGGAGTTTGGCAAAAATTAACATGAATTAAAGCCCAAATGTATTAAAGTTGAAAAATCCAAAGCCATAAAAATTTTCTATGTCCGACTACCCCTTGTCATGGACTTCTAAAAAGGTTGAGGAAAATCTAAAGTCATAATAAGACTTCTGATAAAACGGTAATCCCGTTGAGTTAGTGGTTGAAAAGACAAGGGCCTAAATTGCAAAAATGCAAATGTGCTAAAATAAGTGTTAAGCCAAACTTTGAATCCGGGAGATGTCTAAATAAAGCCTGTCTCGGACTCGTAGATGAGTTGTCCTCGCCATAAAAGGATATTCTCCCTAAATGTGAAATTGGACCTTGATGTGGACCTCATTCTTGTGTGCAACGGTTTTCGAGGGAAGATGGATAACTAATTATCGACTTAGCTTCATATTTTTATCGGAATAAAACCTCATCGAAACGAAACTTGAAGAAATCAGTTCTCACAAAAATAAAATAAATAGAGGAAAATAGGAAAATTGGAGCAAAAGGTAATTACACAAGTAACTTCCATGGGTAGTGTTAGAATCTAGAATCATATTTAAATGAATGATTTGATTTTACGCTTAGTTTGGGACTTGTGAAAAATCAGGGACGATGTATTCTATCTGTATGGTCACTTCACGCTGTGGTGTGTTTCCTACTTAGTGATCCTAACGTGTCGTTTGAAAAATGTTGGAGTTATTGATCGACATGAAAGTTCAACAAACCGTCACTCATAATTGGAATGTGCTTAACCGTAATATCTATATGTGAATTAAAAGGTAAACGGGCGTTTTTAGAAATAAGGGTTTCTTAATATCTTTTGAGGAATCTTTGCTACTTTTCATAGGTTTAGTAGAAAGAGATTGAAATCTTTGTTTTTAGAAGCGTTAGTTGATTACATTGCGTGAGGACACGGCAATCTTCTCTCGGGGTATTTGGTATATGTAAAACATATACCTTTTCGTTATCAAACCGACCAAAAGACCAAAAACTAACCTCTAAAGCCATAAATATTTGTGTTTTTGTGTTTATGTATGTGCAGGTAACGGATATTGTTAAATGGACAAAAAGAAGATGGACAAAACGAGCACGAGAAGGGAAGGAGCACGGTTACGGACCATTGATAATTTTATTTGGAGCATCGAGGCAAGAGAAGAAAAATTTAAAGACTAAACGAAGCCCGAACGAAGATTGCAATTAATTAAAATGCTTAAAAGGAAGGAAAAAAGAATTAGCTGAAAAAAGGAGCTTAAATGGAAATTAAATGCAACATTGAACACAAAAAGACTCTTGGTCTAGTGGGTGGGGACATGTTTGTCAAGCAAGAGGTCAAAGGTTCTAATCCTACTAATGACATATTTATTTTTTGTGTCAAACTGTCCATTGCACCATCCAACTGAAGCCACGATCGGCCCAATTGTCTGCGGGCCCACCAAGCTCCTGCGTCCAAGCAAGCCCAAGACTGTTATCCAATTGAAGCCCAGCGAACAAGATCATCCAACCAAGGCCCAATGAAATCCCAACCAATCACAAGTGAAATCAACAATCTGCTATGCTTCTTCGCTTCTTCGTATAAATATAAACTTGGGGACCAAGTTTTTGATAGGATATTTTTGTGCCAAGGCTTAATAGTTTAGGGGCCAAAGTGCAACTAGTGGGTCTATATAAACCTACCTCCCTCACCTCATTTTATCTATCTTTATTTGTATTTTGTACCCAAACTCTTGTATTTTATTTTTATGCTCTTTAG
Organism: Chrysanthemum makinoi; assembly: GCA_910596185.1. NCBI lineage: Eukaryota > Viridiplantae > Streptophyta > Magnoliopsida > Asterales > Asteraceae > Chrysanthemum > Chrysanthemum makinoi. The sequence goes on along the minus strand of OU343224.1, from coordinate 290,790,806 downwards.
TTTTATAAAAGTTTTATTTATTTCTTGCATCTCTATATTCTTCTCATCTCTTAATCTTTTTCTTTTATTTTATTTTATAAAACTTTTATAAAAATATTCCATGAAGAGTTGAGTTATAGTAAGATTGTGTGAGTGTATTTTATACAGACGCCAAACATATCATATTTATATTTTTATAAAAGTTTAGTTTTTTTATTGCTTATTTTTATTAAAGTTTACGTTTTTATTGTTTTATTTAGCTTTAAAATAGTAAAAAGTCTCTAAAAATCTTGTCTTTTTTACAAAAATCCAAAAATATATTTTATTTTCGTCATAAAATTTTCGTAATTTTCTGAGCTGCTTTAGTATTTTTAAAAAATCAAAAACTGTTTCTGTTCTTTTCTTTTAAAAACTGTTTCGAATTTATTTTTAAAAATAGTAAAAACGCAAAAAAATATTTTTTAAATTTCTGGTAACTTCTCATAGTTTTCTTAAGATAGTGTGAATTTTTCATATTTTTTTGAACTAGTTTACTATTTATTTTGATTTATTTGCTATTTTAAACATAAAAAAAAATACTTATTTAATTCCGAAAATTCTAAAAGTTTCTCGTGAGCTTCTATCGTTTTCTAATGTTTCTAAAAAATATTTGGACTTTTCGGAGTTCATTTGATATTTTTCCTTGATTTATTTCCTTTATTAAAAAAAATCTTATATTTTAAATCTTTGACCCTTTACCCAAATTAGTTTTTGTGGAAACATATCTCCTTGAGAGAGTTTGGTGGTTAAGATTTGATTTATTAAGATTAGTTTATCTTTTATTTTAGCTTTTTATAAAAATCTTATATTTATATATTTGTGCTAACCCTTAAGTTTTGATTTTGTTTGTGTAATCCGATCCTACCTCATAAGGCGTGGAGCTTACGGGTCTTTAAGCATTTTTAATACATAAAGTTTGAAACTTTAGTAATTTTTAAGCTTGTTGGTGAATAAAGTTTTAAACTTTACTTACTAATTAGTGGATAAGATTAATAAAGTTGTAAACTTTTGTGTTAATTTGTGTTTATTTGATCGGGTGGTTTTATTCCTCTCGTTTTGTCACCCGGGTTCTACTTTCTTTACTTTTTGAATCTTTACTAGTTATTAATTTTAGTGTAATAGTTATGTTTATTTTTATTAAATTAATTGCTATGTGTTGGTTTGCTATGCTTAGTGTAGACTTTTATATACTTGTTGAGTAGATTATTCCGTGAATTAAGTGTGGTTTTATAAAAGTTAGAAAATATATTGGTTAGTAATTTTAAGTTACTTAGATTGAAAATTTGGTTGTTTAAGCGCAAAAAAGTGTGAAAATAATTGGGTTTTAATCTAGATATTGATATCTCTTTATGAAAATTATTGTGACAAAATAATTATTTGTAAAAGATATTAATTCATCAATAAAGGACTTAATTGAAATAATAAACCACACTTAAGGATCTTGATAATTTTCTTAACAAGTATATCTTTTCATCATATATTTCTTATTCGCTTGCTTAGCATAATTTAGTTCGTTATTTTTAGTTGTTATCATTTATCGTTAACTTTAGTTTATTTACTTTCTACTAGTTTTATTATTGTTTTTGCTTTAAATATTATCATTTTAATCTAAATCCTACAAACCTAAACGTTTTTAGTTAAATTTTCGTAATTGCTTATTTTTTAGTTTCTTATTTTACATGCTTAATTGTTTCTTTCTTATTAATTTCCAAAACCCAAAATATTTTTATCCTATTCAAATCACCTTTAAACAACGAATCGATTTTCCATTACACCCTCGTTGGGAGAACGACCCGGGAGTTCCGTACTTCCGGAAAATTATATGTACTAAAAAGACAAATCAATCATGTATCTCCCCATGAGATAGAAAAACGTATAAAAGTGGATTCATGAACTCAAGGTAATATGTAAATAGTTAAGCATGTATCTCCCCCAAAAGTAGTACAAATTAATTGAAAATAGGGGCCATGAACTCACCTTAGAGTGTAGTGACATAAGTAATGCAATGGTTCCAAAAAGTATGGTAGAACGGTATAAAGAAGCATAGCACAACGATACGGAATCGGCATAACCTAATAGATATGAGCATGTCTCATAATATGATACGCGAATAGTAATCGATGCGTATGAGTTTCAAAGGATAAAACGTTTTAGTTTTCTTGGAAGATTCGTTTCAATGTTTGTAAGAAAATTTAGTATCATCATTCGTGTGGTAGTTTGAAGATCATAGACTCAAGACAAACACACGCCAAAGTATAATATATATATATCTCATATATATTATGAAGTAAAAGAATAGGCAAGATGTCTCAAGAAAACAAATCACAAAAGTATTGGAATTTTATAAATTCCTGTCATGACCCGTTCGTTTATCGAACGTTTCCAAGTCAAAAGACTTTGATAATAATCAATTTCCCCAACACTTTCAATATGATATAAAACCATTAAATATCCAATTTAAATCTAATACTAATTCATTATGGTCCGATAGTCCATATGTCCAAATTCACCAAGTGTCTATTATGTCCAATATGTTTAGTCTAATAATAATTTATTAGTCTAATAAGTTTGTCCAATAGGTACTCAAGTCGCAATCCGTAAAATAAAACCCGTTAAGTATATATATAGTCCAATGTAGTCCGATACGAAGTCTATCGCCCAGTCTGTATTTTATTAAGTTCAAAATGTAACCCACAAAATAAGAACACAAGTTTATAAATTATAACTTAATAAACACTACCCATATACGATAAAACCTAGTATATGATATCATATACTATGAAAACCTGGGGCTATTATTGTACGCTGAAAACAGAAAACAAACACCCCTTAGTCATTTGGACAAGACGAGACTAAGCAAACAAAATGACCCTATGCGGGTTTTCTCTTTGACCGAGAACAAACTAAACCAAGTATACACTTTTGAGGGCTGAAATAAACAAAACAAACACCTTTCGGTGTGAGCTAAGTAAACCAAACCCAACACCTTGTGGCGTGGGCTGGAAACAAGCAAAACCAAACACCCTAAGTGGGTTGCGGTTTGGTGGACTAGATAAGCAAACCCAAGGGCACTTTAAGTGCAGAAAATATGCAACGAATAGCACCCTTTTGGGGCTGAAATCAGCAGCTCCAAGTGCACCCTTTGTGCAGAAAATAAACAAACAAAACGCACCATTTAGGGGCTGAAATCAGCAGCTCCAAGTGCAGTTTTTGTGCAGAAAATCAGCAACAACACGCACGTTTTTTGGGGTTGAAATAAGCAGATGTAAGCGCCCCTATTAGGCTTAAAATATGCAGAACCAATACCCCTTATTGGGGTTGCGTTGCAGCAAACAAACGCCCACTGTTGGGGCTATGACACGTAGAAATAAATACCCTTTTGGGTAGGCTGTGACAGCAGGCAACAAACACCCTTGAGGGCTGTAACATGATGAATCAAACACCCCCTATTGGGGCTGGTGTTGGACAGAAATAAGCAAACAAAACACACCCTTCGGGTGGTTTTCCTTCTTGAACCCGAGACAAACAAACACCCCTTGTGGGTCGTCTCTGTTAAACCGAAAACAACCAAACACACCCTATCTGGTTGGTGTTGAACCGAGAGCAACAAACACCCTAGGATGGTGTCGTTGCTGTAAGCCGAAGCCAAACCAAGCACACCCCTTTGCGGGTGGCTGTAAACCGAGAGCCAAAACAAGCACCCCTTGGGTGTTTTGTTGACTGATGGTAGGAACAAACAAACACCCTCCTAAGCATTAATTGTAAAAGAAAATAATTCAACCAAGACCCAAATAAAACTTGAATAAGTGAATAAATAAGCAATTACCAAGTCAAAACCCGAGACCAAATGAGTTCTAAACCAAACTGCGACTAAACTCGTGGCCAAGCCGTGACTAAAAATAAACTGAAAGCAAACACCCTCAGTTGTCCTATTTGACCGAGACCACAACAAGATGAAAAGCAAACCCAAACAAATCCGTGACCCATATGTGGGTTTCGAACCTTAGACTGCTCGGTCAGATTTTGCACAGAACTCCAAACAAACGACCCTTATAAGGGTTTTATAATCAAATTCAAATCAAATCAGCAACTCAATCGGTTTTTATATTCAACCTGAAATCCTAAACAAGTTTAAAATATGACCCGTTCCAAAAATAATCAAACCACAAACCTTTTAATTATTTACCACACGATATGATAGTCAAAAATATGATTTATTCTGTTTTTAGCCACAAAAACTTGTAATTCCGCTTGTATATAAAAGAGATTATAAAATAGATGTATGTATGTTCAGCATACCACAAGGTCGAGAAAGAAATAGTGGGATGGAGGCGGCGGTGGTGATTAACTCGAATCAAACAAACCCGAAACAATTTCCTTGGCCTTTGATCTACTTGTGTCTTTTGATGATGGCGGTGTGGAGTGGCTATGATGATGGAGGGTGGCTGTGTGAGGCGGCTGAGAGGCGGTGGAAGAGTGGCGGTGTGGCTTAGGTGTTGGAAGAGGTGTCGATTGCCGGTAGCAAAAGAGAGGGAAAAGAGAAGATAATCTCTTCTCTGTTTCTTTTGTGTCGTTCAAGTGAGAGAGAGACAGATATATAACAAAATATTTGGTGTCGGTTTATTAAAGAGATAAGGGGCTGAATATGAGTAGGATAAGAATGAGAGTTTGATATTATCTTGAGTTACGAGGTGTAGTTTGATCCCTAAATTACTAATGTTAAACCTTTAAGTTACGAAAATCAAAATAATGTAACGTAAAGGTATAATGCTCATAAAAATGTTAAAACTTATCATCATACTTTATTTTAATATTTAAAATGAATCGTGGGTTTATCGGAGTGTTTAAACATTATTTAAACGAAAACAAGTTTAAAGTGATATTAAATAGAAGTTAATAGTAAATTTAATAACCTGAAAAGTTTCGTGAAAACTCTTATAAATGGCAAACATTTTGTTTGAACGTTAATATCGTACGTTAACAAAATAACGTAAAATGGTAAATAAAAGTCGAAAAATTTTATACTTGATATATAAGGATGTTTACTTGAAATAAGCATAAGGCATGTTGGTGTCGGTGAGCATGTTTATTGAAAATGTGAGTTACGTCACATTAGTTAGTTGTTGTGATCAGGTAAACTGATAACATTTAATTTAAAAAAAAATTAGACGTAGATAATGGATAAGTATTCTTTCGTTAGAATATTAGATTAATTTAATTCAAGGTTAAATTTACCGGTGGTTACACAACGCGTTCAGCTTTAGCTTCTCGAGCAACTCCACTTCCTGCAATCTCAGCTTCTCTCGCAATCTCAGCTTCTCTTGCAATCTCAGCTTCTCTTGCAATCTCAGCTTCTCTTACGGCAGCTTCAGCTTCATGTGCCGTTTGGGACAACGTTCGGCCAGAATGCTGCGGCGTCGGCTAAAGCCAAATGCACATGCTTAGCGATGGCAGCGCTAACACTGTCAGCGGCCATCTTTCGGACAGCAGTTGGAGTGATGTTGAATGAGGTAGATTTCTTCTCGACCATTTTTCTAAAATCATCAAGAGATAAACACCAAGATTAAGAATCATTGATGATAATAAAAGTGATTACATATTATAAATATCATAATAGTCAAGATCATCACTTTAAATCAATGAAATGATATCGTTATAAACAGGAATAAGTGAATCATGATTTATCTCAACAAAATCATAACATATATAAGGACATAGTAATCGGTTGGATATATACAACCAATGAATAATGAAATCACAACACAAGAATATAGAAATACAACCGTGATAACATAGATAACATCGATACATAGCAATTGTTCACAACCATAAGTTACCACATCAATATTCTTGTTCCATAGTTACAAACCAAAAGGATACAAGCCTTAATGCCTCACATGGCAGCTTTATGATACAAGCTACAAATAAAGATGACTACGACCTATGCATCGCCTAATGCGTCCTCATGACGGCGGCAAATCTCCTCAACCATACCTGATAAATCTTGAATCTGCTTGCCACGTGCTCGATCTCTCGCCTCAAGGTCATCTATCCTCTGCTCCAGTATAGTGGTGTAAGTGTGAGAAGATGCAAGCTCGTGGTGTAAGACTCTCTGTCGGCCTAAACCAGTATCTCTCAAAGTGCTGGTATCTTGAATGGTGGTCTCAAGCCTCTGAGTCAAATCAGTCATGGCCTCTCTCGCCTCCACTATCTGGGTGCTCATCATGTCAAACACTATCTCCATAGAATATCGACCAATCACGAGGCTTTTGACCTCTTCCACCAAGCTCTCGATCCTGACCAACGAAATCTCATCATAGTGTACCATGAGCTCGTTCAACTGGTCCTCGTGCCTGACGAGTCTAGCTGCTAAGAGAGGAATAGAATGGTGTATTGGCTATCCGGTCAGTGGCAGAACTGTAGCTGGTGCAGTCATTGAGCTTTCCCCAAGCTCAAAGGTACTCGGTGTTCCCTCCTCGTCTCTTCAACGATGAAGTAGAGGTAACAGAAATGACCATCGTCTAGCGCCTGCCTTCTTCCTAGGTCCAGGCTGGATGTCCACGAGAGTAGTCATGTAGGGATCAGATGATGATGAAGAATAACACCTAACACTGAGTGGCAAAAGAGGCTTACTGAAAGTTTCCAATGGTGATGATGCTAAAGGAGGTGATGAAGAAGGAATAGTAGTGGTCTGGTGATAGAACACGGTGGGTGGCGGCAATGGTGAAGTAGCAGTAGGTGATGTAGTAGGTGGAACTGGTGGTGAATGAGCAGGTGGTGACTGAGCTGGTGGTGGTACACGAGACATGGTAATAGCTCGCACACACTTTCTAGCCATATGCATGATGATAGCACTCTTAGGACGCAATCTGTAAGGTACTCTGAATGGCTCGGGCTCATATGGCTTCAGGACTCGAACTCTACGTCGGCGTCGACGGATCGGTAAAGAAGATGATGCGGAAGTGTCCGATGAGACAGAAGCAGTGCTCGTTGAAGACTTGGATGTTCCATCATCCACCACAACATCTGTCGCGGGTAGCCATTGTTGTGTCTCATAATACTGATCCAGTGTCATGGGAGAAAAAGCAGTACGCTCTTGAGAGCGAGCAGACATAGCTGGAATGGTAGGAGTTCGAGCAACCTCTCCTTCCTCAAAAGGTTCGGTCTCGTCCGATACAGTAGCTGGTAGAGCTGGCCTGGGATGAACTGGCATAATGACAGTCATAGAAGATATGATATCTTCCATCTCAGTATCTGAGGACATAATAACCGGGTGGGATGTATACATGGTACTGTAATAACCCATAAAATAGTAATGTAAGTAAAATGCCAAATAATATGATCAACAAGATTTTAGTTAGTTGCGCACGTCTGCCAAGCAAATCTCCATGCCTAACTAAAATGAATGCAATTTACTTATGATCCAGTGATGCATTAATCCTAATGCATAGAGCGGTCACGGAGGGCATAGGGTAGTGGTGTGAAATAGTCCCGTTTTAAAAGTGCGGTTATAGTCCAAATGTTTATAGAAAAACTCTTTGGTTCTCTATAACCCTGGCTCTGATGCCAATCTGTAACACCCTCCGTGATCATAATGACAGCGGAAGACTAATCAGGGTGTTACTCGAATGGAGATCACAGTCAATAATCATAGAAAACGACTCGAAAGAGACGTTTTAATAAAAATAGTTATCACTCATCGAAAACTCATTGTTGTTACAAAATATTCCAAAATTTTCAAACATTTTCCCAAAATATAGAGCATGAGTTTGAAAAAAATAACGACTTTATGTTTACACCACAAAGAAAGGTCTTGATATGCCCACTACGGGCCTCGAACATTATCTTCATTGATTACCTGAGATAACATGTTTAAAAAAGGTCAACAATAATGTTGAGTGAAATCCATAGGTTTAAATTAAAGTTGAACACAAGAGTATGAGCATGATAATTGTAACCTAACATTATCATAAAGAATATCACAGATTATTATGCGCTAAGCTCATGCAACCAAGACTCAGCTGCATACACCGAATTACTAGTGTACGTAAAGTTTGCCCCAAAGGAGATAATAGCCAATTACCTAATGCAATTCAAATATGGTGTGCCCCGATTTTTTCCTATAACCAAGACTGGTCATTACTCCTTATAGTACTAATCATGATATCTACGTTCGCTCGCGGTGACTAATGGTCCATGATACAGGGGACTTATGGCTAAATACTTATGCAATTCCAATAATCAAGAAGCGAACATTGATGACAAATCTTGTGTTATAATTTAGTGCATGTAACTCCCTCGCGGGGTTTGCAAATAAAAGTAAAAGTGAGGCTATGAACTCACCTTGATGATAATGAACAAGCACGAATAGGTCAAGCACAATGTAGCGAAGGTTCCAAACCGAAACCTAAAAATGCTGAGATGGCGAGTCTCAGAATATGATAAACCTTTGGTTCGCGACCAAAATAATAGAGCATTGAATATACTTATTCAATTGATCAATGAATTATCCAATTCAATAGAATGTTGTGCGTGCTTAACAGTTTTAGAATTTACGTGCTACATTGTCTTAGTTTGATATTTATCAAGGATCCTCACTTATGCATAAGTGAAATATTCCCCGTTGTGATCTTGTGGAAATAATGATGTTATTGAGTGTTTTAATTCGTTTATATCCCATGTGCGTTTTACCGGATTACGGTTTTATATAATTATAATTTTATATATATATAAGTTAAATGGTATTCGAAGTAAAAATACTTTTCAAACACTTTAAATGATCAAAATTCTCATTTTTACGAAGTCGTGATGAATTTAGAAGTTTTCTAAACTTTTTCACGAATTTGCACTGTTTACCATCAAGTTTCAATATATATACGAGTTTAGTCCCTCGATTATGGGAAAATGACAATTTATACCCCGAAAATACTTATGCTCCAAAACTTCCAGAATTGACAGTTTTGACCCCTATACAAAACTGTTTTGACAATAATATCTAAAGTTTGATTTTTACTCTTTAAACCTTAAATTTCCAAAGTTTACATATTTAGCCCAAAAGTTTTATTTTCACTTTTATAACTAGTTTGGCTAAATTACAAAACAGGTCTTTGCAGTTTTCATGCACACATGAACACGTATGATTAGACCTTTAACTTTCGGATATTAACATAATTAGTCCATAGACTTGCCATACTTGCATTTAGTGTTTAAAAACCATCCTTTAACTTTCGAAAATATTCACAACTCACCCTAAACTTTCCCATGCATTCTCAAATACATTTTAATATACCCTTGAACTTTCAATTATTTCCACTTTTAACCCGAGAACATAGAAATTTGCAAATTTAGTCCGAAATATCATTTTGACTTACAAAAACTTTTCAAATTCTTCATAAGCTTATTATTGGCTTATTTTTAGATTTTTAGCTTATTTTTCTCCTAATTGGGCCGAGTATACTATCCTTGGGCTCGTTTCTTGCGTATTAGGCCCTAAGGCCCATTTGACGATCCAATTTATTTTGAAGAGGAGTCGAGGCAGTGGGGTGTTTTAGGGGAGTTTCTAGCTGAATTTACTTGGTCACAAGCTTATTGTGGTGTCTATGATATGTGGAGTGAGTCGAGTGAGCTTCAAAACATGTCAAACACGAATTGGTTTTTAAGTTAGATGTTAACGTGACCTAGAACTAGTCGAGACATGAGGCTAGGTAATTTAAGACATATTCTTTTCTACTTCTTGTATCATATTGACTTGCGTATTTTTACCAAATAGTCATAGTGTCTTTATGAAACGATACTAGTTTACATTTTATGACGATAATAACGGGAAAAGTACAAAATGGAAAAAGGGTTAAGATAGACTTACTACACTCACAAGGAGTGGTGGTGATGAAAGAACGAGTGAACAAGTAGATTGAACTCGAGAACCCCATGTTCTCCTTATAATTTTACCCGATCAAGTTTACCCTTATGTTATGATTTCCTTTCTCCTTTCCTTTGACACTACTTTCCATAGTGGACAATTTTTGGTGAAAGAGTGAGTGTATTTTCGAGTGTGTTGTTATGTTGGTGTGAATGATATTCATCAAGTGTTCTTATGTAGCTTATATAGAAGGAAATAGGCATGGGTAACTTTTGCCATGTCTTTGTCCCCCTAGTTTACTCTTACACGAAAGGTTTGGGTTGACCAAGTTGAATTGTTGTGTTTTGTTTGCTCGACTGTCCACAGAAACGAAACAAAGAGGAGAAATGGTACACATGCTATATTTGAAGTGCTAATAATACTTAGGGTGGATTTTTGGGCTCGGTCTTTGGTTCAAACGAGTCACAGGAAAGAAAGACACAACCAAGTTTTGCTAAATTATCTTGGACACAAAATAGATTATGTATCTTGGGCTTGGGTGTGGGATTCGGATGAGGCCCAAATAAAATGGGTGTTGGGCTCGACTTATGCTTGGATCGGATTCAAAAACAAAGCCTAAATAAAATATGGGGGTTGTGGGCTTGGCAAGGCCCAACGGGATTGGGCTTGAATCGAGTGGATACGAGGCCCAATAGTATTCGGGTGTGAGTTGGGCTTAGGCCTGGTCCAATAGATATATAGATAATTTTCTTTATTTTTTTTATATGTATTTATTATTTTTTTTATAATATATATATATATATATATTAAATATTTAAGGATATCGGGATCGTGTGGAATCTTATTCTGATCACAACGGTATAATTTTAAATGTTTAAGTCGCTTTGATCATGCATATGCCAAATGATATGCAAATATGATGAGTGGAAAATTTCATGGTGTTCTAAGCCGTGCTTTAATTCTGATTAAAGTGTTAAGTACAATGAAATTTTCCGGGACCTTACAGTACCTACCCCTGAAGAGAACCGCGTCTCGTGGTTTAACTCGCAGAGGTTTTCATGGGTGCTTAGGTGAACAGGTGGGGATACTTGGAACGCATCACATCCTCGCGTTCCCAGGTGAACTCAGCACCTCGTTTCTTATGATTCCATCGAACTTTAACGATAGCAATGCGGCTTTGATTTAGCCTCTTGACTTCCCAGTCCTTGATCTCAACGGGTTCTTCCATGAAACAAAGTTTATCATTGAGCTGTATGTCCTTTAGAGGTACGACAAGGGTTTCATCGGATAGTCACTTCTTAAGGTTCGAAACATGGAAAGTGTCATGTACTCGACTGAGCTCTTCCGGAAGCTTGAGATTATATCCTACTGGACTAATTCTTTTCAGAAGCTTGAATGGTCCTACATATCGGGGTTTGAGTTTTCCTTTTTTCCCAAATTTGACCATTCCCTTCCAGGGTGATACTTTGAGCATTACTCGATCTCCCATTTGGAATTCCATCAGTTTTCTTCCATAAAGCGCTTCAAATGGAGCGGCTTTAATGTTGGCGTGATAACTGTTATTGTAGTAGAATTCTGCTAGAGGTAAGTGCTTATCCCATCCTTTTCCGAAATCGATCACACATGCTCTCAGCATGTCTTCCAGAGTTTGGATCGTTCTTTCACTTTGTCCATCTGTTTGAGGATGGTATGCGGTACTCATATCCAATTTGGTACCCATGGCGTTTTGGAGTGTTCGCCAAAATCTCGAGGTAAATCAGCTATCTCGATCAGATATGATAGATCGCGGTAATGGCGAAACAATATCCTTGATGTACAACTGAGCGAGTGTAATCATCTCGTCGTTCTCTTTGATAGGCAGAAAATGAGTTAATTTCGTGAGACGGTCAAAAATGACCCAGATGGTGTCAAAAACATTAGAAGTTCTCGGCAACTTAGTGATGAAGTCTATTGTAATTCTTTCCCATTTCGAAACGGGAAGTTCCGGCTGATTTAACAATCCTGATGGTTTCTGATGCTCTGCTTTGACTCTTAGACATGTCAAGCATTTACTAACATACTCGTCGATATCGGCCTTCATGTTTGGCTACCAATATAGGAGTTTTAGATCTTGATACATCTTTTTGATGTCGGGGAGTATGGAATACTTTGATTTATGTGATTCGAGCATGATGAGTTCACGGATACCTCCATAAAGTGGAATCCAACTTCGATCCTTGAAACATAGTGTTCCTTCTGATCTTTTCTCGAATCCATGTTCGTTTTATGGCATGCCATAAATCTTCTCATTCGGTCAGTTTTCTTCTTTGAGAGCTTCGATCTAAGCTTCAAAAAATTTCGATGGCAGGGGTGAATTGATTACCAATCCCAATGATCTCACTCTGAGTGGCTTAGGGCGATCTTTTCTACTCAAGGCGTCAGCAACAACATTCGCCTTTCCGGGATGGTAGCAGATCTCACAGTCATAATCACTGAGCAATTTTAGCCAGCGGCGTTGACGCTTGTCTAGTTCATTTTAATCCAAGATGTGTTGAAGACTTTTGTGATCAGTGTACACTATACACTTGGTTTCGTATAAATAGTGTCTCCATAACTTGAGTGAAAATACCACAGCTCCGAGTTCTAGATCATGAGTGGTATAATTTTTCTCATGAGTTTTGAGTTGACGGGATGCATAAGCAATCACTTTGTTCCTTTGCATGAGAACAGCGCCTAAACCCATGTGTGAAGCATCACAATATACCAGAAAATCTTCTAGTCCTTCGGGTAGTGCCAAGATAGGTGCTTCGCAAAGTTTGTTCTTAAGGAGTTGAAAAGCTGATTCTTGATCGTCTCCCCATTCAAATTTCTTCATTTTCTGGGTTAACTCCGTCAATGGTTTAGCTATCTTCGAGAAACCTTTGATGAATCTCTGGTAATAACCGGTAAGATGGATCTCGATGGGGTTAGTTGGTACGGACCTGTTCTTTACAAATTCGATCTTTGTGGGATCCACGTGAATATCTTTACTGTCGATCACGTGACTATGAAATTGGACTATCTCGATCCAAAAGTCGCATTTGGAAAACTTAGCGTACAGTTCTTCAGCCTTGCATAGTTTCAAGACAGTTCTTAGATGTTCTGCATGTTCTTCTTTATCACGAGAGTAGATAAGAATATCGTCAATGAGCACGATGGCGAATTTATCTAAGTAAGGCTTACAGACTCTATTCATGAGGTCCATAAATACAGCGGGTGCATTGGTTAAACCGAATGGCATTACTTGGAACTCATAATGACCATAACTAGTTCGGAATGCGGTCTTGGGAATATCTTCCTCTTTCACCCTTAACTAATGGTATCAAGATCTTAAGTCAATCTTCGAGTATACACTCGAGCCTTGTAACTAATCAAACATATCATCGATTCTTTGTAAAGGATAGCGGTTCTTGATTGTGAGCTTGTTCTATTCTCTATAATCGATACACATCCGAAATTATCTATCCTTCTTCTTGACGAAAAAAACCGGTGCTCCCCACGGTGAGGAACTCGGTCTAATGAATCGTTTGTCAGATAGCTCTTGTAGTTGTTTGGACAGCTTTTGCATCTCAGAGGGTGCTAAATGGTATGGTGCTCGTGCTACGGGTGTAGCTCCAGGTATAAGATCAATTTGAAATTTGACTGTTCGAGTAGGTGGAAGTCCAGGAAAATCTTTTGGAAATACTTCAGGGAATTCTCTAACTACAGGCACATCCTCCAGTCGTTTCTCTTCCTACTTATTTTCCGTTACCTGAGCTAAGAAGGCGTAACATACTTTCTACATGTACTTTATCGACTTCACACAGGATATGATGCTTAAGTACTTTCTACTTTGATCTCCTTGAATAACTAAGGTTTCACCGTTGATTGGGATATAAACAGTTTTCTCGTCGCAAACAATCCTAGCACGGTGTTTAGACAACCAATCCATGTCAATTACGACATCAAAACTACCAATCTTGATCGGCAAAAGATCTATAAGGAATGTATGCTTTTGTAAAAGAATAGGGCAATTACGGATTACGGTGTTGGTTCCTATTATCTTTCCATTGGCTAGTTCTATCTCATACGTTGTATCTAAGGCAATTGAGGTGATTTCAAGTAATGGTGCAAAGGTAGTAGATACAAAACTCTTATCAGCTCCAGAATCAAATAAGATTTTTGTAGAATGATTGTTAAGAGAATACGTACTCGTCACAACATCAGGGTTCGATGGCACGTCTCCATCTCCTAGCTCATACGCCCTTGCACGCGCATTGTTGGGTTGAGCGGCATTCCTTTTCAGGCATTGACTCTTGAAATGACCCTTCTCTCCACATCCATAACAGCTCATGTTTACCAAAGGCATGTTGTTTCCGTTTCCAGGCTTTCGGCAATTCCTACCCTGATGACCCACTTTGTTGCACTTGTCACACTTCACAGTGCAGTGTCTAGAATTATGCAACAAACATCTATTGCACTGAGGAGTGGTTCGGCATATCCTCTTCCGGTAGTGGGTGCAACAGAAGCCCTTGCGGCTTCTTATCTTCGGTTTTGCTGATTGTGATGTTGGTTTCTGTTTCGGTGGTACTGATTGTTGTTGTTGTTCCGCTTGTTGTTGTTGTTCCGCTTGTTGTTGTTGGATTGGTGGTGATTGGGATATAAGTTCTTTCAGTCATCAAACTTCCTCTTGTTATCACTCGAGCCTTGTGCATTTGCAAGCTTCAATATCAGTTCCATAAGGCGGTGGGATACAGTGACAACTTCCTCAACAGTCTTTGGGTTAGAAGCGATGGCATCTCCCTCAATGCTCTGGGGTAAACCCCCGATCAAAGCTTCCAAAAGCTTCTCATTAGTAGGAAACAGATGAGGACACAGAGCTCTCAGCTCGTGGAATCTATTGAAGTATGTCTAGAGGTCATTATCTTTAGCAGCCAAATGGTAAAATTCATCCTCCAGCTTCTTTATCTTAGTTCTTGGGCAATACTGTTTCATTAACAGTTGCTTCAAATAAGACCAGGAAATCCTGCAAGTTTCTTCCATTCTGATTGGTTGGGCATAAGCTTTCCACCAAGATAATGCATCTTCTAGCAAAGTTCCAGTTTCAAACTTAACCTTGCAATCATCTGTGCAGTCACAGAGAAGAAACACTGTCTCAAACTTCTCAAACTAATAAAGTAGACCAATAGCACCTTCTGTGCCTTTGAAAAATGTAGGCTTGCAGTTCATGAATCATTTGTAGCTACACTTATGGGCTACGGATGACTCACTTTGATTAGTTGAAGTGTTGGTTTCATTTGAGTTTGTCACTTCAATAACACGTGCTGCTGTGGCAACACATGCGGCTTTAGCAAGACGAGCAGCCTCGGCTTCACTTGCTGCTTGGGCAACGTGTTCAGCTTCAGCTTCTCGAGCAATCTCTGCTTCTCGGGCAATCTCAGCTTCTCTCGCAATCTCAGCTTCTCTTGCAATCTCAGCTTCTCTTCGGCAGAAACTTCATGCGTCCGCTTGGGCAACACGTTCAGCTTCAAAGCAACGCGTGTGCATCTACTCTAACAAATATCAGAAAGATGCTTAGCGATGGCAACGTAACGCGTCAAATACCATCTTCGAGATAGTTGAAGTGATGGTGGATGAGGTAGCACCAAGATTAAGAATCATCGATGGTAATAAAAGTGATTACATATTATAAATATCATAATAGTCAAGATCATCACTTTAAATCAATGAAATGATATCGTTATAAACAGGAATAAGTGAATCATGATTTATCTTAACAAAATCATAACATATATAAGGGCATAGTAATCGGTTCGGTATATACAACCGATGAATAATGAAATCACAACACAATAATATAGAAATACAACCATGATAACATAGATAACATCGATACATAGCAATTGTTCACAACCATAAGTTACCACATCAATATTCTTGTTCCATAGTTACAAACCAAAAGGATACAAGCCTTAATGCCTCACATGGTGACTTTATGATACAAGCTACAAATAAAGATGACTACGACCTATCCATCGTTTGATGCGTCCTCATGATGGCTGCGAATCTCCTCAACCATAGCTGATAAATCTCGAATCTGCTGCTCACGTGCTCGATATCTCGCCTCGAGGTCATCTATCCTCTGATCTAGTATGGTGGTGTGAGCGTGAGCAGATGCGAGCTCATGGTGTAGGACTCTCTCTCGGCCTAAAGCAGTATCTCTCAAAGTGCTGGCATCTTGAATGGTGGTCTCAAGCCTCTAAGTCAAATCAGTCACGGCCTTTCTCGCCTCCACTATCTGGGCGCTCATCTTGTCAAACACTATCTTCATAGAATATCGACCAATCACGAGGTTTTCGACCTCTTCCTCCAAGCTCTCGATCCTGACCAACGAAATCTCATCATAGTGTACCATGAGCTCGTTCAGCTGGTCCTTGTGCCTCACGAGTCTAGATGCTAAAAGATGAATAGAATGGTGTATTGGCTCTCCGGTAACTGGCAGAACTGTAGCTGGTGCAGTCATTGAGCTTTCCCCAAGCTCAAAGGTACTCAGGATTCCCTCCTCGTCTCTCCAACGATGAATAATTTGTTACCACGGATAGTTGTGGTTTACACTGCTTTGATTAACACTAGCAGTGGAAACGTATTCCCACAGCAAGTTCTTCATTACCACTGCTATCAGTTTATGATAAGGTTAAACGCGTCTAGATAAGTATAGAATAGATCTTGTGTATATTCTATTATGTTAGCTTTATACTTATCTTGTAAAGGACTCCTTGTTGTATAAAAGGAGATCCTAGGTCATTGTCTTAGTAACCTATCATATTACAATATTACCTACGAAAGCTTTAAGGTTTACCCTAGTGATAAGTTAAGATCACTCGTATTATTCATTAATAATATTGGAGCTTGAGTTTTGTGTTAACTTGTGTTTATTCTCATACATCATACAATTCGTCTTCTAAGTATTACTTAAGTAAATTCCGCTTGCTTGATAATATCATACAAAATATCATTGACACAAGTAGAGTGTCCAAGATCCATCAAGTGGTATCAGAGTGACAGGTTCTGATATTTTGTTTTAGAAGATCCAAGAAATTAGCTTGACTCACTCACTCAATTCAATGGAGATGGAAAACAACCAATTAAACTCTTCTTCTACACCTAGACTCCCTAAGCTTAAGCTTAATGAGTTTGAGATGTGGACGATACTGATTGAGCAATACTTCCTCATACATGACTATGCTCTATGGGAGATTATTCAACTTGGTGATTCTTTCAAATCTGTGACCACTACTTCAAAAGTTGGTGACATAGATGTTGTGAAAGTTTCTGTGCCAATCAAATGCCTAAAAAGCTCAAAAGAAGAATGATCTTAAAGCTAGAAGTCTGCTGTCATGACTCTTCCTAGAGACCAGATTATTGCATTCAAAGAAATTCAAGATCGCTAAAGAACTGCTTGAAGAGATTTGCGAGTGTTTGGTGGTAATGATGCTACAAAGAAGACTCAGAAGACATTGTTAAAGCAAAGTTATGAAAACTTCTCTGCTTCAAGCAATGACTCACTTGATAGCATTTTTACCAAACTGTAGAAGATTGTTACACAAATAATCGTGTTTGGCATTGAGGTAGAAAAGGAAGACCTCAATTTGAAGTTTCTAAGAAGTTTGACTTCAGAGTTTCAAACCAATGTTATCTTCTGGGAAAACAAAATGCACATAGAAACAATGAAGCTCAATGATCTTTACAACAACTTCAAACTTATTGAGCAAAGGTTGAAGAAGGCATGGAAACTTGGTACAAGCTCTAGTAGCTTGGCATTGTTGTCAAATTCTGTTGACAGTGATGATTCTTAAGATGAAAGTGATGATGATATTGCCACTGTAGGTTCTAAAGTTTCCACTGGTAGTGTTAATGTTACCACCGCAGTTCAAAGAAGAAGGTTGCTAGTATTGGAGATCCTACCTTTTATGCTTTTATCTCCACACAAGTTGATGGCTCCGTCTTAACTCATGAAGACATAGAGCAAATTGATGAAGATGACTTGGAGGAGATGGATATAAATGGCAGATAGCTCTTCTTAGCATGAGGGCTAGGAAATTCTACAAGGAGATCGGCAAGCCTATCCACATTAATGGTGATGATAGTGCGTGCTTTGATAAGAAGAAAGTGGAGGGCTTTAACTGCCACAAGTTTGGACATTTTGCTAGAGAATGTAGAAGACCAAAGACCAAGGACAAAAGGTCTACATGGTACAAGCAAAAGAAGGGACCAACTGTGGAAGAACCAAAGGCAATGTTGGCTATTGATGGTGTGAGCTATGATTGAGTTTCATGGTGATGAACAAGAAGAAGAACATTCTGATGCTGCTCTTATTGCTACTGAATTTGCTCTCATGGCTTTCTCGATCTGAGGTACAAAACTTTGATAGTTGTTCTAAAACATGTAGGGCTGCTAAAGAAGTTGAAAGACTTAATGATTTGTACTCTAATGAAAGGCAAGAATTATATACTGCTAATTATACTATGGCTAATCTTAGGTGAGCTATGGCAGTATTAGAAAAGCAAATAGAGCACTATCAGGAAAATGAGTTAAATTATAATGATGATATGATTCTTCTTAGGAGAGAGGTAGAACATACAACCGCTGAATGAAGCATACCAAAAGGAGTTTGAAAAACTCCAAAAGAAAATTGAAAATGTCAATTTAACTGTAGACACATGTTATCATCAGCCTAAGTCAATTGATAAAATTTGGAATGCTCAAATATATAATAAAGCTAAGTCCGGTATGGGTTATAATACTGCGCTTCCACCACTAAGGGTGTTCCATCAACCTGTATAGATTTAGCTCATACAAGTTTAGAAGACTTTAAGGAACTTGAAAGAGAATATGGTCCTTTAAAGGACATAGTGGTGAAGAGTGAGGAAGAGAGTAAGCTTGATAATGATGTATTTGAGAGTGCTAGTGACTCATCAGTTGTTGATGAGAATGTTAAAAAGAATGTAGAGACTACTATCCCAAAAGTTGTTAATACTGTTATAGAGGAACCTAGGAAACCAGTTAATAAACCTAGACCAACTGTAAGGTATGCCGAGATGTATAGGAACAAGCCTACAGCTCCTAGGGGTAACCAGAGGAGTTGAAATCATGTTAAATCTCAACAACTAGGTAGTGATTTTGTTATGAACAATAAGGCATGCTATATCTGTGGTAGTTTTGATCATTTACAAGCTTATTGTGACTATCATGTTGGGAGAAGGGAAGTCTATGGGTATAAAAGGGTGGAGACTAACATGTATCAACATAATGTACACCCTAATTCTAATTGCAAAATGGTCCCAAGAGCAGTTCAACTTAGAAGTGGCCTCAAAACACTTGCCACGGCAAAACTGTTAACATGCCACCCTAAGTCACCTCGTTAAAGTGCAAACACCAAAACAAGTTTTACAAAATCGCACAAACAGAAAAAGAACCTTTCAAGCTAAAAGGTTAATAATAACCATCAGTGGGTACCTAAAGAAACCAAAGTAGCTACCACTGCCATTCAAAAGTTACCACTGCAAGGGTTTTTAATAAGAAAAGGGGGACATGGGCAATGCTGTGAAGGCCTCAACACGTTGGGAATGGAAACCTAAAGGAAGTACCTCTACAACCAATCCCAATGGTGTATCAATGACCTTTGATAGATTTAACTATATTGATACATGAGGCAGATCCAAGTCAATCATGGCTTGGGTCCCCAAAAGAAACTAACTCTTTACTCTTATGTGCAGGAACATACAAGGTCAAAAAGGTCGATCAAGGATATACGTGATAGTGGGTGTTCAAGGCACATGACCGCAAAAGTCCTATCTTTCGATTTTGAGCATTATGATGGATACAGATGTTAGTTTTGATAATGAAGTTAGTAGAACAAGATGTGTGATGCAGGAACACTTAAGATAAAGGAAAACATGGACTATTATTATTATTACAAAATCGTGACCGAGTGCAAGAAAACTACATCTATGAAGTACAGAGTACAAACATCACTACATCAACTGAAAACAACTACCAACAACCTACCCCAAACACAAGTTTCCTAACCCATCTCATTCCTATCCATCATCAATCCTTTATGGCTTTTTGGGAAAGCCCAGCTTGGCATCACCTTAGGAGCACCACGCATGTTAATCCAATCATACACCCTAGGGCTTGCTAAACCCATCTCCACTATACCTGTAGGTGGTGAGGATGATGAAGGAACGGCTGATGGTGGTGCCGATAGAAATGGTAGAGAAGGTGATGATTGCAGTTCTTCGTGAGGAGCTACCTGCGCAGAGGAGGAACACTCAGGACTCTTCCAGAGGTCTCATCATCTCAGAATATATGGAGACACATAGGAGCTGATCTCTCGAGCTATCTTCTTTGATTTTTGCATCCCGAGGCTCGTTGTAG
This sequence comes from Chrysanthemum makinoi, assembly GCA_910596185.1. Classification (NCBI taxonomy): domain Eukaryota; kingdom Viridiplantae; phylum Streptophyta; class Magnoliopsida; order Asterales; family Asteraceae; genus Chrysanthemum; species Chrysanthemum makinoi. The sequence continues at coordinate 290,770,492 of OU343224.1, read as the reverse complement.
TGATGAAGGTCCAAAGAAAAGGATTTGAAAGAGCAAGTGAATGCTTTCTTCCTCGGATACAACCTTCTCATACTCTTCTTTTCAACTCTCCGTGGTTTTTCAAAACAAAGTCATCCCATGAACTATCGATGAACCGCTAGAAGAAAGATTGATTGGACTTGATTGACTCATGGTGTTGTTGGAAAAATGATCTTTGAGGGTGAAAGTTTTGGAGTATGTGATTTGAGTGGTTTGTGTTGAATGATCCGCTTAATATATATTGTTGGATTCAAGAAGTTAATGAGGGGAAGGTGCAAGTAGTTGAGGAGTAAATTGGAGTCCTGTATTCTTGGAAAATGTATCAATGCTTAAGTGTTGACTTTATTAAGGATAGCCACTGTTGTGCTTAATTCTTTCAATATATTAACCATTGCCAATGCAATAGTGATTCCAGTGTTTGGTTTATGTTAGTAAATTGCAGTTTGAAGGATTTTTATTTACAATTGTTACTCTTTGGTGAATCGATGCTCAAGGTTGTTTAGATCCTATCTAAGTCGCCCAATCGATGATTCTGTTTTACAGTGGGAACTATATTGCAACAAGTGGTAACGTACTTTCAGTGGAAAAAGGAAAAACAAAGGAACTTCATTACTAACACATTATTCATTACAACCAAAAGTACTCCTAGTCAAAACACAAAAATTGAAACCTAGCACATCCTATAACTATCTTCAGCTATTCCATTGGCCTCTTGCCCTTGCCCACATAGTCATGTTTATTCTTCTCAAAAGTGGATTGCATCCTTGGACATGGAAGCCCAAGAATCTGTGGAGGAGGTCTTGGTAGCATTGCAGGCCTTGTTGGAACGGATATCTGCTTCATATTGGAGATAGCCGTTTCAGTGCTATTGAAAGAGCTTTTGGCAACTCTTTAGAAATAGAATAGGTTTCATCATTTGCATCATCATCATCTGATGAATCGGAATAGAACTCAAGAGATTTTGCAGGCTTAGCTGCAGGCTTTCGCTTAGCAGTTTCTTTAGTATATCTTTTGGATGAAGAGCCAGCCCCTGGTGGGAAGTATCCAAACCATCTTGATGCTTCTGAAGATGATTCTGATTCAATTATATACTCTTCTTCGGAGTCAGAAGAGATGTTGATAGTGTTGGAAGGATTGCTCATGGTTTTGGGGATATTGTGTTTGAATGAGAATTGATGAAGTTTATCTTAAACCAAGCCTCCTTATATAGACAAAGTCGGTTGAAGGGTTATTTAATGAAGATATTTACCTTTTTCGTATTTTGGTAGGTCAAGGAGTAAATATAGATATTATTGAGTTGACTTTGGAAGATATTTTGCTTGGGTAATGGTTTGGTTAAAGGTAACTTTGGTTTATATCAAGTTGGTTATTCTCATCTTTTACTAATACGTATATCAAGTTTTGATGAGAAGTTGGAGTTAAAAGGTGTATATCTGAGATACACAATAAATGGTTATTGATTCACCATGTCTAATACACATAAGAATCAACTAGTCCAGAGCAAACAGCTACTGGTAAAGACTTGACAAATCCGTTTATGGTTGATAGTTTACCAAAAACTATATGGTTATCAACTCACCATATTCTTTGTGATTAAGGGTTGGCTAGTTCATAGCAAACGGCTCATGGTAAAGACATATCAAATCCGTTGATAGCTGATAGTTTGCTAAAAAATATAATGGGAGCAGTATTGTTTTCTAATGATTTTATTTTCCACTGCTCTTTGAAATTTTTGTGAAAAATTACCACAGATAGTTCACAGTTTCCATGACAGTTGTTATTTTACCACTGTTGTTCTAGCCGTTAAACAATGATTATGTAGTAATTTATTTTTACTAGCCGTTGAAAGTAACCACTGATAGTTATATATATAGGGTTAATATTTTAAGTAAATTATCTTCTTTCTATATTATAACTACTTTCTAAAGATAATTTTACTTGTGCATCAATTCTAAACCCTAACCCTATATATCTTTTTCTCTCAATTGGCTAGTCATTACTTCAATTCTTACTGACATAATAATATTTTTCATCAAAAGTTTCTATGGCTTCTTTGAAATTTGCAGATGAGCACAACCTAGTGGCCTACCTACAAAAATCTAACGAGAAGAGTGGCCTGTTTTTCATCGATTGTGGACTTTCTTCATACCACTCATATAAGGTATGCATTGCTTTTAAAACCCACAATCTATATCTCTCAAATAAATCAGTTTTGGACTTCTGCTCAGTCCATAACACTTGAGATGGAGATACACATGAACCAGTGGATGCTCTAAGAGCCACTGTAGATGGGGTAACTATTGATGTTACTGAGGCATCCTTGAGGAGAATAATTCACTTGGATGATCTCAATGGTCTTATCACATTACCTATGTCGAAATTCATGATACTTTATCATCCATGGGGTATGATACCACTGACAAAAATGCTACTTTCAAAAAGAGTGGTTTTTGTCCCCAATGGAGATTTTTGATTCATACTTTGTTACATTGCCTTAGTCCTAAGTAAACATCTTATGAGCAATTTAGTTCAACCATGGCTTATCCTTTGGTTTGTCCAGTCACTGATAAGATTTTCAACTGGTCCAACTATATTTTTACAAGTATGAAAGGCAATGTACAGAGTAAAACCAAATTTTTAATGTATCCAAGGTTTGTGCAAGTTGTGCTAAATGAATTTCAACTGCAACCTTATACTACTGTTTATCAAATCAGTTGCCTAAAGCCTAAAGTTTTTCAAAATTTGAATAAAGATGGCAATATGATTTTTACACCTCTCCTACCCCAAATGCTTGCTAAAATTTCATCCGAACAAAATACACCCATAATTAATGTTCCCAACATTGATTATACCCCACCGTTTAAGAACCTATGAGAGAAGGTCTAAACAGACAACTCCTCTCATGACAACACAACAAGTTTCTGACCCTTATGGTCTAGGAACAAGCAGTGGTGGTTCTAGACTTCCACCTAGTCCTACTATAGAGGAGTCTGGACCTTTGCCCTATGATTCACCTCTCCCAACAGGTAACACAGTTGGAACTGCTGAGGGCAGTGGCAACCAATTGGAATTGATGGTTTTGTGTACCAAATTAGCAAAGCAGGTTGAGTCTCTACAAAAGGACTTGGCTACTGTCAAGAAGCAGCATGCCAAGGATGTTCAACTATTAAAGACAGAGATTCAGACTTTAAAGGAAGAGATGCAGAGGTTGAAAAGGCACAAGCAGACTGCAAAGATGGTGATTTCATCTTCATCCTCACCTTCTGATGGTGATTCAGTTGATCATGACTTGGGAAATTCTTCCAAACAGGGAGGAAAAGCAGGTTCTGTTAATCGAGGGAGGAAAACTAATTTTGAAGATGAAGGAGATACAAGTAAAGGAGCAAAGGAAGCTGAAACTCATGGAGAGAAACTTGAAGATCAAGACATTTTTCAAACTGCAACTGATTTTACCACTGATTTTATTTCCACTGCAGAGCCAACTTTTGCCACTGCAAGTGAAGAATTTGATAAATTGAAGACAGACAAGGGTAAAGCAGTTATGAAAGATGTACAAAGAACTTGAAAGTAAGATTTCAAAGAAAAGAAAAGTTCAGATTGATCTTGATAGAGAACTTGCTAAGAAGATAGCAGAAGATCAAATTGCTGAGAAGAAAAGATTGAAAGAAATGGAAGTTTTAAGCTTTTTGGAAGCTAAAAGATTGGATAGAATGGAAGATACTGAAGATTCAATTTACATTGTGCAACCTACAATTATGAAAGAGAAAGCTCCAAAGTTTAGTTATGTTCCTACTGAAGAAGATATTCAGCCGTGGCTAATAATCCGTAAATCAAGAAAAAGGCAATTGACCTTGTTGCTGATGCATCCTTAACTGAGGAACAAAGAACCGCCGCTTAAAGGATTTTAGTCAAATGAAGAACAATCAAGCACTTAAAGATGTGATTAATTCAGTCAAAAGGTTCGAAGAAACCAAGACAACCAACCAAGGCACAAATACTTGCATATATGAAGACTTATTGTTGTCATGTTGGTAACCGGAAAATGCATCAATTTAAAGGAATGTCTGATGATCAAGTTGAAAAGGCTTACTACATAACTGTAAAACAAGATAAATCTTTTATTCCAATGGGTTCTGAAGAAGAAGAAAAAGGATTCCTAGATTGAAGAGAAAGGCTAAAGTAAGTGATTCTCAAACTAGTAAGAAGACTAAGGTTGATGAAGATCATACAAAGTCTACTGAGAAGGAGATTCCTACCGAGAAGTTCATCAAGAACAAATGACTGGAATGATTGTGATTGAAGACAGATTTTATCCGAACCACGCAAATTCGACATCCTATTATTGATGGGAAGTTTACACCGATAGCAATTTTGCTTCAACATGGAAGATTACAAGGCTTGGAGGTGAAACTTCATCATTCATGACATTTGAAGATCTTATTAAAGCTTTTGACAGAGATGACCTTAATACACTATGGAAATTAGTTCAAGAAAGGTTTAATGCTCAAGATCTCAAAGATGCAAAGGAGATGCAGTTATGGGTAAATCTTAGAAGGTTTTTTGAACCAAATGCTGATGATGACTACTGGAAAACCTTATTCACATGTATTGGTACTAAATGGTTTTATTATGATTCATGTGAAGTTCATCATGTCTCTACAGCTAATGGAGAAGACTTTTTCATGCTTGCCGAGAAAGAATATCCACTTAGAGCTGGAGCTCTTACAGTAATGTTAAGCTTACACATAAGAGTCAATGAAGACAATGAGAAGGTCAGAGCATTGTTACAAAGGCTTCAAGATCAGTGTTCAAGAGCTATACAAAAGTTAAGAAAAAAGAAGTGAAGTGTTTGATTGAATTCCCTAAATCCTTGAAGTTAATGCATATTGAAGAATCTTATTGATTTGCAGAGAAATCATAAGTTTAGGGGAGGATTGTTGGGAATAATTTGTTACCACGGATGGTTGTGGTTTACACTGCTTTGATTAACACTAGCAGTGGAAACGTATTCCCACTGCAAGTTCTTCATTACCACTGCTATCAGTTTATGATAAGGTTAAACGCGTCTAGATAAGTATAGAATAGATCTTGTGTATATTCTATTATGTTAGCTTTATACTTATCTTGTAAAGGACTCCTTGTTGTATAAAAGGAGATCCTAGGTCATTGTCTTAGTAACGTATCATATTACAATATTACCTACGAAAGCTTCAAGTTGTAACCCTAGTGATAAGTTAAGATCACTCGTATTATTCATTAATAATATTGGAGCTTGAGTTTTGTGTTAACTTGTGTTTATTCTCATACATCATACAATTCGTCTTCTAAGTATTACTTAAGTAAATTCCGCTTGCTTGATAATATCATACAAAATATCATTGACACAAGTAGAGTGTCCAAGATCCATCAATATATATATATATATATATATAGGGTAGAGTTAAAATGAAAAGTTTCTTATAATGAAAAGAATGAGAAGGCATGTGGAGGTGACATGTGTCACCTTTGCCACATCACCATGCCATGTCATGTGACATGTGTCACCCCTACCCCCCCCCCCCCCAAAAAAAAAAAAAATCCTGCCAAAAAAAATTTTGGGCCAAAAAAAAATCCCGCCAAAAATTTCCCGCCAAAATTTATTACTGCATCACAGTTATAAAAATACTGCATCACAATTATAATTGTGATGCAGTAACTTATAATCTTAATGCACTAAAATCATGATTATGATGCAGTAACTTTATAACCGTAATGCGGTAACTTATAACCTTAATGCACTAATAAATTTTGGTGCATCTTTATTATATGTTACTGCATCATAGTTAATAGTTAAGTGCATCAACTATGATGCACTAAAATCAAGGTTATAACCTTAATGCACTAAAATCATGATTTTGATGCAGTAACTTTATAACTGTGATGCAGTAATTTATAACCTTAATGCACTAAAATCATAATTGTGACGCAGTAACTTATAACCTTAATGCACTAATAAGTTCGGGTGCATCTTTATTATAAGTTACTGCATCATAGTTAATAGTTAAGGTGCATCAACTATGATGCACTAAAATCAATGTTATAACCTTAATGCACTAAAATCATGATTGTGATGCAGTAACTTTATAACTGTGATGCAGTAATTTATAACCTTAATGCACTAAAATCATGATTGTGATGCAGTAACTTTATAACTGTGATGTAGTAAAAAAATTTGGCGGGAAAAAAAAATTACCCAAAAAAAATTTTTTGGCAGAAAAATTTTTTTCTCGGGGGTGTGGTGGGTATGGTGATGTGGCAAAGGTGACACATGTCACCTCCACATGCCTTATTATTCTTTTTATTATAAGAAACTTTTCATAATAACCCAAACCTATATATATATATATATATATATATATATATATATATATATATATATATATATATATATATATATATATATACACACACACACTAGTGGTACCCCATACGGGCGGCATGTCTTATAATTATCGTTGACATAATTTGCTATAGCGAAATAATCATTTTGAAAAAATAAGTTAACGGAAAATAAGTTATACACGTACCAAATTTTTTATTGAATGCATTAAGAACGAAAAGAAATCAACGGTTATCGAATATGAGAGAAAAAAAGTTTCAAAGTGGTACGCAAGAACAAAGTATCAAAACATAGCTCGTTCGATGGGCGAGCAAGCCTTATAAATATCGTTAAAAAATCTAAGTTAACGAAAAATAAGCTATAGGTATAACCAACACTTGTTTGAGTCTTTCCAGGATGTGCATATCAAGCTATCTAAACGGAATCATTCCTTCTTGTACTTGTTGCGTCTGCATCCCTTTGAACTTCTGGTTCAAGCTTTACTGTGATGTTTCTACTCTGTGCATTCAGACACATTTGCTATTACGAAGTAATAAGTTAATAAACAAAAATAATAATAATTAAACATGTCTGATTTACATTGCATGAAGTAGCCATCTTATAGCAATTGATAATTGCGTTTTCTTGACTTTTCATACATAGATTTAGAAAGAAGATTGATTTTTGCGAGGGACGCATCCGAATTCAGTCGTAAAGAAAAGGGAGAACACAACATTAATATGGTTCAAAGTCTCCAAATTAAATAAACAAAACTACTAAATTATTTAAGCTTACAACTTCATATTTCTAAGCAAATATACTGTAACTCTTGTCTGCTTTGAAGACTCTATCTCACGTCGTGCAGTACATAGGACTGTTATTGATTTTCTGTAGCACGCATCGTAACAATGGTTAGAAAGAGTGAGCAAAAGACCTTCAATAAAAGACCGCCCGATGGGCGGACATGACTTATAATTATCGATGGAATGTATTAGTTTGCGAAAAATAATACTATAACACTATTAGCATGTTCATGTATGACAAAATTATTTGCACGTAAAATAAATAATGAATAACAGCAAATATGTTACACAAATATATTAAACAAAATAATTGGAAATAAAAATATAGTGCTTGTGTATTATATGTAAAAAAGAACAATTATAAATAAGACAACAAATTTAGTAGACAATAAACTAACCACTATAATGTATCGAGGGAATCAAGTTTAATCTTTAGGTGAATACCTGTTTTAACACTCATTGGTTTCTTAATTTATCTTTAGGCATCAAAGGAACTTTATTTTCATTAACTATCCTAAATATATGTGACCATTGTACCATCATAAAAGAAGAGCAATAAATAGAGATATACTAAAAGAAGAGCTATACTGAGTGGCCATTCCAATCATCCTAATAACTAATATGTACTAATAAGAAATATATATAAACTATGACCCATATCATTGAAAAAAATAACATATGTGAAAAGACAATTAATAAAGAAAACACCCATTGTTAAAGACATCTGAGTATGAAATAATTAACTTTTGTTGCATCTTTTTCAATAATTGATCATTTAAGATATCTTTAACTACCAAAATGTCAAATAAAGGTTATATCTATGTGATAGGTTTATAAGAAGAACAAAAACACTTACAGAGCTCATATGGGGTCGAGCACGTAGTGAACGCCTTATACAAAGAGTAGAAGCTAGAGCCATCCTTTCCGTCTGATGAGCATCATAGTTGTTTCCTAAGCTTTGGTCTAATAACTGAGAACTGCTCAAAATTGGCTTCGCTTGTCAAAAACATTTTTTAGTACACAAAAGAGTATTATTATGTAAAATGATCAACATCACTGATATTAAACAAAATATTTATTTGTATATTTTACTATGTATCACCATATTTCCAAAGATCGGATAAGCGGTGTTGATGTTTGCGATTTTGATAACTGAACTTCTTAAAGGGCTGTTTAGGAATTCTTATTACCCATGAATTTTTATCTTTATCAAAGGTGAACCACCTCCAATGGACGGGGATGACTTGTAAGCTCTCCCGAGCATATAAGCCCACCTGTTGGGCGGGCATGACTTATAAATATCGTTGGCATATTTTTATATAACGAAAGAAGGGTGGTAAAAAATGGTTGGAAAGTGTACATGTTGAAAGAAATGGATTTCTTTGAAATACATGATGAGTATCGCTGTGTTAATGTGTTTAGGTATTTGTGGTATTTATTGATGGGTCAATACCTACATTCTTAACTGCTTGAATATTTGTTCCATTATCTTGTGAAAAATGTTAAACTCATAGCTTTCTTTTGCTCAAGTATTGGATGAAGTTACTGAACTTCAACCAATTCTCGATGCTGATGTTCCTGATATTAGGTCATATATATTTTGTATTTTAAATGGTAAATAACAATGTGTTGATGTTAGTACTTTTTATTAGAGTATAAGCGAAGGATTTTGTTCAAAAAGTTCAATTGTCATATTTGTTCTAAATTGTTTTTACTATTTGAAGTTATCTTTCCTACATATTAGTTCTAAATAAAATGCTTATGTATCGTAAACTTTAGCAAACACCAAGAACACCTCAAACTTATTCCAAGCAACAATCAATCACAACCACATATAGGGCGTTGTAAAAAGAAGTTTGTAAGTTAAAGTTTTAATGAACAATGTAATGCTTATGTAGTCTTGAAGATTATAGAAGAACACCAATATATATCTTTAGATGCAACTAACTTAGTTAATTAACACATAAGTTATCTGTCAATGAACAAAGTTGAAATAACATTACCAAACATGGTTATCTCAAGTCAGCAAGATTGTGAAAATATCCAAGCTTTCAAGAAAATTGTATGGACCAACTTAAGTAATGTTGAGGTCCGAAAGAACTACCACCAGTTACATATTTACGTGAAGATCTAATGCTCTCATATAGTTTTACCAGGTTCTGTAGACTTGGAGACTTCATCTTTGTAGCTAAAGGACAGAACGGGCTTTCCAAAGCCACGTTCTTAGCGATTCATGATTCTAGCGAAGTGTAATTAAGTGAAACTCATATATAACAATGTGCCACTAATATATGCCACTCAAACTATTTTTAGTTGTACTGATATGTATGTTTTCTTTCTCATACAGAACCTGGTTTTATAATATTATTAAACTTTACTTTACTTGTAAGAAAAAAAGTACAAACAAATTACTAATCTATTGTTATTGGCAAGTTTATTAACATAATTTTGGTGCATTATAGCTACCAAGTTCATTTACCAAACCATCAATCTTGCCTCGTAATCCTTTTTCCATACTTCATAACCTTGTTTTAACCTTCTTAGTTCTTCTTCCAAGTTCAAATCTGCTGCAGCTTGACCCAAATATACTTCAATTAAAAATATTGCATCGTCTCCAAATACTTCACTTCTGCCATAGTTATTCCATTGACTTCATTTTATACTCGTACTCTAACCAACGGGTCTCATATTATTGGATCCATAGCTGGAGCATATCCTTACCCTCTTCTTTGTCGCATAAACCTAACTCTTCTTTATAAACTCGTCTTGTAATTCTGCAAGTGTTCACTATTGGATCATCCTGGTTATCGCCAGCCATATACACAAAGCATTCAGAAAGAGTTTGGAAGAATTAATTCAATGATGATAAAAGATGAACATGAAATGGTGTAAAAGTCCCTTTTTGGAACTAAATTGAATTAGTGTGATGTATGCTGTGCATCGCCAGACCAGACATCCACGGATAACTTAAAAGTAGTTTAATGTATAGTTTCTTCATGGTTCCATTTACAAAATTTGATATGACTTGACTTAGACCTCATAGTAAGTCATATCTTTGTATTCCTAAATATGAATAGACCCATCTCCCTAGCTTTTTCTTTTAATCCCGTTCAATATCTCTTTTCTTCTTCGATGTCTTGTTTAAAAATAAACGTCATATCTTTGTATTCCTAAATATAAACATCATATCTTTGCTCCATCATACTCCGCCGTCAGGAAGCACGTGCCTTCTACAGATGAAACCAAGCGAAGCAGTGGTGGTCATTCCATTAACAGACCCCAATCAATGGGGAAAGTGGCTTCCAGACCTCGGTCTTTTATCTAAATAAAAAACCCACAAGTTGTGAATGTTAATCCTCCTTCGTAAAACGATGTGGCTCCTCACCCGAATTCAATAGTTGATGGTTCCAAAATTGAAGATAGTAGCGCTACTAAGCCACCGTCGTTTGGGGTGTTTGGCCACGTGGATCGTACTTGATTCTGAGTGATTGAAATTACTGTCAATTCATCATGTCTGTTTCTTATATGTTTAATGTTCTTCCAGATGTCTTGTTTGATTGAAAGTCAAAATTGTGATATGAATCTTACGTTCTTGTTGCTCAAAACAAATGAATAAACATGTATTAAGTCGAATAATATTGGTACAAGTGAAATAAAAGAAATCTTACGTTCTTGTTCATGTAATTTTAGTACAATGACTTTAAGGAAGGTAGTAAACAATACAGTCGATATCGAATACACCCACCTCGATCAACTCATCTAAAATAATTCTCCGTTTGCATCACGATCCAAATACGACCATGGAAGGTCACCTTTTGTGCATCTGCTAGTTTTAAATCAACCAATGGGTTAGGTTAGAAACACAATGTTGAGCATTATATATGTAACTCAGTGTATATAAGAACCTGAAGCTCTATAAGTAAACTGTTAAACAGTTTAACTCAAATAAACTATGCATAGTAATCTGAGCATAATTAAGAGGCATACATCTGAGTAGACGTCTAGACCACATCGTTCCAGATTGCAAAGATAAGGAGCCGATCGTGAGTTACTTGCCAAATAAATAGGATCATCTATTATTCATCAATTAGTCTTGAAAGACGTTTGACTACACAGCAATCCTTCAAGCCAAATAACCATTTGGAGGTGTCTAACACACCGGCAGGAAGAGCATAATTTATAGCAACAACGTCATCTAGTAGCTGCCTATATTCGAGATTCTCCAAATTAAATGCCCCTTCTTAAATCTCCTTATGAGAAACTCATCTATCCGTTATAGGGTAAGCTTTATATCTTTACCTAGTTTTCTTTGGACCAACCTAGAGAAAGTAAAACACTAAAACTGAATATAGTAAATGAAATAAAAAATGTTAAAATTCAATAACTGAAGTATATACTAAGTTGTAGAAAAGGACCTGAACCTCGGGCAACGTCATTTGAATCAATTTCACCTCTCAACATCTTAACAACATCCTTCATAACCGGCCTCATTTCGTAGTTCGGATATACACAGATCAACCGAATCATTAACATCAGCTCCATATCCATCCGATTAAACTCACTAAATATATTACTATCACCGCAATCCACTAACCTTTCAATACCTTCTCAAACCATTTCTTATCTTTTTTCCTTCTATTATTTACACTTAAATTGATACCTTTCTTAAGATACAAAATGTAAAATTTCCTTCTGTTTGCTGATAATGCAGTACATGCCTAACTACATACACACATTCACCAACCATTACCGGCATACTTGATTCATTCGGCTCTTTCCAAACACCTCAATAGTCTACATTATATGTTAGAAGTTTTATAGTGAATGTCAGTCTTATAACATATTATTGATTATCTTTATGACACAATTGATTTTTCCACTTATTTGGCTTAGGTATTTAGCTTCTGGTGCATTGTGGCTGGTACGAACACAAAACAATATCCAAACCTGATTGTGGTGAAGTGTACCTTGTCTGGTATGCTAAGTAGTCGAATCATTTTCTAAAGGTGGCCATAAAATCTCAGTCAACTTCTTGTAATATGCAACCACCAAGGATGATTTCGACATCTTCGTAACCATGCTCATCCACCCCACAAATATTTTCTGCCAAGCTAAAGGATTCCTGCAGATACAATCACACTTCACAAATAACTTAATTACAATAAAACAAACTTTTAACATATAAAAGCAGCATAAATAGACTACGACAAACCTGCTAGAGTTCAAACTTAGCTGCAACTCTTAACTGCTCAAATCTGGTATCAAGATAAAAATGAATACTTTCAGGAGCTATTGGATCAGGTTTGTCCCTCTGGTCGCTATTTTGTTCAGGTCTTTGAAATGCCTCACGTGCTGTGCAGTGGCCTGCGAGCTAGCTACTTTGGATATGCTGTCAAGCGTTTCTTTGTCTTCAGTTTCAAGTGTTTGGTTAATTTCTTGGACCATGTTTTCCTTTGAGATAAGGACCCTTCTAAAACATGTTACTAAATGACACATTTCATCAGGCATGCTCTCATTGAGGGCTTTTATACCTGTTATCAACTCCATCAACACAACCACAAATGCAAAATCCACTTTTTGTAGTCACTCTTCGATACCTGTTTTAATTAAAAATAACAAAAGTTAAAGAGACGCCTTTTATTTAATCTGATTTGACATCAAACACCTATAAAATTAAAGAATTGAGCACTATACAGTCTTTGTGACAGAAAAGATCACATACATTGAAAAAAAAAGTTTAGAATACTTGTCATTTGTATTAACTATTCTCAGAAGGCCTTAATATTCGTCATATTAATGTAGCACGTAATTTTACAAAACTAAAGTATAACATACTTATTCTTTGATACTTGGAGGGTGTTTAAGGTTATAATTTGATTAAGATCAGAATGTTCGACAAACCTTAAAAGAGTGATTATTTGCATCTTACGGATATAATCGGTTTTGAATATGCAATTCCAAACACCCCCTTCGCTTTTCTTTTCCACAATATTGATTAACTTTACTACATATTGTGACAACCCGTACTTTCAGGTCATTTCTCGACACAATTTATGCCTCACTATTTCAACATTTATCGTAAACTTGGTTTACGTGTTCCAAATTCGCGTAACCTTAAAGGTTTAACGGCGAATTCATGATCATAACATCACGTACATTTCATATGGACTAAGATTAGTCTACATTCCATTGACATCATTTGCATCTCATTAGTTCATTCATGACATTTCATTTCACATTTAACGCGTAATTTTTATATTAAATAAACGTTATCGCGTGAGTTATTATTTTAAATATTTAATCCGTTACTTTCAAAAATGATCCCGACGTATTTTTAAACTTACATTTAGTTTATAAAACTATATTTTGAGCTTAACTAGTGTTTTGAATTTATTTTGAATATAAATCGTTGAATTTATATTATTACTTACATTTTTCTTAAAAACTACTCGGTAATTTTTATATCACTCAAATTTCTCAAGGAATGTATTTTTACAATTTTTATTATTTCATTACACTCTATTTTGACCTATTAAAAACTTACTTGTACCAAAAATTCTCATTTACCTTTACTTATACTTTTTCTTACACAATTACTTATACTTTCTTACAACTTGTACAAGTAAATACTTACACAACATTTTATAAAGAAAAAAAATATATATTGATGAAACACTAACCCCTAAAAACCGGCCCTATGGGGGGGGGGAAGTGTGCATTTAATGTTGGTAAGAATTTCATGGTTATATAGATCTATACTCCAAATATTTCATTCATTCATCTACCTCAAATAATTCATCAAGTTTGCAAAGGTTTTCTTCTCTCTTGTTTTCTCCAAAACCGGTCATACTAAGGATTACAAAGGGATCATTAATTTTTCAAGATCAAGCATATATACAATCTAGTTTATACTCTTTATTAGGTTTTGAAATAAAAACCAAGAGTATTTAGGCTTAACCTTGTTACTTTCACCTCATCATAATACTAGTAAGCTTGTTTCTTTCATTTTCATGTTTCCTTATCATTTCATATTCATCTTTTCATTTTTTGGAGCAAGTATGCATGATATGTGATTTATACCATTTTATTTCATGATTTTAGAGTTTATATATATATTTGGTCATCCTATAAATATTCCCTTGGTATTCTTTGGTCTTGATGATGATTAGGAACCCATGACACCCTAAGAAGGTGTATGGTAGGATTAGATTAGTTTTGGAGTTGATTTGAAGGGATTGGAATAGGTTTAGTACAGAAAACTATTTTCGATAAGTATAAAAAGTGGTCTGATCTTATTTTTGTTTTCTGGAAAAATCTACAGTTAACACGACTTCTTGGCCATGATATTTAGAAAATATACTTTAAAAACTAACCGTGGCCACTTGAACGGATTAAAACGGAGTTATAACGAAGAAGTTATGGATTTTTCAAGTTTGACTGATTTAAATATATTATTTTCTAAATTTCAGCATACTATATTTATTTTGTCCGAGTCAAAAACGAGCCTTAAGCTTTACAAATTATTTCCACTTCTCAAAAATATATTAGTTTACTGATACGAGCTAAGGACGTATAAAACGTAGAAAACGGATTTGAAACGACAAAGATATGCACTTTTTTTTCATAAACTTGGCGAAACTCATTTTTCTCGCACAATTAGCCAAAATCACTATCTTTAACCCTTAATATCTTTATGATCGAGACCTTTTGGACTAAAAACTCCTGAATCAAACTTTAGATATCGATACAAACTTTCCAAACATCGAAGTTCGTTTTCTAACGATCGACGCACACCATTTTACGACTAGTTTTCCGAAGCCATTTTGTTAATTTCATGATATTCCAATTACATTGTTTTTAATTTAAAAGTGAAAGTTTCACCATAAATCATTATAAAACCATTGTAGGATGACATTTTGACGTAAAAACTTGAAAAGTGATTTTGGATTGGTCAAGACGTCAAACGAGTATTTTTCGACGATAAGTAATATTTTTCAAAACTCGTAAATGGTATAAATAACATACGAAATGCATGCATAACATTACATTGCAACTCATTACATATCATATCATTCATAATAGGTCATTTTCGAGATTCACGCTATAATTCGTTGTATCCACTTTTGTCATCGAATCATTGCAAATGTGAGTTTTCATAGCCCCACTTTTAATTGTTTTTATACTACCTTTGGGGGAGATACATGCTCAAACTGTTTTCATTTACTTTCACAAGTACTTTAACTTATATGAATTACCGTGAGTTCCATAGCCCCACTTTTCTTATTTTAATGCTGTTATTAAACTGTTTTGGGGGAGATACATGCTCAATTATTTTCATTACATTCATGACTATTTGCAAACTATATGTTTATCCGAATCAATGTTTAGTCATGCGAAGTAACATTATTGCCATACTTAGAATTTCTATATCATATATTCATTGGTCTAACGGTCTTGGTATATTCATTGGTCTAACGGTCTTGGTATATTCATTGGTCTAACGGTCTTGGTATATTCATTGGTCTAACGGTCTTGGTATATTCATTGGTCTAACGGTCTTGGTATATTCATTGGTCTAACGGACTTGGTATAATATTGATCTAACGGACTTGGTATACGATTATGGACTAACGGTCTTGGAACGATTTGAACATTAACTCTACATATTGGCGTGGGTTGTGAACACATAAAAGTTGCAAGTTTTGTATGGGCGGACTTGAACTGAGTGGATTCACAATGCCTTTGCTGCATAAACGATTTCGATACATTGAGTCATGCACTATTGTGAATTCATTTGACGATGTCTCTGCTTGAACATAAACTATGCATATTCTCGCAACGTGGGTTGTGAACACACAAAAGGTTGCAAGTTTTGTATGGGCGGACTTGGAATCGAAAGTGGATTTACAATGCCTTTGCTACATAATCGATTTTGATAGTCTTTACATTTCAACGATTTACAATGCCTTTGCTGCATAAACGATTTTTGAAGGCTTTACATTTCAACTCAAACTCTATGAACTCACTCAACCTTTGTGTTGACATTTTTAGCATGTTTTATCTCATGTATCTAAGGCATTCACTTCATGGCATGCATTTGGACACATCATGGAGTCGTGGTGACGACGCGTCTTACTTGGGTTTTACGCGACTTTAAAACATCGCTTGAATTGTAATAAACTTATTTTTCCGCACAAGTTGATTTTCATTTGGGACCTACTTTGTAAACTCTGATTGTTTATTAAATCAAACGATGTTCTTTTCAAACGACATTACTTTTTAGGTCGCTCAATATAACTGTGATTGTGATGCTATGATACCATCCCCTGTGAATTCCATTCTACCAAAATGTAATTTGGGGGTGTGACAGACAGTATCGTGAGCTTCAGCTTATAGAGAACTAGGTTGCATCATTGACCTAGACTATAACTACATCATCATAGCATCTCATCATTTCATCACAAGTGCATGTTCACTTTACATACGATTTATACGTATGCACATTTTTTCGAAGTTATTTACTTTCATTTCATAACGATTGTCACATGGATGCCCTTAAATACCCATCCTATTATCCTTTCCTCATACTCCAATGCGAGAATGCCCGCTATTCCCTATCACAATTTTACACGGTTGACTTAACACCAAACAACATATGAGTCGATTAGTCCAAGCATTGCATAGTTACTCCTAAATTATACATAGCCTGATCACCTATGTCTAATCAGAAGAATCATGCAATGAAGGGAGTAGTAGGCTTATATGTGTAAGCAATTCCGTAATCGAGCCAAATTTTCAAAAGATTTTCTTCAAAACACTTGTTTCCAGTTTGATCCGCGTGCGGACGCTCTTGTTTGATGAGTTGCAAAGATCAAGCTAGAAACAAGTTGTTACCTAAACCGATTTAGCCTAATCGTATGACTGTTCTTGTTTGATGAGTTGTGGGATTAAGTAAAAATCGGTTACCAAAAAGTCTTTTGAGGGTTTTGTTCGAGAATGGGCAGGCTTGCCTCATCAAACCCTAACCCGAGAGACCACACGAATGAATTCGTGGACTGAATTCCTTTTGGATGGGCTTAATGTGACAACCCGCACTTTTCGTGTCATTTCTCGACACAATTTATGCCTCACTATTTCAACATTTATCGTAAACTTGGTTTACGTGTTCCAAATTCGCGTAACCTTAAAGGTTTAACGGCGAATTCATGATCATAACATCACGTACATTTCATATGGACTAAGATTAGTCTACATTCCATTGACATCATTTGCATCTCATTAGTTCATTCATGACATTTCATTTCACATTTAACGCGTAATTTTTATATTAAATAAACGTTATCGCGTGAGTTATTATTTTAAATATTTAATCCGTTACTTTCAAAAATGATCCCGATGTATTTTAAACTTACATTTAGTTTATAAAAACTATATTTTGAGCTTAACTAGTGTTTTGAATTTATTTTGAATATAAATCGTTGAATTTATATTATTACTTACACTTTTCTTAAAAACTACTCGGTAATTTTTATATCACTCAAATTTCTCAAGGAATGTATTTTTACAATTTTTATTATTTCATTACACTCTATTTTGACCTATTAAAAACTTACTTGTACCAAAAATTCTCATTTACCTTTACTTATACCTTTTCTTACACAATTACTTATACTTTCTTACAACTTGTACAAGTAAATACTTACACAACATTTTATAAAGAAAAAAAATATATATTGATGAAACACTAACCCCTAAAACCGCCCTATGGGAAGTGTGCATTTAATGTTGGTAAGAATTTCATGGTTATATAGATCTAAACTCCAAATATTTCATTCATTCATCTACCTCAAATAATTCATCAAGTTTGCAAAGGTTTTCTTCTCTCTTGTTTTCTCCAAAACCGGTCATACTAAGGATTACAAAGGGATCATTAATTTTTCAAGATCAAGCATATATACAATCTAGTTTATACTCTTTATTAGGTTTTGAAATAAAAACCAAGAGTATTTAGGCTTAACCTTGTTACTTTCACCTCATCATAATACTAGTGCTTGTTTCTTTCATTTTCATGTTTCCTTATCATTTCATATTCATCTTTTCATTTTTTGGAGCAAGTATGCATGATATGTGATTTATACCATTTTATTTCATGATTTTAGAGTTTATATATATATTTGGTCATCCTATAAATATTCCCTTGGTATTCTTTGGTCTTGATGATGATTAGGAACCCATGACACCCTAAGAAGGTGTATGGTAGGATTAGATTAGTTTTGGAGTTGATTTGAAGGGATTGGAATAGGTTTAGTACGAGAAAAACTATTTTCGATAAGTATAAAAAGTGGTCTGATCTTATTTTGTTTTTCTGGAAAAATCTACAGTTAACACGACTTTTTGGCCATGATATTTAGAAAATATACTTTAAAACGAATCCGTGGCCGCTTGAACGGATTAAAACGGAGTTATAACGAAGAAGTTATGAATTTTTCAAGTTTGACGACGAAATATATTATTTTCAGAAATTTCAGCATACTATATTTATTTTGTCCGAGTCAAAAACGAGCCTTAAGCTTTACAAATTATTTCGACTTCTCAAAAATATATTAGTTTACTTTGATACGAAGCTAAGGACGATAAAACGTGAAAACGGATTTGAAACGACAAAGATATGCACTTTTTCATAAACTTGGCCGAAACTCATTTTTCTGCACACAATTAGCCAAAATCACTATCTTTAACCCTTAATATCTTTATGTTCGAGACCTTTTGGACGAAAACTCCTGAACTGAAACTTTTAGATATCGAAATAAACTTTCCAAAACAATGAAGTTCGCTTTTCTAACGATCGACGCATACACCATTTTATTTAATTAGTTTTCCGAAGCCATTTTGTTAATTTCATGATATTCCGGACGACATTGTTTTATAATTTAAAAGTGAAAGTTTCACCATAAATCATTATAAAACCATTGTAGGATGACATTTTGACGTAAAAACTTGTAAAGTCATTTTGAAGGGTCAAGACGTCAAACGAGTATTTTTCGACGACAAGTAATATTTTTCAAAACTCGTAAATGGTATAAATAACATACGAAATGCATGCATAACATTACATTGCAACTCATTACATATCATATCATTCATAATAGGTCATTTTCGAGATTCACGCTATAATTCAGTGTATCCACTTTTGTCATCGTAATCATTGCAACAGGTGAGTTTTCATAGCCCCACTTTTAATTGTTTTTATACTACTTTTGGGGGAGATACATGCTCAAACTGTTTTCATTTACTTTCACAAGTACTTTAACTTATATGAATTACCGTGAGTTCCATAGCCCCACTTTTCTTATTTTAATGCTGTTATTAAACTGTTTTGGGGGAGATACATGCTCAATTATTTTCATTACATTCATGACTATTTGCAAATTATATGTTTATCCGAACTGAATGTTTAGTCATGCGAAGTAACATTATTGCCATACTTAGAATTTCTATATCATATATTCATTGGTCTAACGGTCTTGGTATATTCATTGGTCTAACGGTCTTGGTATATTCATTGGTCTAACGGTCTTGGTATATTCATTGGTCTAACGGTCTTGGTATATTCATTGGTCTAACGGTCTTGGTATATTCATTGGTCTAACGGACTTGGTATAATATTGATCTAACGGACTTGGTATACGATTATGGACTAACGGTCTTGGAACGATTTGAACATTAACTCTACATATTCTGGCAATGGGTTGTGAACACACAAAGGGTAAGTTTTGTATGGGTATGGACTTGGAACCGAGTGGATTCACAATGCCTTTGCTGCATAAACGATTTCGATACATTGAGTCATGCACTATTGTGAATTCATTTGACGATGTCTGTTTGAACATAAACTATGCATATTCCGGCAGTTGGGTTGTGAACACACAAAGTTGCAAGTTTTGTATGGGCGGGACTTGAATCGAGTGGATTTACAATGCCTTTGCTACATAATCGATTTTGATAGTCTTTACATTTCAACGATTTACAATGCCTTTGCTGCATAAACGATTTTTGAAGGCTTTACATTTCAACTCAAACTCTATGAACTCACTCAACCTTTGTGTTGACACTTTTTAGCATGTTTTATCTCAGGTATCTAAGGCATTCACTTCATGGCATGCATTTGGACACATCATGGAGTCGTGGTGACGACGCGTCTCACTTGGGTTTTACGCACTTTAAAACATCGTTTGAATTGTAATAAACTTATTTTTCCGCACAAGTTGATTTTCATTTGGGACCTACTTTGTAAACTCTGATTGTTTATTAAATCAAACGATGTTCTTTTCAAATCCATTACACTTTAGGTCGCTTCAATATAATCTGTGATTGTGATGCTACATACCATCCTCGTGAATTCCATTCCGCTGCAAAACAGGTAATTTGGGGGTGTGACACATATCATCAAACTTTCGGAGTTTAAGTGCTTGTTTTCTTATTTACTATAGCATATATCACGAACCAACCCGCGGAATCACCAACCCGCTGAACCACCAACCCAATGTACTCCTGTCTATTCAGAACCTGCAACACTATTTTAAAGCCACAAGTCATAATGTTGAGCACTTGAACATTTCAATCTTAAGCAAAAAAATACAGTAAAATGTAATATCCTTCTAATGATCTCAATATGACTAACCTAATGGTTTCTTCATGCTTATAATTTAAAACTGAATTAATAGGAAAATGGATAAATATGAAAATTGACCTTTTAAAACTTAATGTAATTAAACACACGAATTACACGGAAACATGTTGTATGATCGACTACTACAAACCACCATAGCACCATTAACATGAAAACGTAAATGTAATATAAAATAAGGATAGCAGCATATATATTCTTGGTATGATCATGCCCTTTCCCAAACTCGTATGTTTTTCTAATATCTTCAATCAGAAGATAACCTATTAACCATCAGAAGCATAATTCAAAGAATAGTCTAATAGTACACCTTAATCCTTAGGCACTTAGGTGAAGAGTTTCAAGGCGTACCCAATTTGTGGATTCTTCATAGATGTATCTCCTCTTTATCATTTATGACTGTGTGCCTACCAACGATACTTTAAGCCATTCATCTAAGGATTTTGAGTATATTGTTGATTGCTTTGGTTCAATGACCTCATGGAAATCAGAATATACCCTGAGAGAACGGGTGTTCCACGAATTATGAAATCCACATAAAATATACAAATTATTTCTATAATGGATCAGATGGGTTTTTCAAGTATTCAATCAAAGTAATATTGCCGGACACACAATGGGATAAATAACACATGAGTGACGATTGTTTTTAGAGCAGGTGTGAAAACAGATGAAGACCAAAAACTGTTTTTTTGTGAAAAATAATAGAGCTGGAAAATATAGACCCATTTGCTCATGAAGTCGAGTACCTATCAACGATAAATATACCAATGGGTTGCAAGTATAAGCTAGGTATTATATTCTATCTTCCAATTTAGACTGAGATGATGTTACATATTTTCATCTTTTAGAAAAGAACACAAAGAAGCATTTAAGCTCTGTATCAGCCTTTTTTTGTCATACTGTCATATTGCATAAAAAAGATTATAACTTGTTACTTATTAGTCCGCTAATCAAATGAGAACCAAAGAGAATTAGTTAAAGTCCAATATCATATATAACCTATAACACATATTCGATAGCTCAGTCTTACATCATGAAGGTTAAAATACTAACCCGAGTTGCTGCCTTCTTGTGAGCATGGTAAGTGGGCCCATCTTTATATTCACCATACTACTCGTTCATCACACAAAATACGACCTCCATGAGCTTGAATCGGATTCCAAAAAATTATGTATGGCTACTACTTTTGATATCTACTACTGCCAATCTACCATGGGTACAGAAAAAAATAAACCTAAGATGATCATAATCATACGCTCTGATGTGAGATTAGACCGACTATTGCAACTTGAAGTAGCAATAACTATAGTTTCGAGTGTTTAGACTGAATATTGCAACTTGAAGTTTCAATAATTATTGAATTGTGTTCCAATATAATTATAAATAAAATTATACACTCATTAGCTTTTAAAAATTAAATGAACATATTATTCTACCATAAGAGCTGCAAGCCTGCAATAAAACTCATCATTTAAGGATAAATAAAATTACTTGAACTATTTAAAGCTAACATTAGGGAGATTTATTTAAAAAAACAATCAACTACATCAGAGTTTCATAATTTAAGTTGCCGTTAATCATATCATTGTCTTTTATGTATCCTTTCTTGAGGAAAAAAACAATCAACTACATTAGAGACTTTACCTGTCATCCTCACATCTGAGCAGGCTTTCTTTATACTGATTTATAAGCATATGTTTGAAGGAATAATCCTCACTACCAGAAGTTATAGATACCTGAAGATCATTAAGTACTTAAGAACCTAGCTCTGATATCTAACTTACTGATGGTATCGGATTCTATGTAAATGAAACGAATATACACATTATCAGGTACACAAACAAATTACTGGAAAACCTCTAAAAGGGCAGAAACAGGAAGATACTTACATCATTAGGAAGGAGTCTGTAACCAGAAGTGCACCCATGACAATTAGAGAGGTCAAGTTCTTGTATCGACTTCCCCCAATAGTCTCTGAGATACATATCCTCTTTGGCAAAGATCAATTTCATGTCTAACGAATCCATTAAAACCCCTCTATATGCTTCCTACACCACTTTCGCACCACTCGTTCCTTGTCATAGTCTTGTATGCTCACCTGTATCTTATGGAATCCTTGCCACACAACCAAAAATACCTAACTGTTATGGACTCTAAATAAAGGATAACAGAATTGAAGTCGCATACCTACATGCACCACCGAAAATGAACAATGATCAATAAGAAAACCATCCATTCATTAACATATAAAATGATATATAACATTCAACAAAAAGCTTGTATCATGAAAAGTGACATACCTAATATCTTTAACATAGTTATCATATTATCAACCTAATTCCGCTTCTTCAAATTGAAAAAATCACCTGAAGCAAAGTGAATTGAATTGAAAATTGAATTTTAAATAATGATAGAAATCACATGTAAATAATAATTAATAATCGAACTTGAAATTAAACAAACATGTTTAAAGATTGTACATTCAATTGTAAAATCAATACCTGATTAAATATTATGAGTTTTTCCTAGTCTCAATAAGCCATTATAAATCAAAACCACCATTTATCAATCAGAACGTGACTAAACATGCACATATGTAAATCTGAAGTTTAATAGGCTTAAAGTTTGTTAGTAACCTGAATATGTAGTGGCTTAATGCATAACTTTTCTCCAACTTGTTATATACTCTAAAATCAGTTGCAATTGAAATTGTGAAAACTAATAATAGAATAAAACGATTGGAGCCTGAATTTATGATGTACATGAAGAATATGAAACAATTGGAGCCTAAAAGAGATGAATGATAGAATAAACGTTTTTTGGAAATATTATAAGATCAATAAAGGGGATTTAGGAACATGCATATATGTAAGAACCAAAAACATACCTGATAAAGACTTCATACGAAGACCACCTGTGGAAGAAAAAACATAACGATTAGGTTTACATTAGGGTTAGGTTAAAAAATTTTGTACTGTCATCACCTACCTTAAAGTTATGCAGGAAACAAATGTTTTGATTTAGGGTTTCGGAGAAAAAGGATGGCAACGAATGAATTAGTGTGTGAGTTTGTTTTGATTTAGGGTTTTTAGGTATTGTTTTTGAGTTACGTGATATTGGTTTTTTTTCTAATGAGGTTTTGTTTATTAAGTTTATAGATTTGGACATGCAAGATGTTAACCAAAAAATGCCTTGGTCTAGTGGTTATCATACATGTTAATGTTACAAACCACTCAGGTTCAATCCTTACCGGCTTTATTTTTAATGGTCATTAGTTCCGAATTAAAATATATATAATTAAAAACGAATTTTAATCAAAAAATTACTTAGGTGGCATTAATTAGTGATGACATGGCTTAAAAACAATTACATGGCAATGACATTGACTTTTTTTGAATAGTCTACGTGTCATGCCTCCTGTTATATATAATGTGTATATATATATATATATATATATATATTTATATATATAAGTTAAACAAATATTCGAAGTAAAAATATTTTTCAAACACTTTAAATGATCAAAATACTCATTTTTACGAAGTCGTGATGAATTTATAAGTTTTCAAAACTTTTTCCCGAATTTACTCTTTTTACCCTCGATTTTCAAAATATACGAGTTTAGTCCCTCGATTATGGGAAAATGACAATTTATAACCCGAAAATACTTATGCTCCAAAACTTCCAGAATTGAAAATTTTGACCCCTATACAAAAGTGTTTTGACAATAATATTCAAAGTTCGATTTTTAAACTTTAAACCTTAAATTTCCAAAATTTACATATTTAGCCCAAAAGTTTTATTTTCACTTTTATAACTAGTTTGGCTAAATTACAAAACAGGTCCTTGCAGTTTTCATGCACACATGTACACGTATAATTACACCTTTAACTTTCGAATATTTACATAATTAGTCCCTAGACTTCCCATACTTGCATTTAGTGTTTAAAAACCATCCTTTAACTTTCAAAAATATTCACAACTCACCCTAAACTTTCCTATGCATTTGCGAATACGTTTTAATATACCCTTAAACTTTCAAATACTTCCCACTTTTAACCCGAGATCATAGAAATTTGCAAATTTAGTCCGAAATATCATTTTGACTTACAAAAACCATTCAAATTCTTCATATGCTTATTATTGGCTTATTTTTAGATTTTAGCTTATTTTTCTCCTAATTGGGCCGGGTATACTATCCTTTGGCTCGTTTCTTGCGTATTGGGCCCTAAGGCCCATTTGGCGATCTGATTTATTTTGAAGAGGAGTCGAGGCAGTGGGGTGTTTTAGGGGAGTTTCTAGTTGAATTTACTTGGTCACAAGCTTATTGTGGTGTCTATGATATGTGGAGTGAGTCGAGTGAGCTTCAAAACATGTCAAACACGACTTGGTTTTTAAGTTAGATGTTAACGTGATCTAGAACTAGTCGAGATATGAGGCTAGGTTATTTAAGACTTATTCTTTTCTACTTCTTGTATCATATTGACTTGCGTATTTTTACCAAATAGTCATAGTGTCTTTATGAAACGATACTAGTTTACATTTGATGACGATAATAATGGGATAAGTATAAAATGGAAAAAGGGTTAAGATAGACTTACTACACTCACAAGGAGTGGTGGTGATGAAAGAACGAGTGAACAAGTAGATTGAACTTGAGAACCCCGTGTTCTCCTTATAATTTTACCCGATCAAGTTTACCCTTATGTTATGATTTCCTTCCTCCTTTCCTTCGACACTACTTTCCACAAAGGGACGATTTTTGGTGAAAGAGTGAGTGTATTTTCGAGTGTGTTGTTATGTTGGTGTGAATGATATTCATTAAGTGCTCTTATGTTGCTTATATAGAAGGAAATAGGCATGGCTTCTATCTATATTTTATTTGCTTCCTTCCTAGTTCCAAGAGAAAGGAAATGGTGAATGTGACTACTAAGGCATGCTCGACATCTTTGGCTGCATGGTTGGCATGGATTTAGTGAAGCGTTGTCAAGAAAACACTTACTCCTCTAGATAATATAGTCAAGGTAGTCAAAGGATGTTTAGGTCTATTATTTAAATGGGTTATGGTAACTTTTTCCATGTCTTTGTCCCCCCTAGTTTACTCTTACATGAAAGGTTTCGGTTGACCAAGTTGAATTGTTGTGTTTTGTTTGCTCGACTATCCACAAAAACTAAACAAAGAGGGGAAATGGTACCACATGCTATATTTGAAGTGCTAATAATAATTAGGGTGGATTTTTGGGCTTGGTCTTTGGTTCGAACGAGTCACAGGAGAGAAAGACACAACCAAGTTTTGCTAAATTATGTTGGACACAAAATAGATTATGTATCTTGGGCTTGGGTGTGGGATCCGGATGAGGACCAAATAAAAGGGGTGTTGGGCTCGCCCTTATGCTTGGATCGGATTAAAAAACAAAGCCCAAATATAATATGGGGTTGTGGGATTGGCAAGGCCCAACGGGATTGGGCTTGAATCGAGTGGATTCAAGGCACAATAGTGTTCGGGTATGAGTTGGGCTTAGGCCTGGTCCAATAGATATATAGTTAATTTTTTTTTATTTTTTTTATTTTCTTATATATATTTATTATATATTTTTATATAATTTTATATATAAGGATATCGGGATCGTGGGGAATCTTATTCTGATCACAGCGGTATAATTTTGAATTTTAAGTCGCATTGATCATGCATATGCCAAATGATATGTAAATATGATGAGTGGAAAATTTCATGATGTTCTAAGCCGTGCTTTATTTCTGATTAAAGTGTTAAGTACAATGAAATTTTACAGGAGCTTACAATCGGGGACGTACAACAAGTTCACATGATCGGGCTTAATGGTTTATTTAATGATTTTTGTCAGAAAGTGGTTGATTCTATGTCCTTCTCTCGTTTGTTTCTACGAACTTCTTCCTTATCCACCTTCAGCAATTCCAGGCAACAAATTCAAGATGATCGGTGTTTCAACTTGTTACTTTGGTGTTATCATTTCTTGTGTACAGTATGGGCTGATTTTATATATGAAAGATAACTGGAATGCATTTAGTGAGATGAAGATGTTGATATCTTATTCCCCCAAATGGACAATCTTGAAGAAGGTCGAGTCGACAGTCTATTCTACATTTTCTGCTGCGTGTTAGAAGACTAAAGACGGTTGTAATTTAATTATGAAAATACTTCTTTGGATTTAGGTAATTCATCAGAAAGGTTGTCAGTTTGGGGGAGAGCACTAATTAGGGGAGAGTAAAAGGCTGCAGAAGAAGCTGCTAGAGCAGAAGAGGAAAGGTTAAAGCAGGAAGCAAACAACTACATAGTTGATAATCCTACACGCAAACCTCAGCAGTCTTCAGAAACACCTCTTGACACTTCCAAACTAGAATCATCTTCACTCTCATCACCACCACCAACCAAAGAAACAACAAAATAAACATCGAAATCAATCAAGAAGAAGGCTGACACGTGGGCATCTCGTGTCAAAGCAAAGATCCAGAAAGTTGTGCATCATTCACGAACCAGAAAACAAAATCTTCTTCAATCACGAATGAACACACTAGCTGACGTGGTCATAGATCTTTCGAAACAGATGGACACGTTTCAAGGCGAAAGAGAACAAATTCATGAGTTTCTCTCTAGGGACGTTCAAGGTCAAATGAATGAACAAATCTGGAACTACACACACACCTTTCTTCTAAACATGGTTCCTGGTGTCACTAGAGAGATGTTCAAGAATCAATTCTATCCAATGGTTAAACCCATGGTTCAGCAGGTCATAACTACAACACCGGTGGTCATGTAAACAAGAACGGTCAGGCCCCCAGTTGTCTCTGAAGATGAGTTAATTGCAGAATAGGTGACAAAAATGGTTACTCGAGCTCCATCTTTCACACCGGATGACGTAGAGCTATATGATCTACTTCTAGAATGACAACTCAAAACAACTTGCAAAGAAGCTGCAGGTCAAGACAAGAGGCCACAAAATGATGTCGAAATGGATGAGGATCCAAAAGCCAAAAGACAAAAGAAGACCGGTGAGTCGTCATCATCCATGCCACCACCACCTCCTAAGACTACAACCACCCCATCCCAACAAGCAACCTAACCACCATCATCTGAGCAACCACGGGATACGGAATCTACACCACCTCAACAGAAAACTGGTGATCACTTCACATACACCGGTGGTGAGGATCATGATATTCCCGAGCCTCAACATCAACCAACGCCCAAACCATCACCATGACCAGAGTCATCCTCCAGACCAAAGAAGAAGAAACCTTCAGTCGTCTCCTGGTTAGATGATGATAACACATAGGAGTTTGAATGGTTTAGCAACATGGTTGAGGCATAACCACGCCTAGAAGAAGGTCAAGAACCGGTAGATGGTCGAACTCTGGAGTAGGTTCAGACCCTAAAAGATGAATTCAAGATAAAAAAGATGACTAAACGAGAATTCCGCAGGATCAAGAATGATGTATTCACTCTACCTAAAGAAAGATCATGCAGTTCCATTGAGCTAGAATATCACTTGGAAAACATTGCCCATGAAATGTCCAACAATATCGATTGGCTCAACCCGGAGTCCAACATCGACTACATAAGAAAGGACAATGAACCATACTATACAGATTGGACCAAACCACTACCGACGATTGGAAAACCAGAAAAACCAAGGACTCCATTCCGTTTCTTCTTCAACAATGAGTTGGAATTTCTTCAACACGAAAGCAGTGTCAGTAAGAAGTATGCTACATCTCTGACGTTCAACATACAAACTGCCTCGTTCTCCAACAACATAGCCCTTGAAGAATATGCCACACACCTGTTTGTCGACAAGGTTGTGGAGTACGACATCGATGCTAAGTTTGGAATTCGTCATTGGCCGGAGAGGATAAGGCTTTACTATAGAAGTTACAGAGTTGGCAAGTCGAACAAAAATGGGATTACTCATTCTTGTCCAAGATATTCGTCAAAAGACAAGATGAAAAAGAGTAAGATTTCTCCGAAGCTGAATTTCCGGATCTGTCGCTCAAAGACATTGAAGATATGTATCTACTAAAGGTATAAGGAAGGATGCGTCAGTTCTCGATGGAGATTCAGATCAACTACATCACTGCACTTCTCGTTTTCATCCGAAGTAAGATTATTCAGGAACGCGTTGAAGATTTACAACTTGGAGCCAAATCGTACTAGAAACAACTCAATCTCACTGCACCACTTCTACACTTCAACGAGCTCAACCAAGAACCTCACAAAATCTTGCATAAACCAAAGTTTGGGATCGTCTACCGAAATGAAAATCATCATACGTGTTTTATGGCTTTTGATGAAATTCACAAGTTCTGTGACGCCACACTGAAGATGGTTCGAGATAGATTTTCATATCGTTTGAAGGACATTGAGATGAGTATGGTTCAGCTGAAGAGATGGAATTCTCAGGATCGCAAGGAGGTTCATCGGTTTATTACTAGGATTGATGAAAGGTTGATACATCGAGACCATATGTGAAGGTTGGAAAGCTACATAGGAGGAAGACCAAGCTTCTCTATTTTGACATACCAACGTCAACATAAAGTTCCTGGTCGCTTGTAAACCATTGGGTACTCTTAACATTCTAGATTGTGATTTTGATTATTTGATTTATTAATTTATATTCATTATGGTTTGTTGATGTAGGTTTTACTGACCAGGTTTTAATATTTTTAATGTCTCGTTATACCTATGGTCTACCCTAATGCACTAACGGGCAGTGTACCCGGTCATGTGTAGTGTAGTATTTGGTAAAACCGAGGTCGTCCCAAGAGCTATGTGTGTTGGATTAAAACTAAGTCTAGGTGTCACAGATTTTAAGATGGTTTTGATAACGAATTAACTAACGCAAATAAAGGCAAAAATGTGATCAAGAGGAGAGTGGTGCTAACCTAGTTATTCATCCTAGCTATTAATGTCTACGTCTAATTACATCCAATTACTTCAAGTGGGGTCAAATTCGAGAGGACAGCATTTGGTCAGTTCGCCCTAACCTATCAACAAAGATGCCACCACTGGAGAAGTCAGGTGTCCCCTCATAAGTCCAGTTGTTCCTGATCCCCTAAGCCGAGTCATTAAGTTCTGCTACATGCTAGTCTTATAATAGTGAGTGCCCGGGCGCTAGCATCTTAGACACTCACCCCC
The DNA here is from genome assembly GCA_910596185.1 of Chrysanthemum makinoi. NCBI lineage: Eukaryota > Viridiplantae > Streptophyta > Magnoliopsida > Asterales > Asteraceae > Chrysanthemum > Chrysanthemum makinoi. The sequence goes on along the minus strand of OU343224.1, from coordinate 290,740,451 downwards.
TTATTCTTAAGTTCATCCAAACGGTAGGTGATCAGTTGATCAAATCGCACAAGTAGAAAGGGGCGTTAGTTGGTCATATCTTACCCTTCCTCCTCGCCTCTACTCACTTATGGTCATTTGGTCATATCTCCTAAGCAACTAGCCTCTACCGCCATTCAAAACTACCGAAACAAGGGTAGCTACCAATAAACTATGCATGCATACACTTAGAAATAATTATACAGAAGTAATGTAAACGCAAAAAAAACAATTAAGGAATCATAACTAGGCCAGCACCAAGAGGTGCTTAGTCGCTCATATTAACCATACAAATCAATTCAATGTTTAATGTTACGAAATACATGAATTGAAAGTAAAGAAAATATAAAATGCTAATGCTTATCGTAGGGGAGTGATTTCTCCCTTGGAGATAGCTCCGTATGCTCCTCTAGAACTGCCTTTGGCTTCTTCCCACGTTCTTTGGTTGTTGTGTGTGAAATAGGATGATTTGGAATGCTGGAAATCGTGGGGTATTTATAGGCCAGATCTTGGTTACGGCGTAACCATAAAAAGAGTTACGCCGTAATCATCTAATTCTTCGTAAATTGCACTAGATCTGCTGGTTACGGCGTAACCTTAGAATGGGTTACGCAGTATCTTCAATAATTCTTGGTTACGCCGTAGTTGTTTAATGAGTTACGGCGTAATTATCAGCGGCGCAGAACCTCATTTTACCTAATATGGTTACGTCATAATCTTTTGGGAGAGTTACGCCGTAATCTTCTGATAAGTTGGTTTTCTGAGTCACACTTTAGTTACGGCGTAATGTGAGAGAGGAGTTACACCATAACTTCTTCAAAGTGAGCATACTATGATAAATCTTTAATAATTCTCCAATTTCGCGTCTCTTTAGCTCCAATGCTTGTAATTTACCTGAAAGTGGAATATAATAGAAAACAAATGTAAATCCATATAAATGACATAAATTACAAGCATTATCGGGGGAAATTGACACTAATTTGATGTCATCAAATATCCCCCCACTTGAACTCTACTTGCTCTCAAGTAGACCTTATTAGATAGATTCCTAAAAAGATATCTCCCATTACCTGGAAAATATAAGTTTACAAATCCCTTGTGCTAGAATGAAACAAAGCTGAACACCTCACAAAATGGGAACGAAACACTCAAATCTCTCAACTATTCTAAGTGTCAATTTCGGGGTGGTCACTCAATCGCACAGTCATAACATGTATTCTATCATAAGCTTGGCGGTTACACAAATCTCCACCACTAGAGTTAAGGGCTAAACAATTTTCGAAGGCAATATGGGTAGACACGACAAAGGTTAAGGGTGACTCGTCATTACTAACATGTCATGGCGAAGTGGACAAAATCAATGATACATGATCAAATCCATGGCTAAGACACCAAAGATTGCTCGCTGCATCACCTAGACACGCTTCATGACTAAAGGGTAGTATAAGACATAGGATATATAAATGGTGTAAAATAAAAATCAAGCAGATAGTCTAAATCTATAACCAAGTCATCACCACTTACCATCCGCCCAAAGTTCAAGCTTTGAAGTTAAGAAACCGGATCATGAAATACTAGGTAGATGTGTCATTAGAGGATGTCGTGATGGGCACACTACCTTTCCTTTAACTGTTGGCGCAATTACCAACTCTAATCTTCAAATGTGACCGAGGTGGCCTCCTCGATACTAAATCTATATAAAGCTCATAACATAGTGCTTATAACATCGCACTTTACAATAAACTAAATAACATAACTATTTTTTATTTTTTATTTTTTTATTTTTAATTTTATTTATTTATATATATTTTTTAAATCATAACTACTAAACATAACATCCCCCCACTTGAGATGAACAATGAGAATTCAGAGGGTCTACAATGATCTTTAAGAATATGTCGTCGACGAAAGTGTGATTACCGAACCTTTCCACTTAAACCTTGAACTTAGGCAAATGATGACTTCCCAATCACAAATAAAGACTACAAGGTAGGCTAAGGTGTATAGGTGTATCAAAACAATATATTGGGTTAACAAAATGAAAGGAATGGCTCAGATGGGTGTATCTAGGGGTATCTTGCACTAAAGGTGAGTGCAACAAAAGGGTTTCACATGGGGGTCGAGAAGTCGAGGTGACTAATCAATAGACATACAATGGTAGGCTATTTGGGTGATAATCCTATAATACTACCTTCTTAAACTGAAAAGTGCAAATATATCGAGCTAACTCAACATACCTCGTCTATGGTCTCGAAATGCTGCAAAGGCCAAGTTCTAAAGTTTACAAGCTACCGGTACACTCATAAATTGATGGATTTGGGGTAGAATATTGGAAACGTATAAGGTTAATCTCACCATATAATATCAAGGGTTGTATGTGCTCGGCAAAGGTCTAATCTAGTTAGGTTAAGAAAAACATGTCAAAATTTTAAAAATGGCATAATTTTTCAAAATAAACTAGAAAAATGAGGGAAAAATAAAGTTCAAGAGACAATTCTACTCCCGTCCCTCCACTTGAATTGTACAAAGTCCCTTTTGTACTAAGCGTTAAATAAAGGAGAAGAGAAAAGTAGAATTAGAGCGAGAACTTCCATGAAATTTGCTCCAAAAAGAAAGAAGGCCCACGAAAAAGAGTCGCACCTTCGTATAAGCATCCACGAGCAAACTTCAATCCCTGAAATCACACTACCGACAAGCATAAAAAAGAAAAATGAAAAATGAAAAACAAACCTAACTCACTTTCATAGGAATCACGGTTGCATTTAGCATATGCAACAAGCCTTTTAAACCACTTGGTGTCCCAAGTGGATGAGTGAAGTCTCGTGAGGGTTTACAGGGAACACACCCACACAGTTCATTTAGAATACTAATACAAGGTTATTGTGTTTAAAATGAAAGAGGTAATGCATAGAATAGTTACGTCGTAACTCGTATAGGGAGTTACGCCGTAACTTGGAAAAACCTGACATACGCTGCAAGAGTGTAGCTACGGCGTAACCACTGAGAGGGGATTACGCCGTAATTGGTAATGCATCCGAAGTTCTGCTGCAAGGGCCGCGTTATGTCGTAACCATGAGATTGAGTTACGCCAGAACTGGTCGTGATCAAGATGTCAGAAAAGAATTATCTTCGTTTCCTGCAAAAATGGTTAAAAACACAAAACCCAATAGAAATGGAAATAACACAAAAGAAAGGGATAATTCGGGTTGTCTCCCGAAAGAGCACATTTATTTATTTACGAGTCTTTAAGTTAGACTCAGAGCCTCAGGGCTACCAGTGCTTGTTGGTTATTTTGTGGATATGGCAATCTCCACGTTCGATCCAACTTATCAGGTTCTCATCCCGTTAGTAGTCCATCCCTAGTTCTAAACATCCTGCGTAAAAATTCTTGATCTTCTGGTAAGGGTGGTCAATACCCTTGACCTTATCTTCATCACTAATGTCGAGTAGTGGCTGAGCATGGCTTAACTGCCTTTTTGTCCATTTTTTAAAATTTGTAATAGTCCATGGCATTTTAAAAACATTTTTATCATTTCAATCTTTAACCATACCAGCCCTTCTTTTTCATTTTTGTCTAGCCCAGATAGCTCTTTAAAAGGTTTACCGAAAATTACTACGGTTAGCCCATCTTCTATGAATTCGCTAACGTCATCCAAAACCACAAAGTCCACCAGAAATGAGTGAGTCCCAATAAAGACACTGATGTTTGTTGCAATACCTAGGAAATTGTTGCCTCTATATTCAAGTTCTTTTTTCATAACCTGGTTGTAGCATTCCTTAGAAATGATGTTAACTGGAGACTTTGTGTCGATGAATGGATGGAAATCAATGAACCCAATTTTGCAGGAAATTTTCAGATAATGAGGGTTTCTATGATGGATTCGAGCTCCCATCTCATAAAACCTTGGTTGGTCAGGTTGTGAAAGAGTCTATTCAAAGTTGTTCCAAAAAACCATTTCGATGTCGCTAGAGAAATCATCGGCACTAACCCCTAGGTCTTCTTCTTCAAAATTTACGAACACATCGAAATCCTTTCCCGAAGCTATCTCGCTAAGATTTGTAGGAGTTTTTGGAGAGTCACTAAGGAAATCCTCTAATGCATCGCCAAAATCATCGATGGGGTCAATTGCACAAACTTTTTGAGTGGATAGAAGCTCATTAGGTCTAAATGTGTCAATTTCTCTGTTAGCCTCGAGAGTTAATTTTCGGGCCAAGACATCCACCTTTGCATGGGCAGTAGCAAGCACTGGTCTTTCTAAGATAATAGGTATTCTGTTGTCTTCAGGAATATCCAGAATCACGAAATCAATTGGGAAGAAAAATTTCTTTATTTTCACCAAAACGTTGTCAACGATACCTAAGGGTGACTGCATCGATCGATCGGCCATTTCAATCTTCATTTTGGCTAGCTTTAGGTCTCCAATACCCATACGTAGGAACATTGAACGAGGCATTATGCTTATGCTCGCTCCAAGATCAGCTAGCGCATTACACATATTGAGACTCCCGATCAAGCAAGGTGGAGTGAAACAACCAGGATCTTTTGCCTTCTGTGGCAGTTCATTTTTAAAACAGCTGAACATCTCTCGTTAAGTTGAACCGTCTCATCAGAATCGATGCTTAATTCCTGCAAAATATTATTATTAGAGGGACGTTTACTGGTAGAGCTTTGTCTAGAAGCGAGGGTTTTTCCATGCTGATTCGTCGCTTAACCTTCTTCGAAAAGGTAGTGGGCTCTTCAAAGATTGTTTCCACCGTATTGACAACTTCCTCTTCCCGAGCAGCTAGGTAATTGATAAGGTTTTAAAATGTACCTTTTTGAGGGGTCGTTTAAACCCTTATTTGATCACTTTTGTATCCATTATTACTTAATATCGTTCCTTTTCACTTTTTAGGTCTCTTGAAGGCAAATTGCTGGAATAACACTTATTCGGACGAAAAGGCGCGAATATACGAAGAAAATGGTCAACGTCAACAATCGAGACACTCAAGCTGCTGAAACCGGCGGGACGGGCGCAGTTATACTTGTGACTCCGGAACAAGTCTTGTGATGATACTGAGAGCCAAATTGCTTATTTTCAAGTGACGGCAGGTTTAAAGAGTAGGCCGTCGCACTAGACGGCCTAGATTTGATCTAGACAACGCCGAGACTCAAGGCGACGGCCATTACGGACATAAGGTGACGCCACAATAATAACGTGGCCATGACAAAACCCTAATGACGGCGACCAGCGGCCACAAATTAAATGGTGACGCGCCGTCAGCTTGTAACCTTATATATAGAATCAATTTTTCGCCAGTGTAGCTTTGTGAAGTAAAAACCTAAACCGAACCAAGGCTGTCTTGTACAGTATTTTAGGGTTCCATACCCTATCTTACATCAAGATAAGTGTTTTACTTCATTAATTTAATTATGTCTTCAATTGATTGTGTGTATGCTTGCATGTTCCCCATGTCCGGCTAATTTACTTGTGTGTTTGCTTAGGTAATATGAAACTTAGTTATTGAATATTGATTGGTTGTCTCTTATCTTAATTGTGATTGACCTAGTATTGCGATAGGTCATTCATTGTGTTATTAATGCTTGATTAATATTTGTTGAACCTTAGTTTAAAATCACCTAGAGTAATTGTAGGCTATACATCCAAAGAATACCTTAGAGTTAAAGTTTATAAATCCTAGAGATTTTGTAGTCATTAACCTTTGGTATCTTCAAAGAGTTAGGGATAAACGCATACTCTACGACCTTAGAGACACAACGCGATTAAGAATAAGGACGTGACAATTCAACCATCAATAGGAGATAACTAGGGAGTAATAAATCCTAAGCAAATACATGTTTAATCATCATACGAGCACACAACAATAGACATAGACTACCCTCACCTTAGTTAATTAGATAATTAGATAAGTAGAAGTAATCGGTAGAAATACCAACCCCCAAATCCAAACCCCGAGATTCGTACCTTTCCATTTTCTAAAAAAACATAAAAAAGATAAAAAATAATCTTCCTCAACCCCAACCTTAGCGTAGTAACTTCTCACTAGCATTCCTATTCCCCTAGAGAACAATATCAATTTACGTGGCTTACCCTAATACTACACTACAACGATTAGGTTCACTGCCTAGGGTGTTGAAAAACTTGCTCGACGAAAAGGAAGTTCCTTTGACCCCGAACGCGCTTCGTAAGCGTATCAAGATCTGTGATGGCTTGCGAACAGGATGTCACACTCTTCTCCAATCCCTTAATCCGATCTTCATGAATTTTGAGAGAAGAGACTGTGTTTTCCACGAATGTCTTCATCATTTTTTCAATTCTCTCATCTCGTTCCCTTGATTCCTTGATGTGGTCAAGAATCTTCTTTTCAAGGTTGTTTCCGGTTTTGGTCCCAAATACACTTTTAACCTTCTCAATCCTACAGGCTTCAGCTTCTTTTGCCCTTTCCAGCCTTCGCTTTTCAAAAATTTCACTATAATTGTATTCTTGCTTCGTCAATGTTTTCATTACCTTATGATCAAAATTGTCTCTCGGCCGTACTCGTCTCCATATGCCATTTGTAGCAATGTTCAGAAATCTGTTGAATACATTCCAAGGCTTGGTCAGGGGTCATGCTAGGAATAGGTCTAGGAGAATCGAGTAATTCCTGTGTTAGCGCATTACTTCCCCTGTAGAAGACATAGACGATTTGATGTTTGTTCAAATCATGAGTGTGACATCGATAAAGTAGCTCATTAAATCTTTCCCATGCCTGATAAAGCGTTTCTTCTCCTTCTTAAATGAATTGATGGATCTTACTAAGAAGTTTAGCCATTTTTTAAAGAGGGCAAAATTGTTGGACGAATTCTCTTCTTAATTTATCCCATGCTCCTTTACATTTGTTAGGTAGTTTATTGTACCATCTTTTTGCAGTTCCTGTAAGAGTCATAGGAAAAATTCTTGCGGTAACCGAATAGCTCGAGACGCTCGGGACACTGAAAAGAGATGATAAGTAGAGTACTTCTTCTACATGATTCTGAACGTCCTCATTTTCATCTCCTGAAAACTTAAGCTCGTTTAACTGTCGAATAAATTGGTCTGGAATAGAGTATTTTTCCATACTAGAATCATGTGTGAAGGTTCGTTGGTAGTTCTCATTTGATTGTTCCAAATACTGCTCCATGGTTAATTCTTCGATTTTATTTTCATCAATGACTTCCGGTTCTGCATCAGGCTGGCTAGATTCGTAAAACGAAAATATGCTATGAATAGGAACCGGAGAGTAAACTTTTCTTGTCCGAAATTGTTTCTCCGGATCATCGAATGGGGTGGCCAGAAATGGCCTCGAGCTTCTAGTCTTGTATCCTGACATTTAAGAGAAGAAAGAAATTTCAAATAGACTTAATAAAAAATCCTGAAATAACTCCCCAGCAACGGCGCCAAAAACTTGATGCAGGTTTTACTGACTAGGTTTTAATATTTATAATGTCTCGTTATACCTATAGTCTACCCTAATGCACTAACGGGCAGTGTACCCGGTCGTGTGTAATGTAGTATTTGGTAAAACCGAGGTCGTCCCAAGAGCTATGTGTGTTGGATTAAAACTAAGTCTAGGTGTCACAGATTTTAAGATGGTTTTGATAACGAATTAACTAATTAACTACTAACGCAAATAAAGGCAAAGATGTGATCAATAAAGGAGAGTGGTGCTAACCTAGTTATTCATCCTAGCTAGTAATGTCTACATCTAATTACTTCCAATTACTTCAGGTGGGGTCAAAGTCGAGAGGATAGCATTTGGTCAGTTCACCCTAATTACTTCCAATTACTTGAGAAGTCAGGTGTCCCCTCATAAGTCCAGTTGTGCCTGATCCCCTAAGCCGAGTTTAGCCGCTCATATTAACCATACAAATCAATTCAATGTTTAATGTTATGAAATACATGAATTGAAAGTAAGGAAAAGATAAAATGCTAATGCTTATCGTAGGGGAGTGATTTCTCCCTTGGAGATAGCTCCGTATGCTCCTCTAGACCTGCCTTTGGCTTCTTCCCACGTTCTTTGGTTGTTGTGTGAGAAATGGGATGATTTGGAATGCTGGAAATCGTGGGGTATTTATAGGCCAGATCTTGATTACGGCGTAACTATAAAAAGAGTTACGCCGTAATCATCTAATTCTTCGTAAATTGCACTAGATCTGCTGGTTACGACGTAACCTTAGAATAGGTTACACCGTATCTTCAATAATTCTTGGTTACGCCGTAGTTGTTTCATGAGTTACGGCGTAATTATCAGCGGCGCGGAACCTCATTTGACCTAATATGGTTACGTCGTAATCTTTTGGGAGAGTTACGCCGTAATCTTCTGATAAGTTGGTTTTTTGAGTCACGCTTTAGTTACGGCGTAATGTGAGAGAGGAGTTACGCCGTAATTTCTTCAAAGTGAGCATTAAATCTTTAATAATTCTCCAATTCCGCGTCTCTTTAGCTCCAATGCTCGTAATTTACCTGAAATTGGAATATAATGGAAAACAAGCGTAAATCCATATAAATGACATAAATTACAAGCATTATCGGAGGAAATTTACACTTAATATTCAGGATAAGTTGATGTCATCATTTGTGCATAAATAGTAGTGTACAACCCGAACTTGTCTAGAAAGGACCCTGTGGTACGCTTCAATGTCACAATCCTTATAAAAGGAACGAAAGCTTCTTTCTTTTGAGTAAAATTAATCAAATATTTCAATATTTTCATAATTTTACTCAAAAGAACAAGTATTCCCTCTCGTGTTTTTCCAAAACCTCAAAAGTTAACTTTACTTGTTAAGAGGGAGTATTTGCAAACTAAATTGTTCAAACAACATTCTTTGTGGAAATCTTCCCGCAAAACTCGGAATGGTCATATTTTTAATCAAAATTTCATCAAAAATAACATCAAGGTGCCATTTTTGAGGGGGAGACAAATACGTGATTAAAATATGTTGGAAAATAAATGAAATCTCAAGGTGCAAAGACTTAACCCACGAATTGACGAGTCTCTGAAATGTCACAAATAGAAAAGACTTGTCCTCAAGACTTGTCTTAGTAGATCGTACCAATTTGAGAAACTATTGATCGACATGAACTTTGACGGGTTTGATAACCTGTTCAAGGTTTGTTCACATCTTCAAGGTAGTTATTAGAGCTATTTGTCACCTAAAAGCTGACAATGTATCTCTTTAACTATACAACGTAACCGTGTCTAGCGGGGATTTGTCTATCTTGAGTCGATCAATTCAAAAAGTGCGAACTCTACCCTGAATGTGCAGATTTCTGTCAAAACTCATAAGCACATGTGGAGGGGGAGTATTTTGGTAAATATAAAACTCTCAGAGTGTCTCAAACATGTTTTTCATTCATAAACACTTTGAGAGATTTTCAAGCAAATGGTTTTATGGCAACGTAGGATAGTTATGGAGTTATAAGGTGACTAAGTTTAGGAATAAACGTCCTATGATCTGCCAGAGCCGGAAGGATCCACCCATGGACACCACCAATAGTTATTATTTAGAAGTCCTTAGGTATGACTGAAAAAGGAGAAAATGAGAATTGGAGAAAGAAGGTGTTGAAGAATTAAAAAGAAAAGTTAAAGAAAAGAGTGAAAATAAATAGCCCTCCATATGATTCAACTTAGGGCAGACACCGGATTCAATTCGTATGCTGTTGGGCGTCACTAGATGACACCGGTATTAAAGACAAAGTCGTCATGGACCCAAAGGACGCAATGCACTAAACCTTCTAAGCCACTCCAGTTCTCTCAAAAGAGCTTGTTTCATTCTTACAGGGAACCCTACGCAATCTATCAACTTTCTCTTAGAGATTGTTGGTATTGAAGAAGGAGACCCTCTCCCTAGTCTCTGCTTAGGAAAACCAAAAGCGCACTATTGAGTCTAGAGCCACGAGATTTATCAAAAGATCTCTTAGGAAAACTTGATTCTTCACCACTTGTTGCTCAACAATAAGGACACAAGTGACACTGTTGGAATCACTCCTAAACTATATTTCAAGTGTTTGTAATCAATATGTAATAGGTTGCTTAATTAGGCTTTTATGTTTGTATTAATGGCAAGGCTTATGTAGAAAGCCCATAAGCCTTGGCCCATGTCCAATAAGGAAGGAAGGGAACTTGTTGTGTTGCCCTAGTCCCTTCCCCTATAAATACCTTTGTAAACCTTCATTCGAAGGTTGGTTGTTCACATTTATACATTTCCTACGCATAACATTTACTTATCTTATTAGTGTGTGTGTTTGTGTGTTCAACCGGTCTATCTCATCTATATTTCTTACATATTGATCTTGTGTTACATTATGGTGACCTAACAGTGGTATTAATCGCCATCTAGTTGGGTGAAACATATTTTTTTTTGAAGTTTTTGTTATACGCGTGGGTTTTGTGCTCTAAACCTTTCATACGTTTGAAGCTTTACTTTTTACACTTAAAAACTCAAGATTCTTGTGGTTTAAGGTTTATTTAGTGTTAAAGTTTAAGTTTTTAACATCAAGTTTCAAACTTTACGTGTGTAGCATAGTTTTAAAGCTTGGTTTTGTTCGTGTGGTTCTGTCTACGCGTAAGGGTGAATTTATTTTGGTTCATCAAGTTTCAAACTTTCTTGTTATTTTGGTGATATTGAAGACATTTCATCATTAAAATTAGGTTTCTACACACTTTTGAGCATAAAAATCAGTTTTGATGATAGTTTGTACTTTCTACTCGTAGTAAAACCCTAGTTTTACTCGTAAGCTCTAAGTCTACGCATAAGCAGCTGTTACGCATAAGCAATTCATCACTTGATCTTCAGAGTTGTTGGTTTACTAAGTGTTTTCTTGCTTGGATAAGCCTGCAAACACTTCTACTTTGGATATCTTTTACACTAGTATAAGTGTAAAGGATTTTTGGGCAGAACCCTAGTTTTACGCCTAAGCTTAACACTTACGCGTAGAATCCTCTTACGCCTAAGCATTTCTTACGCCTAAGCTTGTCTTACGCCTAAAGAAATATTAATCATAAGGATTCTACTCCTAAGTCTTTGGTTTACGCCTAAGCTAAGCTTTTCTCAAGTCTACGCGTAAGCCATTGTCACGCCAGAACTGGGTATTACGCCGTAAGGTTATTTCTACTCTGTGGTTTCTACGCATAAGGTTACTTCATCAACAAACTCTAAGTTTCATTCGACTATAAAGATCCATCATCAACACAAGCTTCAAGATGTCTCAACCACCATACTCTAGCTACTTTCCTCATGAGTATCCTCAACAACAACAACAACAACAGTTTTATCAACAATATCCTCCACCATCTCCACAACAATTGCAACAATTTCAACATTTTCCTCAAGGAGCAAATCCTCTTCCACCACAAATGGTTCCACCAAACCCTCGTCAACAAGTACAACATTATACCTACTTTCAAAATCAGTATCCTGCCAAGTATGCTATGAATGTTACAACACCAAATGAACCCTCTTGGTATGCAAAGATGTGTGAAGCTTTAAGTAGCCAACAATCCATTCACGAAGCTGGATCCTCGACAGACACCTCCAATGCTCACCTCGAAACTACGATCAATGGGTGATAAGGTTCTTTAGGTTTTGTGATCTAAAGAAGCCACATGGTAAGTTCTTGAAGAAGGTCATCCTTGAAGGTCCTTTTCAGATGCCTACTCTCACTGTACCCGGAGATCCAAATGCTAATCCACCAAGAGATGATGTTACCAATGTTGTCGGTCTTGATCAACTTACTACTGACCAACTTCTTCACTTAGAAGCCGATGAAATTGCAATGCAATATATCCTTTTGGGATTACCTAATCCGATTCTTCGTAGTGTTGATGCTCAGAAGACTACTAAAGCAATGTGGGAGCACATTCATCTTTTAATGGAAGGCACTGAACTGAATCAAGAAGATTTGGAATCCAAAATCTACTTAGCATATGAACACTTCATGATTGAACCAGGGGAGACATTAGAGTCATATCATCATCGGTTCTCAGACATCATCAATGACTTGGATAAACATAATATCATTATGCCAAGGATTACAATCAACACAAAGTTCCTGAGCTGTCTTGGTCCTGATTGGGAGAAGTATGTTATATTTATCCGTCAAGCGAAGAATCTTCATCAAGCTACATACGGATTGTTGTATACATATTTGAAACACCACCAAAAGGAAGTTGACAAAGAAAGAGTCATCCATGGGTCCCTGCTTCACCTTCACTCCCGGATAATCAAACTCTTGCTTTGTGGGCTCAAGCATGTTATCCTCAATTCTCGACCCTTCAAACTGTCTTCACAAACCCTCCACAACCAACTGCTCAAATTACACCATCTGATCCATCATAGCAACAATCCCAAGAAACTCAATTGGTTCCATACAACAACAACAATGATCAAGCACTCTATAGTGAATCAAATGAGGATGCAGAAGCCTTCGATGCATTGAATCAAGGATTTGTTATGATTGCAAGAGCCTTCAGACGATTTGCTAACAAATCCAACAACCCCATTCGCACCTCATCAAATACAAGGAATCAAGCTGTTGTTAACAATGGAAGGGTTGAGGTTCAGAATCGTGGAAATGGATGTCAGATGAATAGTGGTCAAGGGTTTAATGTTAATGGAAGGAATAACATGGGTGCTCCACAACAACGGGTTCAAGTGGTTGATCAAGGAAATGCTCAGACTGGGGTTAATGTTCTTCGCCAGACAACTCTATCCACATCTGATGTCATTGGTCAAGCATACTCTCAATCCACACCGGTCATGAAAATCAAACCCGTTCCATCTTCTGTTGTCACTGATGCAGAATTGATTTCTAAGCTGGTTATGCAAATGTCTCAATGATCTGCAACTTTCACTTCTGACGAAGCAAAACTTTTTGAGGCATTACTGGAATATCAACTCAAGACATCGTGTAAAGAGTCGGCTGGTCAGGTTAAGTGACCCAGAGATGATGACAATGCAAACAAGGATTCCGAGCCTAAACGTCAAAAGAAAACATGAGAATCCTCTTCCATGCCTCCACCACCCCAAAAGATCACCACCACCACAAGAACTGCTTAACGTCCTCCTGCTTCAGATAAACCTTGGGACTCTGAGTCTTCACCACCAAAGGAGAAAACTGGTGACTATTTCCAATACACCGGTGGTGATGACGAAGAGATTCCTGAGCCTCAACAACAGCCCCCCTCTCCGACATCAACAAAGCAGTCTAAAGAATCATCCTCCAATCCTAAGCCGAAAAGGTCAACAACAGTTGTATCATGGCTAGATGAAGATGAAATCAAGAATATGACCGTTCTCCAAGCTTGTTGATGCGACCACTCACCGAAAGGCCAAGAACCGGTAGATGGTCGAACCATGGAGCATGTCAAGATTAGTCAAGAAAAGTTCAAAGTGAAGAAGATGACGAAGGGAGAATTGCGCCGAATCAAGAACGGCGCATTTCAACCGCTTAAGGACAGCTCCGATAGTGCTATTGAAGTCGAATATCATCTCGACAACATCGCAAGAGCCATGTCCAACAATATTGATTGGCTCAACCCTGAATCCAACATCGACTTCACAAGACCTGACAAGACTCCTTACTACAATGACTGGACCAAGCCACTACCAACCATTGGCCGACCTAATCAACAAAGGATTCCCTACCAATACTTGTTCATCAACGACCTGGAATTTCTTCAACACGGTAGCGATGTAAGCAAGAAATGCGCTACCTCACTCACCCTCAACATCCCGGCAGGTGTCTTCTCCGATAATGTTGCCATCGAGGAAGAAGCCACAAGAATGTTTGTTGATAATGTGGTAAATTATGACCTCGATGCACAGTATGGAATTCATCATTGGCCTGAATGAAGAAGACTATACTACAGAAGCTGCCAGGTAATAAAATCAAATAAAGAGGTGTACAGTGATAGATGGATCGTTTCTATAATGAATGTTAGTTTGGCTACAAAGTGGGATTACTCATTCCTAAAAAAGATCAAAGTCAAACGCCAAGACGAACAGGAATATGATTTTACTGAAGCTGATTTTCCAAGATTGTCGCCAACCATTGAAGGGCATGTATCGGCTAAGGTACAAGGTCGAATGCGACATTTCTCCACCAACATCCAGCTGCAGTACATCAAGTCCTTGTTGATATTCAAAAGAAGCATCGTCATCCAAGAACGTGTTGAAGACCTTCAACTTGCTGTGGAATCATACCAGAAAAAGGTCAATCTCACAAAACCGTTGCTCCACTTTCCCGACATCAACCAACTCTCACAGTACACCATTCTCAAGAAACCAAAGTTTGGCGTAGTTTACCGCAGTGAACTTCACCATAAATGTTTCATGGCGTGCAATGAGCTTCACAATTTTTGTGATAACACTCTGGGAGAAGGTTCGTGATGGGTTAGCGTATCGGTTAAAAGAGATTCATGAAGGCATTGGGTCGAAGAAGTGGTGGAATTCTAGAGAAAAGAGGGATGTCAAGAAGATTATCAAGAGGATTGATGAGAGGCTGTTTCACAGGGATCAGATGCGAAGGTTAGAGAGTTTGTGGGTGGAAGGGAAATTTTCCTTCTTACGGGTTATCAACGCCAAGAGAGAAATCCCGGTCTCATTGAAGGAATGCCTGGTACTCCTTAATTATTTCTTTGATTGATATTTGGATGATTTGATTTGTATAATTGACTATGGCTTATGCACACATAACAGTGTACAACCCGTACTTGTAATGACAGGACCCTGTGGTAAGCATCAATGCCACAATCCATATAAAAGGAGCGAAAGCTTCTTACTTTTGAGTAAAACTTATCAAAACTTTCACTTTTCAAAGTTTCGCTCAAAAGAACAAGTACTTCCCCTTATGAGTTTTTAAAACCTCAAAAGTTAATATTACTTGTTGAAGGGGAGTATTTGCTAAAAATCTTTGTTCACAAATTGTTCTTCGTGGAAACTTCCCACAAAACTCAAAATGGTCATATTTGATATCAAAATTTCGTCAAAAATAACATTTATATGCCATTTTTGAGGGGGAGAAAAATTGTGATACAAATATGTTGGAAAATGTGATTGAATCTTCATGCTAAGCATGAATTAACGAGATCTGAACTGTCATACATCAAAAAGACTTGTATTCCAAGACTTATCCGAGTAGATCGTACCTATTCGAGAAGCTCTTGATAGACATGAACTTTGACGGGTTTGACAACCTTTCGAGGTTTGTCCACACCTTCAAGGTAGTTATTAGAGTTAGTTGTCACCTAAAAGCTGACAATGCAACTCTTTAACTATGCAACGTAACCGTGTCTCACAGGGAATTGTCTATCTTGAGTCGATCAATTCAAAAGTGAGAGCTCTACTCTCACTGTGCAAGATTTCTGTCAAAACACTTGAGTACATGTGGAGGGGGAGTATTTCTGAAAATACAAAACTCTCGAAGTGTTACAAAATGTTTTTCACTCATAAACACTTTGAGAGATATTCGAGAAAATGATTTTATGGCAACTTAGGACAGTCATAGAGTTATGAGGTGACTAAGGTTAGGAATAACTATCCTATGATCCGCCAGAGCCAGAGGGATCTACCTAAGGACACCACCAATAGTTAGAATTTAGAAGTCCTTAGGTATGATTATAAAAAGGAGAAAATGAGAATCGGAGAAAGAAGGAGTTGAAGAATTAAAAAGAAAAGTAAAGAAAAGGGTGAAAAGAAATAGCCCTCCAGATCATTCAACTTAGGCGACACCGGTTCAATTGATATGCTATGGTTGTCACTTGAAGACACCGTATTGAAGATTAAAGTCGTCATGGACCCAAAGGACGATGCACTAAACCATCTTAGCTACTCAAGTTTCTCTCAACAAGCTTGTTTCATTCTCACAGAAACCCTACGAAACTATCGGCTTTCTTAGAGATTGTTGGTATTGAAGAAGGAGACCCTCTCCCTAGTCTCCGCTCAGGAAATTCAAAGCGCACTATTGAGTCAGAGCCAGATTCATCAAAAGATCTCTTAGGAACATCCGACATTTCATCACTTGTCGCTCAACATTAAGGACGCAAGTGATACTACTCTAGAGTCCCACGCAGATCTTAGCAACTGTCGAGAACATTTATGAGGGTTTCACAACGCGTGATCCTCAATGATTGAATGGAAACTCCTGCCAGGGTTAACATCAAACGTACCGACAAGAAGTCACTTTGGTAACTCCCTGTGGGTTACGCTTGGTGTTGTCTCAAACGGCCTACAGCTGTGGGTGATGCTTCTGTACCTCAACGACTCACTGAATGTAGATGTACTTTGTACATCGTGTTATCCTACTTGAGGGACTCTAGTTCAGAAACGACCTTTGCAAGAATTAGAGATGTGTTTTCACACTATGTTGTTAACACCAGTTAAGGTTCGAACTTGTAAGTGCTGGAAATCCCGCTAAGGAGATTCCTTTCAAGAATCGAGTCCTGAGGATGTGGGTCATTACTTGAACTTGTTCAATGTAATGTCAATCGTCTTATGGGATTCGGACGGCTGATTTGCCTAACCAAGGTGAATGGAATCAAGAAATTCATCAGAAGAACAATCGTAGTGGTCAATTCTCTAAGAAATGACCAAGGATCGATTGGTGTTTATCACTAACCCACTCTTATGTTTTCTTCTTATGGATGCTCCTTGGAGATGATCGTGTGATTCTCCACATGCTCATACCAACAACAACAACATAAATTGAAGTTCTCTCAAAAGGCAACACAAAGTCAAAATGATTCTTCGTCAAAACCAAAGAATCTACAAAGTTTAAAGACTAAAGAGAACTACATCAACACTGAAATCCAACGTCAATGAGCGTGTGAGCTTGTTGGAGAAGGACATGGAGACACCTGAGCAACGAAGCGGACCTGATGTAGATTACAACAACATAACATCACCATATCCACACTAGAACAAAGAACAAAGATAAATGAAGACGTCAAAGCTGAAAACTTCAAAGAAAAACAAGATCCCCACACTGGGGAGATTGTTGGAATCAAGAAACTTCTTCTCACAAGAAAGAAGAATGTCAGAAGACGTCAAAGCAACTATTACATCCGCACCAACAACTTTTCAAGATTACTGAAGTCATTAATTACCAACACTTAGGGGGAGATTGTTGGAATCACTCATAAACTATATTTCAAGTGTTTGTAATCAATATGTAATAGGTTGCTTAATTTGACTTTTATGTTTGTATTAATGGCAAGGCTTATGTAGAAAGCCCATAAGCCTTGGCCCATGTCCAATAAGGAAGGAAGGGAACTTGTTGTGTTGCCCTAATCCCTTCCCCTATAAATACCTTTGTAAACCTTCATTTGAAGGTTGGTTGTTCACATTTATACATTTCCTACGCATAACATTTACTTATCATATTAGTGTGTGTGTTTGTGTGTTCAACCGGTCTATCTCATCTATATTTCTTACATATTGATATTGTGTTACATTATGGTGACCTAACAGACACATTCTAGAGTCCTTCGTAGATCTTAGCAATCTACCGAGAAGATTTTATGAGGGGATTCACATAAGTGATCCTCAGTGTTTGAATGGAAACTCCTGCCATGGTCAAAATCAAACAGCCCTGACAGCAGGTCACTTCGGTAACTCCTCGTGGGTTACGCTTAGTGTGTCTAAAAAGGTCTACAGTCGTGAGGTGATGCTTCGGTGTACCTCAGCGACTCACCTGAACTGTAGATATACTTCGTTATATCGTGTTAGCCTACTTGAGGGCCTCCAGCTCAGGAACAACCTTTGTAAGAATTAGAGATGTGTTTTCAAACTATGCTATTAACACCCTCGACATTCGAACTTGTAAGTGCTGGAAATCCCGCTAAGGAGATTCCTTTCAAGAATCTAGTCCTAAAGACGTGGGTCATTAATTTAACATTCAATGTAAGGCCAACTGTCCCTCAACGGGATTAGGACGGCTGATTCTCCCGACCAAGGTAAATGGAATCAAAACATTCATCAAGAAACAATCGTAGTGGTCAATTCTTTAAGAAAAGCTCACAATGATCGATTGGTATTTTTCACTAACATATTCATGCAGGTACTGATGATTGATCCTTGAAGGGAAGACCGTACCAATCTCCACATGATCATACCAACAACATCACACATGAAGTTCTCTCATACTCAAAGGGAACACAAAAGTCAAAATGATTCTTCTTCAAAGTTAAAGAATCTACAAAGTTTAAAGACTCGAGAACTACATCAATTTTGGAATTCAAAGTCAAAAGACATGTGAGCATGGTGGAGAAAGACGTGGAGACACCTAGCCAACGAAGTTAACAAATGGCAGCCAACAACGTACAATCACAACATCCACAAAAGAACATTGAACAAAGAATACTACGACATCAAAGTTGATAAAGTCAAAAGAATCAAAGCATATCTACTCACAAGAAAGAAGAATTCTAGAAAGATGTCAAGCAACCACTATTACGTTATAACTAACACTTAGGGAGAGATTGTTGGAATCACTTGTAACTAAGTATTATCAAGTGTTAGTCATTTACTTGTAATAGGTTGTTTTATTAGGCTTATCAGTATGTAATTAAGGCTAGGCTTATGTAGTAAGCCCATGAGCCTATGCTAAGGCCCATAAGGCCAAGGGAAGGGATGCCCTAGCTCCCTTGCCTATATAAACATTGTAACCTCTCATTTGAGAGGTGTTGGCTCTTTCATAATAAACTTAATCTTTCATATTGCTTGTATGTGAAGAATCCGACCGTCCCTCCTTGACCTCTTGTTCTTTCATACATCTAACCTACTTGTGTTCATATTATGGTGACTAACATCTTAAAAATCTGGTTATTCCGCTCTTGCCAAATGAAATATGAAGTAGCCGCAAATAAAAGCTTCGAAACAACAATTCTAATAGATCGGGTCTTCGATATAGGAATGAGAAAGCTCACAACAACATCTAAAGATGATGGAATGGCTTAGAGACCTGGAAAAATCTTCAACGAGTCCCAGACCTGAAACAAAAATAAACAATCAAAAAACAGGTGATCATGAGAATTTGGCTGCATCCCGCAGAGGGGACAATACAACATGTCACTATTAGGATCACAATTGACATCATAAGGTCTCAACATGTCTTGTGTCCTTAATCTTCGCCTCATGACTAACCACAGATGAAAAGCGTGTCTTGGGATCATGTGAGAAAACCAAACAAGGTGATTGTAATAACCTGAATTTTCGTCTCGTAAATTTCCGTCATATTTTGAACTCTAAAAAAAAGGTCACAACAAAAATTTGGAATTTTGCAGAATGGGAAGTAAATTAAGAACTTGAATTCGCGAATTATAAAAGACTATATTATTAGATTTATGAAATCTATATTAAATATATAATATGATGTTTATACTTCATTAGAACTTAAGTTAAATAAAAAGAGTACATTAACTTATATACATGTCTACATGTACATTTTTTTCCTAGGCCTTTTTTTTATTTAAATTTTGTATACTACTTATTGGCAAATAAAAGTGTCTAGATTCATTGAAATTTGAATTAAGGAATGATTTCCCCTACCATCTAAATAATAGGCATTTTTTATTGGTTCCATATCCCCCATTATTTTGATAACCGAATACCAAAATTTCATCATCCAAAAAAAAAAAAAAAAAAAAACCTAGATCAGATTTAAAAAAGAAATAAAGAAAAAGAGGAGCAGCTACAAAATTCTTCCAAGAACCTAGGGTACGTTTTGAAGATTTTAGCAAAGAAGGTGGTCTATTTGGTATCTCTTGGCTCCCTTTTATTCTTATTAATTTCGTATACATCTATATGGTACCGAAAATCGTTTAAATCTAAGCGATTAAAACAATTTACCGAGAAAGAAATTGAAAGAAATAATTCATAAATTTCGAATTTGGGGCTGTTTAGTTTCAAAAAAATGAGATTCAGGGTTGTTGGGTTCGGTTGCGTGTGGATTTGGGTCATGTATGGTGTGTTTGGAATAAGGGTTTTGTGTAATGTGTGTCATATTCTACGAATAGTATTAGTTTATTGATTTATGATTTTATGTGAATGAAATTATGTTGTTAAATGATTATGGTTATGAATGTTAGTATGGATATGTGATGATTCTTATATGTTATTAGATTTATATAGGTGATGTATGCTTGTTTATGGATTCATTGTGAAGTTTTATAAACCATTTTCATGTTAAACTCTAATTGTGAATTCATGATTTTATGTGGACATGTTAGCTTTAAAAATGGTACTTAGGATATGAGAATTTGGAAACGACTTTCATAACATGTTTATATGTCATATAGAATGAGTACATGAACTTTCAATGATAGGTGATAACATGCTCATTGATGAATTTGATAGCTTAGAAGTTCATGATTTTATGTGAAGGTTATGGTGATGTTTACTTGACTAAAACATGTAATCTTGTGAGATAGGATGGGGAATTGTATGAGATGGATAGTTAGACTTTTATTTCTGTGATTTATTGATATTTGATGGTGGTTTCCTTGTGGATATGAATTGGTGTTTGATGGATAGGTTTTCAACGAGTTTAGGACTTGTTATTAACTTTCTACATGAAATTATGGACTTATAATATGTTAAATGCTTGCTATTATGCTTCATTAGTTAAAGTGATGAAACCTCTATAAAATTCATGCTATTAGACCCTAAACATGATGTATGATGAGTTTTGTGATGTTTGGCATGCTTAGGAGATGATTGGTGACTTGTTTGTTGCTTGGTTACGATTGCTTGTTAAGCTGTGCAAAATTTAGGTTGGATTCATGTAGGTGTAAACTGATGATAAGTGCATGCTTTTGAGTGATTCTTGAGCCTAAATCGTGGTACATTGAAATAGATTTCTGAAAATATAAGCCTTGTATCATTTTCATACTTGGAAGTATGATTTTTACATTTTTGAAGTTAAGGTGTTTGAATCTTAGTTTCTGAGTTTAAATTTGTGATGTAGTATTTGATTTTTAGTATTAAAACCATGTGGTTTTGGAACTTTTCCTTTTGTAGTTATGATTCTTATATATTGTGTGACACTTTTAATTTTTGGTTTGAGGTATGGAGTAGTGTGAGTGTGCTTTTATGGGCTATACTTTTGGTGTGTGTAATTCTAGGTAAGTTCTAGACAGGTTTGGACTTATGATTTTCCATAGGCCATTTGACCTTGAAATAAAATCCCCCAAAATTTGGAGAGTCTCTTAACTCATATGGGAACCCCTGGGAATTTTCTTAATTTTATTTGAGCTAAGTAACTATTCTATAAAAATTACTAAATTCTGGTCCATATTTGAAATACTAAAAGACAGAAATTTATGAACTTGAAACTAAGTATAAATGAGAGATAAGTTAAACATGATTTATAAATGGAACACATATGTGATTTATGATATGTCCTAATGTAGATTTAGTGAAGCGGTAATGTTGAGCTTGCTTGTGTGCCTTACTCTTACGCACACACATTTGAGGTACATATATTCCGTCATTTCAGTAATGACACATCTTTTCTCTCATGAATCTTGTCTATTTTGATATCTGATTCGTATTCTCCTTACCTTGATTTTATATGATCCTTTTGATATGATTCGTTTTGGTATGATCCTCTAATTTGGTATTCGATTAGTTATTCGTTTGATATGTTATCCGTTTGAGATCCCTTATTGATATAATTCCATTATATGATCAGTTTGATATGATATGCTTTGTTTTTTTTGGTTGCCCGAGCTAACTAGCCATGGAGGTACCATGGCCATGTCATTGATGCACCAAAGGCATGACACTATCTGGGGCGGTGTGATTAGTCCCCGACGTTCCCTTTTGATATGGTTATGATTTGTGTGCACATGACCATTATGAATATGTTTGTGCAGTCTTTTACTGGCATATGTATATTTGATTTGTTTTGCAAGGAGCGTATGGATGCATCCTAGGTACTCAGTTCAGTTTTGGTGATGTGGTGCGTGTGTGCAATACATCCCCTCATATTTGGGAGCTAGCTACTCCATTTTCTACTTGAGAGGTCTCCCCTCTTTGTGCACTTATGATTTGACGGATTTGATATAATTTGACAGATATGGGTTACGATATGTGATTTGTTAGATTTGGCTATTAGTATTAGGTACTTGTGGCAACATTCTGATTTTGGTTATTATGTGACTATCTGATATTCTGATGCATTCATTTACTATGCCTATTCAGTCATTCAGTTGACTACTTATTCACTCAGTATTCTTATATGATTTGTTTGACTATCGGACTCAGTCTTCAGTTCATTTGATTTACTATGCTTTAACTCTATTTCGGTTGGTTGCCAAGCTTATACTTCAGATTACCACTTCACACGTTTACCGAGCTATTATATGATTGTTGGATTCAAGTGTTGAATATGCTATTATATGTTTATTTGGTTCATCTATTTACCATGCTGATTATGATTGCATGATTTCTTGGTCTACTATGTTAGTATGTGGTTACCTGATTCATCTGTTATCATGCTAATATCTGATTATCCGGTTACCATGCTGTTATGTGACTATTTGATTCATCTGGTTGTCATGCTAGTATGTAATCATTTGATTTATCCATTAATCATGTTATACTTCGTTTAGTTATGTCGAGGGCTATGACTATCATTTAGTAATCTACCTGCAAATTGTGATTTCCATGTTTGTACTTCTGCTTGATGTTTATGATGCTTATGTTATCGGTTCAGCATAGTAATGGATGTTTACCTGACTTGTTGATCCGCCATGTTTACATTTCTGTTCATGCTACTGTTTGATGAAGGAATATGGTACAACTTATGTTATCAGTCTAGTTGATTTGTTTAGTTTTCCATGCTGTATTCTTGTTCTGCTACTTCATTTAGTTATGATGTTCTCTCAGTATTTTCTACCTATACTTGTGATTGACATGCTTATACTTTCATTTGTATCTCAGCTTGTTATGATATTTATTATGTTTATTAATTTTTGATTTTCTGACTTGTGTGATTGCCATGCTTACATTCTTTTCAGTTTGTTTCGCCTGATGTTAGAATTCTGTTTAGCTTATGTGTATCTGATTATTTGATTTGTTTGTTTTGCCATATTCATGTTTAGTTGATTCGCTGACTGATATGATAGTACAATGGTTGGTGCTTGTTTTGATTATGATATTGTTCATCAACTCCTATATGATTATGTTTCGATACTTGTAGGTTTGGTTATTTATATGAGCTTAGATTGTTAAATGATTCGCTGCTTTGCTTTACTTTGGTCATCTTTGATTTATGTTCCTTCTAGATATATGTTAATATTGTGTTCTGTAGGTTCCTCATTGACTCATAGACTCACTGTGTTCATTCGCTACGATTTATTTATTAGCCTCGTTTGATTCATTTTTGTATTTTTTTATTACGTTTAGCTTTTGTTTTGTTATATCTGTTTACTGGGCTTTTTAAGCTCAGCCGCATTTCTTTTCCATGGCGGTACCAAGTGGGATGCTGGGTTTTGATGGGCTGAGAGTAGGAGCTTTTGAGTGAACCAACCCTAGTTTCCCTTATTATTTTGGACTCATTTGGAAGAACATTTGTTTTGATATTCCGCTTGCATTTTTATTAGTATGTTCTTATATGACTCCATAATGTGACATTCGGACCCTTGTCGGGTTGGGATGTTACAGTGATACCAATCAACAATAGAACACGCGACCGAATACAGTCCCAAACCAAAGTAACCGAAAACGACTTAAAAAGGCCGTCACTAGTGCCCCATAATAATCGATCCTCTGTATTATCAACCAAACTTGGGGCCACGATAGAATTGAGAACCAGATAACGAGTCCCGCACTCAGACGCCCACGCCCATCCCTCTTTTGTGACAATATCCCGGACAGAAGAATGAAGAGACAACCCAGCTCTACGAATATCCCGCGATGAAACAATACGAGAGAGGACTAATTGTGCACCAAGAATCAAACCACGCTGACGTATTTAAACCATTACCCAAATCGTACCATATGAAATGCCAAACAATGGGTCTAATTTAAAGAATATTATGCTAGCTCCACGACATATTTCCCCGGCAAGGAACATCCCAGAAATTACGATCCCTCAACTTATAAACATGAATCCATTGAACCCATAGGGATTCCTTACAAGTGCATAGACGCCAAACATGAGATGAAATGAGATCATTATTAAATGATTGAAGCCTTCTAATCCCTAGCCCTCCCTCATGCTTTGGTAAACAAACAACTTCCCAAGAAACTTTAGATTTACCTTTACGTAGAACCCAGAACTCCAAAGAAACCATCTCTTAAGTTGTTCAAGATCATGCACAATGTAAGATGGAAGAATAAAGACAGATGCCCAATAAATGTGCATAGATGACAACACTGATTGAATCAGTCGCAACCTACCAGCGAACGACAAGGATTTATTCCTCCAATATTTAATACAGTTAGAAAGCTTTTCCATCAATTCTTTACAATCTCTAAAAATCAGCCTCGTAGTAACCAAGGTACGCCAAGATACTTAACAGGGAGAGCACCTTCTTCAAATGGAAGAACCTGTAATATGGCAAGTTTTACATGATTAAGAACATTACATAAATAAGTTGTGCTTTTCGGCAAACTAGGAGTAAGTCCAAAAGCATCTTTAAACTCTTCCAAAGCATCCATAATAACACGAGCCGAATTAACATTCCCATGAGCAAAAAGCAACAAATCGTCAGGGAAACAAAGGTTAATAATATTTAATCGAGAACAGTTATGATGAAATGTAAAAAGCTCAGAATTGCGAACCCGCCGCTTCAACATAAGAGTTAGAACCTCCATAACAAGAGTAAAGAGGTATGGAGATAATGGATCACCTTGCCTCAGCCCCCTTTTACCCTTAAAATACCCGTGCAAAGCTCTATTAACACTAATAGAAAAAGATGTGGTTGACACACATTCCATAATCCAATGAACCGTACGCGAGTGAAAATCAAAACCAATCAAAATATGTCTCAAAAAATTCCAATCCACCATGTCATACGCCTTTTGAATATCAACTTTAAAAGCACAACGGGCTAGACCACGATCAAGATGATAATTGTGCATAAGCTCCTGAGTAAGAAGAATATTATCTGAAATACGACGGCCCGAAACAAAAGCAGATTGATTGGAACTGAAACAGATGTAAGGCTCTCCTTTATTGTGTTAGGAATAATCTTACTAATACATTTAAACAACACATTGCAACAAGAAATAGGTCTAAAATCATTAATCTGAAAGGAGACGAAACCTTAGGAAGAAGAGCAATTATCGTGTGGTTAACTTCCTTCTAGAGCTTACCATTAACGAAAAACACTTGAATCACCTTTGTAATCTCAACAGAAAAAATACCCTACGCACCCTTAGAAAAGGCAGCCGTATACCCATCCAGACCTTGTGATTTATCATCACCCATAAAAAAAATAGCATCCTTAACCTCTTGAGGAATAACATTTCGAACCATATGTAGAGCCACATTACGATCAAGAGTGGTGTGGAAAAGGATATTATCGTCAAAGGGACCAGTAATTCCCTCTTGGCCAAGAAATGAAGAAAAATGGCTAACGAAAGTATTTTGCACCTACTCATTCTCGAACCTAACACCATCACTATTACAAATAACATCAATGCGACTTCTAGCTTTTCGACTCTTAACCACTTTATGAAAATAAGCTGTATTAGAATCCCCAACCCAAAGCCACACCAGTTTAGCCTATTTCTTCAGAAATCGCTACTTAACAAGAACAACCTCGTTATAGGCATTAAGATAACAAGCTTCCTCTTCCCGAATGTCAGCATTGATAGGATCCAAATCAAGAGCACATTTAATAACATCTATTCATGACGAAGTTTAATAACTTTATCATGGATGTTACCCTAATTACAAAGCAAATCACGAAGCGTCTTTTTCAATGATTTGAGCATACTAAAAACCTAAAACATGTAAAAACCACTCGTATGTTTGCTCCAAAACTCCTTTACATGCACTTTAAAATGAGGATTCTGCACAAGAATGTTATAAAATTTAAAAGGCCTCGGTTTAAATTTGAAAGAAGTAGGGATAGTAAGAATAGCAGGAGAATGGTCCGAAGTACGATACGGCCGAAAGATAGCATGCGCTCCAACAAACCCGTCCATAAATCCAAGATTAGCCATAATACGATCAATATTTTTCAAAATACCTCCCACCCCACGTGGTTTCTGATTCCAAGTAAACTGAAGCCCCGATCGATTAACATCGGACACCTCAATCTCATCCACATACTCCTTAAATTCCCGCATAGCTATATCAACCACCGAAGAACCCTCCAATTTGTCTTCCAAATTAAGAGTTGAATTAAAATCCCCAAGAATACACCATGGACTGTTGCGAACTAAATGCTTATGCAAAAGGAGAATATCCCAAAGAGGAATCCTATGAATGTATCTATTATGAGCGTGAATAAAGGAACAAAAAAGCTGCTTTTTATCCACCTTAAACTGAATAAACGTGTGAATAACTTGGTCATCCATAGCAACCACATTCAAATCTACGTCCTCCGTATTCAAACCTAAAATGATACGAGAACCTTTGACACACAAATGACCATTAGAAGTCCATTCCCACTTACGAAACACCCTAGCACAAAGATCATTTAAACCTGATTTAGCAACATGAGATTCCAAAATTGCACAAATAGACAGTTTATTCTCACAAATAACCTAACGAACCTCTTTAGGGGATTGGTTCATTCCCCTTATGTTCCAAGAGGAAATACTATACATTAGGAACACTGGTCGGGGGAGTGCTTGCTCCCTTTAAGTTATTTGGCACCATTCCCATGTCCATTTATTCATCCACTTCACTATCACTATCCACATCTACAATCTTGTCCTCCTTAGAAGACATACCTTCCATACTCGAAGTAAATATATTATCAGTATCCTTTGAAAGCTCAAAAGGGTATTTTACCTCAAGAAAATTTATATCATTAATATTATTCGAGGTAGTCACGATATCAGGAGATTGTCTTTGTGGGATCGGAGGATAAATACTACTCTCCACTTCATTCGAATTAACATTAACACATTTAGAGGGCATAGAAGAAATATCAGATGTATGATTAGAAAGAATTGATTTGGAAAGCTCCACATGTGTAGCACTAAATGACATTCCTTCATGAGATGTCGAGGCCCCAGCATCACCAAGTAACGACTTAGAAACTGGCTGCCAACGATAATGGTACTGCACCTTAGGCTTATTAAGCCAAATCCCATCTACGTTCATTTCCTTAACATGTTGTTTGCCCTTTCCCTTTCGTGTATTGACTTCCATGAACCCATCCTCATCAACAGATTGATTTTTCTCCAAAACTCCTTTACCTGCACTTTAAAACGAGGATTCTGCACAGGAATGTTATAAAAAATAAAAGGCCTCGGTTTAAATTTGAAAAAAGTAGGGATATTAAGAATAGCCGGAGAATGGTCCGAAGTACGATGTGGCCGAAAGATAGCATGCGCTCCAACAAACCCGTCCATAAATCCAAGATTAGCCATAATACGATCAATCTTTTTCAAAATACCTCCCACCCCATGCGGCTTCTGATTCCAAGTAAACTGAAGCCTCGATCGACTAACATCAGACACCTCAATCTCATCCACACACTCCTTAAATTCCCGTATAGCTATATCAACCGCTGAAGAACCCTCCAATTTGTCTTCCAAATTAAGAGTTGAATTAAAATCCCCAAGAATACACCACGGACTGTTGCGAACTAAATGCTTATGCAAAAGGAGAATATCCCAAAGAGGCCTTCTATGAATGTGTCTATTATGAGCTTAAATAAAGGAACAAAAAAGCTCCTTTTTATCCACCTTAAACTAAATAAACATGTGAATAACTTGGTCATCCATAGCAACCACATTCAAATCTACATACTCCGTATTCCAACCTTAAATGATACAAGAATCTTAGGCACAAAAATGACCATTAGAAGTCCATTCCCACTTACGAAACACCCTAGCACAAAGATCCTTTAAACCTGATTTAGCAACATGAGATTCCAAAATTGTACAAATAGACAGTTTATTCTCACAAATAACCTAACGAACCTCGGATTGTTTAGGGGATTGGTTCATTCCCCTTATGTTCCAAGAGGCGATACTATACATGAGGTAAACTGGTCGAGGGAGTGCTTGCTCCCTTTAAGTTATTTGGCACCGTTCCCATGTCCATGCATTCGTCCACTTCACTATCGCTATCCACATCTATACTCTTGTCCACTTTAGAAGACATACCTTCCATACTCAAAGTAAATATATTATCAGTATCCTTTAAAAGATCAAAAGGGTATTTTACCTCAAGAAAATTTCTATCATCAATATTATTCGGGGTAATCACGATATCAAGAAATTGTCTTTGTGGGATCGGAGGATAAATACTACTCTCCACTTCATTCGAATTAACATTAACACATTTAGAAGGCATAGAAGAAATATTAGACGTATGATTAGAAGGACCTGATTTAGAAAGCTCTACATATGTAGCATTAAATGACATTCCTTCATGAGATGTCGAGGCCCCAACATCACCAGCTAACGACTTAGAAACCGGCTGCCAACGATAATGTACTGCACCTTAGGCTTATTAAGCCGAATCCCATCTATGTTCTTTTCCTTAACAATTTGTTTTGCCCTTTCCTTTTCGTCTATTGACTTCCACAAACCCATCCTCATCAACGAATTGCTTCGTACTAGGTTTAACATTTTTAGGACAACAATCATCATTGTGATTAAAAATTTTGCATGACTCACATCTCGTCGGCTTCCATTCATACTCAATATCAATCCTCTCCATAGAATGGCCAGAACCATTAGGAAACGGAATAGCAACCATAATATGATCCAACAAAGCAGTTAGAGAAGACACTTCAACTAAAGCACGAGCATATGAATTCCTACCCCATTATTTAAGACACATCAAACTTGTGTTTGAGTCCAAGATAATGGGGTGACCAATCTGAGTTGTGATCAGACTTAACCCGACTTCAGAGTAGGCAACAATCGGCACGTTATGTAATTTCACCCAAATGGGGGCTGTTGTAATTTCCTCTTTTTTAAGCTTAGAATTTGGTGTCCAAATGTTCAAGATAATAGGGAACAACCGCATTAACCAAGGACCTATTTCCAGAACCTTTTCCATGCCTTCCTTAGTCGCGAATTGAAATAGGAAAAAACCGTTATTAAGTGTTACACGTTCCAAACCAAATTTCGCCCATGTATTCTTCACGTAATTCTCAACAATAGGGAATGCAAGCCGTTTCCCTATAAAATACCCATACAAAGTATTCACAAATATATTAGATATTTCATCAACAACTTCCAAAGGAATCGTAACATGAGACCCTTCAACACATTCCTTATTACGCATTTCAGAAATAGTAACTGTTTTTTTAGGGGCACTGTCCTTAAACATAGCAGCATATGAAGTTGCTTAAACCTTATGAGTAACACCATCTTTATTACTAGATATGGTGTCAATAGTCACAGTAGGTGTAGACTGATTAGAAGTCATATCGACAACCACAGAAGGTGTAACATTATCCCTATTTAGCTCACTATCATGATTCAACACATTATCAGTCATGTCATTACTTCCAGTGGTAACCCCAGTTGACTCTGAAATATTAGCCTCGTGTTCATGCACATTCAAATCAGTCTCACTTAGGTTTACCTCGCCATCAATAGACCCAGCAGCATGAGCAGGCACATTACGATGTGCTTTCCTTAGAATCGATTTCAACAACGGAGCATCATTAAACAATTTTGACGTACCCTTACTCAATGATTTAGCACCCTTGTCATTCGAATCCCTTTTATCACCATCCACAACACCAGAATCCATTATGATAAAACACGGAAAATTTAAGGAAAAAACTAAACCCTAAAACCACACTTCCAAAAAAACACAGCGAAGATACCTCCAATAAGGCAAAACATATGCAACGAAACCCTAAAAGGGTTCAGTCAATCGCCAAAAGACCTAACCACTTACATGATTGAATAAGATTGGAAAATAGAAGCTTAATATGTTAAAACCAAAAACAGACAGCAGCGAAACCCTAACAACAGGAGATCGTAACCCTAAAATTAACTTGAGCAGCAACCAAATAAAAAATCGACTAAAGGGAAGTAATACGAAGATTAATCCTTAATAGTAGAAGCGTTATAAGGTATTATAATCAAGCAATAGGAGGGAAAGTGATCGAAATTAGGAGCAGGGAGAGATCACCATTAGTCGCCAAATGTTTTTAGGGTTTTTCTAAAAGCAAAATACAATTATTTCACCTAATCTACACCACTCATTTTAACGCACACATCACATTTTGTGCATTACAGTGTTGTATGGTGTGCTATATAGCTTATATAAAATGTTGTATTTCTCAAATAAAATGGTGTGCATATCAACACCCATTATTAAATAGGTTTTAGCCTTTAAATAGCTACGTACTTTTCAAATGTACCATTTTAGTACATGTACTATTTTTCATTCCACTTTATTTAGTGTACTTTCATCTTTTATTCCATTTTGCACCCTCAAACTTGTTTGACCGAAACCTAACTCGTTAATGTCACATGTAACATTGGATTTCCACTAACTTAAATTTACATGCATTGTCCTCGTAATTTGTCCAAAATTGCATCTACAATCACTAAAACTAAATTTCAAAATAAAAATCAATTTTTTATAAATAGAATTTACAAGATTAAATCTACTGTCTCTAAAACTAATTTAAAAAATAAAAACATAATTTTTAAATTTACTATCCCTAATACAATTTATAAACACTGTTGTGACTATACTATTTTCATTTCATAAAATTTAAAAAAAGTTTCGGTAAGAGTTTTTATAAGTTTCGCTAACAGTTTTTATTACTAAAATTTATAAAATTTATGACTAAACTAGTTTCATTTAGTAAAATTTAAAAAGTCTCGTTAGCAATTTTAATAAGTTTCGTTAGCAATTTTTATTATTAAACTTTATAAAAAATTTCGTAATTTTAAAAAAATTAAAAAAAAAAGTTTCCAAAAATTTTTGTCATTTAAAAGTTCATAAAAAATTTCGTAGCTGAAAAAGGTAAAACAAAAGAATATAAACATTTTCGGAATTATAAAAAACAAAAACAAAGTTTATAAAATTTTTGTAATTTAAACAAAACCATTAAAAAGTCTATAAAAAATTTCCTAATTTTAAAGTTTAACCAAAACTATAAAAAATTTTGTAATTAAAAATTTATAAAAATTTTCGTAATTTAAAAAAAAAAAAGCATTTTAAATTTTTCGTAATTTAAAAGTTTATAGAAAATTTTGTAATTTAAAAAAAAAGTAAAAATATTTTATAAAAAATTCTTGTAATTTTCGTAATTTAAAAGTTTATAGAAAATTTCGTAATTTAAAAAAAATAGTAAAAATAAAGTTTATAAAAAATTTTGTTATTTAAAAGTTTATAAAATTTTTCGTAATTAACCAAAAAGAAAAAAACTTCATAATTTATAAGTTTATAAAACATATTTCTTAATTTAAAATTAGTAAAAGAAATAAAGTTTGTAATTTTTTTTTAAAAAGGACTGTCAATGAATATGAAACCACCAGAGACAATAGCTGCAAATATGCAATATGGGACAAACTTGAAGGACAATTCATGAAATTTACTCAAAAATTAAATGTCACGTAGATTTTTTTCTGGTTTTATAAAAGTTTTGTTGGTTGTCTGTAAGCATACGGGTAAAATGGAACAAAAAATTAAAATACATTACATAAAATGAAACAAAAAATAATACATGTATTAAAATGATACATTAAAAAAATACGTAGCTATTTAACCGACAAAACCCTAATAAATAATGTAAGTATTAGAGTAACCATTTGGGGTGAAGCTACCTTCCTAACTAGTAACTACCCCACCTTATCTCCTCATCTACGTCCCTGCCATAACGTATTAGTAAATGTGTTGGACCACTCGTCCCAAAACATTCCGCATATAGGTTTTCTTCATATTTAAAAAAGAAATTGATTTGCATATTTAAATTTTTGATTGATATACTCTATTGTGTGTATTGAATATTTGTATAAAGTTTAGAGTGTGCCTTAACTGTTTGTACAGTTAAGTGTCTCAATCAAAAAGTTAAATGTGTAAATCATCTTATTTAAAAAGATGATAATTATCTAAATGAAAAACTATGTCTTTATTATTACTCCTTCCTCAAAATTATTGTTCAGTTTTGATTTTTTAATTCTTTATTTACCAAGTTTGACTTTAAGTATTTTCTTTTGTGTTATATAATATTTGATACAAAATATATGAATGTATTTTATTTAAATTATATTTTTCATTTGTATAAATTTTATCAGTATTATATAACATAAAAAAAAAACTTAAAATCCAAGTTAAAAAGGAAAGATTTTAAAAGTCAAAATTGGAAAATAATTAAATCAATTGTAGTACATGATAAAGTATTTGATATATTCTCAAAATGTAAGTTTTAAAGTATTATCCTATCAGTCTCAAAATTATTGTCTCCTGACAAAAAACACACAGTTTAAAAAAAATGCAATTAGTATTGCTTTGATTTTTACAAAAGCAACCAAAAGATAGTTTTACCCTTTGATAATTAATTAATACTTTAATTGAATTTTGTAAATAAGAATTTTGATTATGGGTAATATGGTAAACTTAAACAATTTCAACTTTTATTTTTAGTAGTGGACAATCTTTCTGGGAAAACCCAAAAAGAAATATGGACAATAAAAATAAGACGGAGGGAGTGAACAAATACATTTATTTATTATAGAATTGTGTTGATTTTACTATAAATCAATAATTTGAGCACACTCATCATATATTCCACAAAAAGGTGTAAAGCGTAGGAACATCCGATCTCGGGTCTTTTGGCTGATGTTATCATCTCCACAAAATAGGCTGGAATTCTTACGGCCGGTGGGGCACTAAGCTGCAGATGAGTATGAGCAAAGCTACGGACCCGGAGCTTATATAGGTGAAGCGAGCCAGTCGATTAATTTCCCGATCAGCTGAATCTTCAACCATTGCACTAATAGTTCTTTGATACACTCATCATATATAAATACAAATTTTAGTAAGTATAGCTACAATATCATTAGTTATAACACTATGAAGCATTTTTTATATATGTTTAAAATAAAAACTAATTAAAAGGATACAATATAATTTAACTTTTTAATATATAAAAAATCGTCTGTTTATAACTACAGTTACCTATTAATCTTTCAACTTTTTTAATAAATGTTATTTTCAAAACACTTTTAAAAAGAAAAATATATGTGATTATAATACACAAACTAATAAAACACACAAAACTTAATACAATTTATATACAAACTAGTTGAAGATACATATAGTTTTAGAACCGGACTAGACCAACAGATCCAACTAGTTTAACCGGGAACCAAAGTCATTACCATTCGGCTAGTCATGTTCAAAAACTAACCTGAGGGGACCGTTGGAACATGCCAAAACAAGTAAATTGGGCCGGAACGGGATATTTTTTTTCTTATTTTTCTCAGGTTAATCAGCTCGTCATTATTATTTTGTTAGTGTCTGAACTTTAATCCAGAGTACCCGCTATCACAACGGAAGATTATCTTGCTAGTATAGTTAATGAACAAATTAAGTAAACATCGAAATTCAAAATAGAAACGATCAGAAGAACTACATTACTATGCACGGTATGTCACAAAAAAGTACTTGAAAAGGAAATTTCCGAGCAATTTCTGAGAAATAAAAAGCTTAAAAAATAATACTAAATATTTATTTAATTCTTATTGCATAAAAAATATACTAAATATTTATTTAATTCTTATGCAATAAGTTTAAATTTTATATTTTCAAGTTATCCTTATTGCACAAGAAATGAAATACTATTTGATCATTTTATAGTATAATACATTAATTAAGAATTAATTAATAGTTAGATATTTTTTTGTAAAAGCCTTTTTGTTAAGAGGAATTCTCTTGAGGCTCAACCATGCTTTCTCTTTTTGTGGTCACTTAAGTCATGTCCTCTTTTAATTTGAATTATGTCTTTCATCGATCTTATTTCGGCAATCCACCATTTCAATTATTTTTTTGACATGTGTCCCTTGCAAGTACGATAGTTAGGTAAATATTTTATTGTTTTATTATAAAATTACAAATATATCCTCCTATATTTTATTAATTCTTCCACCTAACTCACTCACCATACCTAACTCCACCCATCTATCTCACCACTCCATCACCACCACCACCATCACTGCTCAACCACCATCGGTCAACCACTATGCTAATTACATGAATTGAAAATTGTTGAAAGGTGTTCAAATGTGAACGACTTTATAGTTATAGACTATAATTTCGGGAAATTCCGGTTGTGTCGATCTTTTGTGTTGGTTGTCGTGTTTGAATATTTTTGTCCTGCCGTGTGTTTAATAATGCTTGTATCTATGTTTTTCCTCTTTTAAAATCATTTTTTTTTGTTACTTTTGTTTCTTATCATCTCTTTATATACATGAAATATCATATCTATTATACATATAATGCATGAAGGCCATTGTTGAATTGTCGTGTAATTACTAAACTACTCTTGGTTTATATTGAGATTAAAGATTACTTAGAAATGTCATTCAATAATTTGATGTAGTTTCTTAAAATTTCACATCTTTTTGCATTTTTTTTATCATACTAGATCTATATAGATATCGTTCAAAAAACGATATATATAAAACTAACCTTAGGCCTGTCCCGTTGATATATATATATATATATATATATATATATATATATATATATATATATATAGAGAGAGAGAGAGAGTATGGATCACTTAAAAGAAGTTGATCCGAAGGAAAAATGAGAAAAGTAATCTCACCAATGAAAGATTAGATCACCTTTTGTCAATGCTTTTTAATATTTTCCAAGGGTTGTTTTGTGTTTCATCTAAATCTGTACTAGTATATTTTTTTATCGTGAGTGAGCCTTTTTTTGCTTTAACATTAATATATGATTTTTTATTTTATTTTACCATTTGACTACTATTCGCCATTTTAATCACACACAAAAACGAGGCAAAGGATTGTTGGCTTAACAAACTCAAGTTCGAATGGGGTTTGAAACCAAACTTCTCCTCAGGAGGATAGATGGGGCGATTCAGGTGAGATCCAATGTAGATCCAACTTTCGATTCACTCGTGGGATCCGGGCGGTCCGGGGGGGACCACCATGGCTCCTCTCTTCTCGAGAATCCATACATCCCTTATCAGTGATCTAAAATTTCAAATTCTGACCTTTTACCCAACCAATCTCTAATATTAAAAAAAAAAAGCTTCATTAGGTCGGATATAGGAAAAGGAAAATCTTCCATTTTTTCCAAAAAAAGAGGGGAATGGGGATTTCCTTGAGACGGTCCCCAAATAACCATTTTACGCCTTTGAATGCGCATAGATCCTTTGATTACGGCTCGACGAAAATCTGGTTCTTCCAAATAACTTATAAAACCCGAATCTCTATTAAATTTTGTATAAAGATTATAATTCTTGAAATTAGATTTCTTAAAACTTCGTTTGGAACGAGTTAAAAAAGCTATACATATGAGCTTTTGATTACTAAGCACAACGAACCTAATATCATATTTTTGATCATTAATATGATACCGTGGCTAATGGAATTCATAATTATAACCATAAACTTAATACAAACCTGAAACTATAAGATAAAAAAAGTCGATACGAAAATAAGCTTTTTTACAAACAAAAAAGTAAAGAAAATAAACAATAAACATTACACACTTTCTACTATCTCATCTTGAAGTTCAATTTCCTCGGGGAAAAGGCGAAAAACACGCAAAAACCAACTAGAATGGCAACAACATGACCCATGAAATCCAATTCAAAAGCATAGTAGTCGTTGATAAACCATTTTATAGTCGGATCAGATGACATTCCAGGTACCACGAGCGTGTCATATGCATCATGATACTGCGAAACAATGCATCCGTACACGGTCCAGGCCATGGGACAGATCCAGTAGGACCAAATCCACCATCCAGTAACTTTCTGATATCTAAAGAACAAACACAAGCATATGTTAAGCTTTGAAACCCAGATTATGGAACATTAATATTCACAAAAAAATGAAACTTACCCAGCTCCTCCGCCTTTTTCAGCTTCTCGTTAATTAACTCCTGAGTTCGAGCATTGTGAGTAGCTATAGGCAATGGTGCCAGTGGTGGAGGGTTTGGAAGAGGTTGAGGCAAAGAAGCTCGATCTTTATTGAGGAAATGGTACTGTATTTTTTTCAGATGTTGATTTTTTATTGTGACTTGCCCTTCTGGCATTAATACCGTCCACTCCACCATAAGAAGATCCCTCTGTATACGCCCACTAAAACATCATTAACGAACCACACTAGAATATTAGGGGTATCAGGAATTTTGATTGTGCATTTCAAAAGTGATTATAGCGTAATAAACATCATATTAACTAATACTAAACCATCATCATATGGTAATAAACATCATCATCATTACTAACTAATACTAAACCATATAAGGAAAAAAAAAGGACACAAACCTTATTAAACCAATTCCTAATATATATGACGATGCACTAATCATAATCAATGATGCCCAAATATGTTAATCGATGCACTAAACAAACTCACAGATGCCCTAAAAATCCCTAACATACCTCTCAATAGCCTTGAAATGCTTACCCGTCAGGTGTTTAGATGTCATATAATCTGACAGAACCGTCCACAAAGCCAGCTGCATATTGACCCCCATGAACTTGAGAAGCAACCTGTAATCAGTGAACAAGCAAAGGTGATGTTGTGAAATGCAACATCGAAACACATCAAAACAAATGTTTTAATTTTTAATATCTTTACCAGTTGTAGAATCTTGTAATTGGACTAAGTTATGAAAGTATTCTGATCTCTTTATCGTCAACTTAGGTATTTTTTTCAATTGTTTTTTCTACAACTTCTTGAACTTTATCAGCAACACAGTTTGCTCAAATCGATTATATAAATCATACAAATTAAAGGTCTTTAGTTTAATTTTTAACTTATCAATTATACAATAGATGCAC
This sequence comes from Chrysanthemum makinoi, assembly GCA_910596185.1. Classification (NCBI taxonomy): domain Eukaryota; kingdom Viridiplantae; phylum Streptophyta; class Magnoliopsida; order Asterales; family Asteraceae; genus Chrysanthemum; species Chrysanthemum makinoi. Next base: position 290,703,251 of record OU343224.1, on the reverse strand, counting down.
ACAACTATACAACTGTACAACTATACAACATATACACCAACTATATAACAGATGCACCAAATATATAACATAGATGCCCTTATATTATACAAAACCATACTAACCATACAAATCGATATACCAGACATACAAATCAACACATATGCCCTTAGATTATAAAAAAAATCGACACATATTCCTTTAGATTTATCAATCATGCAAATAGATTGGCCTTAGTTTATACAAAAGCATATGCAACAACCATACAACACATATGCCCTTATATTATATCGTTCCATGCTCTAACTAATGTACCTATTGTACTGATTCACTATGTTTATCCATATGCACCAATAAGACAAAAAAGATGCCCTTAATTTATAGTTTTACTAATGTACTAATTATACAATCATATATTAGTTAATACAAAATTTTAATGCACCAATCATACAAGATAGATATACCAAAATTATATATTATGATACTCTATTTATTGTCACATATACATTAATCATTCAAAACAAATATTTTAATTTTTAATATCTTACCACTTGGATCAGCTTCTTCCACAACTTTTTGAACTTTATCAGAACCACTCGGATCATCCGGCTTTGTTGCATCAGACTTTGGTCCATCATACTTTGATGCACCAGTATTTGGTGCATCATTTTGCTCCTAATAAGAAAGAGCAAAAAAAAGGGTGACTTAGGGATGATCATGATAGATTAAGCTTTACTAGTGATAGTTTGATCAAGGTCACTTGTGATACCCATACCTTCAAAAACAAACCAAACAAAAGCAATTTAATTGAGGTACATACTAATCCCATATCACTCTATATTCAAACCCGATAGTGATTCCAAGTAACAAACCAAACACACCCTAAATGTATTAATTATATAAGTGTCACTTTAATCGTAAGCCATATAACTCTATTTGGTCACACCATACCGCCATTCCATGGTCATGTGGTGGCTCCATGGATACAAATCCACATGTCATTTATATAAGTAACGCGAATTCAACCCTCGAATCAAGTTTCTATTTACATTATGTTTCATAAGGTCCGTTATATCTGTATAGTTAATTTTGATAAGAAAGAGCTAGACCTCGGCTCGGTCGATACAAGGAGAAAAAGGTAGGCTTCTGTGGACGTATGGTCCGGACTGGGCCAGGAATGGGTCAGGCCCGGCAGATGCGGCCCACTCTACACCTAAACCCTAATCCATGCCTTATAAATACATGACATGTTATCTCTAACCCTAACAACTTTGGCTATGCTACATCGCATACTAACTTGACCGTCTGAGGTGGACCCCGGGGCTACGGCCTCGGGTCCACTCCTAATGGGTTCTCTTTGTTGACAGGTCTACTAGGGCTCGAGAAGACGACTAACGGCCAAGGAGAGTCGTTGAATCCAGTCCGCGCCAGATTATGCATCAACAAGTTGGCGCCATCCGTGGGACCACGAATAAACTATGTTTTGTGTTCTCATATTACCAGCGAGAATCAATTTCTAAAGTCGGTAACTCTAAAACCTTTATTCCGATGCGCACAATATAGCTGCGTAAATATTTTATTAACGAGATAATAGCTCGTAAACCTTTGTGGTATACTGCTCACGCAAGTCATCCGTGATAATTATAAAAATATTATCATGTATTTACTTTTGTTTAATTATCATGATGCGTACAACTTGTTAATATAATATACATTATCATGATGTTATTATTTTTATAATATTATAATTATCATTATTAGTTGTTTACTTCACGTGAACCAACATCTAATATCACATGTATACGATTCATGATTTTCTTTACATAAGATACAAGAAAAGAAAAGTCCGCACGATTGGACCTATTTTATATTTTAGTCCGCATGATTAGACCTAAGAAAAAGCCCGCACTATCAGAGCTATTTTATCTTTTAGCCGCGAATTAATTCGCGCAGATACTGTTTTTACGGTTGGTACGCCTGTTCTCGCTCGAACAACGCAGTCGCGATAAATCTACCCGCGTTAGGCCGTGCGTTTAGACATCTTCGCAGAGAAGCGTCGCAGCGAACACCACGATGCTAGTCAATCGCCATGATGCGCACTGGACAAAGGCCGTGGTATAAACATCTGCGATCATCCACAAACGTTAGAGTCTATGCGGTTACGATAAATCCATCTGCGTCTATTAGTCGCGGTCACGTACATCCATTCGAGTTTTATTTTATACATTAAAAAAACACAATTAATTATTCGGTGCGCATCCCACGGCGGGTGCACACTGCCACTTCTTGTATGTGCTATATATTATTTATGCTATGCACAATATATTATTCATGCTATGTGCTGTTTATTGTTTTACTTCATTAGGTTTTATATGTATTGCGATTCGGCATATACTTTTAATCTTGCATTGGTGTTTTTGAGATTAAATAAGTTTAATGCTCCTACACGCGTAGCACCATCAAACTTGGGGGCTACCGAGGTATATACTACCACTTGTTTCCGTACGCATTGCGCGGTATATTTGGAAGCGAGCAAGCTCGGTACAAAGACGGATTTAAATATTCGCGTGCATCTTCGCGCAGAGGCGTCCTCTGTCGGTTGTAAAGACGGATGTAATGCGCGTAGAAGCATGTCTTCATCGCACCTCTTTGTCGCGCGCTTGGCGGACTTCGCTACGAAGCATCGTCTTGTCGCACCTTTTGTCGCGCGCAGCGCACACTTATCTTGTGAAACGCGTCTTCGTCGCACCTCTTTGTGCCAGTATCGCCACTTTCTGAAGCATGCCGCACCATGTTGCGTCGCTCTTGGTACAAAAGTACGCCCTTATCCGGGGATCACGCATCGGGTTCCACTTTCACCTACGCGGCCATCAAAACTTAAGTCTAGCATAACATAGCCATGCGCTATCTCATACTAGACTTGGGGGCTTGTGGGTATGGTCCGGATTTTGGGCCGGAATGGGTCAGGCCCGGCAGATGCGGCCCACTCTACACCTAGACCCTAATCCATGCCTTATAAATACATGACAGGTTATCTCTAACCCTAACAACTTTGGCTATGCTACATCGCATACTAACTTGACCGTCGGAGGTGGACCCCGGGGCTACGGCCTCGGGTCCACTCCTAATGGGTTCTCTTTGTTGACAGGTCTACTAGGGCTCGAGAAGACGACTAACGACCAAGGAGAGTCGTTGGATCCTGCCCGCGCCAGATTATGCATCTACAGCTTCATTTGTTCAACTAATGGATTATCTTACCCATTGTACCAGACGCATCTTGACCTCCATAGAAGGTGGCATGGGCATTAGACTATGAACCACCTTTGGCATTAGCTAGTGTTGTTATAAAGCCATGAGTGATGGCTAGAAGTATATAAAAAAACCTCATTTTGTTCATGTAAAAGTGATTAAGTCGATTGAGTTATGAATGAAGAAAAAATATGGATTAAGTTAGACTCTTTGTGATATCAAGACTTTGATATAAAGAAGTGAGTATGAAGATCTTGAAAGGAGAAATGCAACAATATATAAATGAGACATGTGGTAATGTGTCAGAGAGTATATATTTTAATTTATATGTGGTTATGACTTTGAATTCCAAATGTGAATATGGAAGGTGGATGCTGCAAAGGAACTCATAAAAGATACCATTATAGATGCAATTAAAAACAACTACAAAATATATTGATCATAACTCATAAGTATACTTTATTGAATACATGACAGATGCACCAATCTATACTATATATAATAGAAAAACAGTCAAAGTTGAAAGTTGAAAAGTTGAAAATTTTAAATTGGTCAATGGAGAGAGAAATGCATAGTGTAATTAATATTTTTATTAAAACACCCCATTACTTAAAAGTACAATAATTTATTCACATTGTACAACCAATTAAAAGCACATCTACCAAATTAAAAACAACCAATTAAAACACCCCTTACTAAAAAGTACAATAAAAATTTCATAACGTACAATTTAAAGAAGCTACAACATAATCCAAAATATAGAATATTTAAGCACACTAATTAATTTTATTTTTAAAACACCCTAATGTACAATTTACAAGCTAACAAGTTGATGGTACATATACTTTTGAAAACTGGACCAAACCGGACCAAGGTGTTCAACCAGGAACCGGTGTCGCCACCGGTTCGGCTAACCAATTAAAGCCATCCGAAAATGAACCAGAGATGACCCGTTGAAACCGATACAAATTGGTGAATCAGATCTCATCGAGATCTATTTCTCCGGTTAATCGTCATAGGGTACCAGTCGCCGAAACGCGGGGGTACCCTGCTATATACTATATATAAAGGAAAAACCAAAAAGTAAAAAGTGAAAAGTTGAAACTATGAGAGGAAATGTTGAAGACATATATTTCAGAAGGAAATACACATAGAAAACCGGGTTGACCCGGGATGCTTCAAAACTTGGGTTGACCCGGTTTAATTTGATCTATTTTCGACCCAACCTGTCGGGTTGACTCGGTTTAAATCGACTTGTTTTTTGACCGGAATGGTTCAACCGGTTGAACCACCCGGGTCGAACCGGGTTTCAAATTTGACAAAAGTATATGAGAAATAATGAAGTAGTTGTGGAACCCGTTCAAATTTGGAAAAATAAGAGACCAAGTAATTGTAGTTTTTTGTTGTTTATTTTGCTTTGACACATGTACTTTGTCATTTGTATAATGTTATTTTGAAAAATGTTGGTCTTGCACCACTTAAGGGACTAGCATATATGAATCTTCTTTTAAAAGTTAATATATATTGTATAGCCTTTTGTCCAATATATCAATAATATTATGTAAGTTTATTAAAATCACAAAAAATAAATAATATTGTTATCTTTAGCGATAATTATTTGTACGCTAAACATATAGCTTTGAACAATGCTTACATATCTATGCAAATTGATAGTACAAAATAATCTTATTATGATGATAATTTGTAAGGTTACAAGTTTTAAAGCCACACACCAAATGATAAATGCTACACATGTAAAAAAAATAGTTATCACTGCCTAAATTACCGACAAAGCAAGAAAAGGCAAAACACACGTTGGCTATACCTCTAAACTACAATATAATAATGACAACTACATAATACCGTTGCTTATTGTAATGCTTGAATCTATTATTACTATAATCTTAATAACTTAAAACAATCCTATTTGAAAATATACTCCCACACTTAGATCAACTCCACATAATTTTCTTGAAAACTGTTAATTTCTGCTGCTATGCAACCACGCATCAAAATTATAGTTATTCGAAAATGATTCTCTAACGCTACAAAACATTTTGTTGAAATAAACTTATGGGTCGTCGGAATTTTTCAAAAAACTAGACACCGCTACAGCTAGGCGCGGGTACTCGTCTAATTAAACTAAACAGATGCACCAATTAAACTAAACAGATGCCCTTATATTCTATAATTTAATGCTTCAATCAATGTAGCTATTCTAATGATTTAGTTACGCACTGATTATACATAGCATATAGATTACCTTAATGTTGGAATCGCTCCTAACTCGTAAATGGAACGACATTGACGGGATTACTATTTCTATCTTTGTTACCTCAAACACATGGGCTTGTTATGTCAATTACCCATAGATTTATGTGTTTGGGTATATAAACCCCTCCATACTTCCATGGAGGGGTGAGTCTCATTAGTGTAATTTTCCCTTTCATTAATAAAACACACACTAGTTCTCTCCCTTCTCTCTAGTTTCTCTCTCTAACTTGAAGATGGGTTTCTTCCATCTTCCCCGACCTCCCGATTCACCAAATCTTCCACATATACGATCCTAACATTGGTATCAAGAGCAAGGTCGGTTTGTTATTATTGGTTGATTTTGTTGATGCTTTCTTGTCAAAAACTTGTTTTAATAAATCTGTTTTTTAATCTTAACTTTTCACAAATTTGTTTAGTTAACAGATTTTTTTACAAGTGTTATTGTATCATTTTTTTGGTCCTAAAAATCTTATCTTTTCATATTTAAGATACATATATGTTTATGTATTTTATAGTCTTTGTCCATCTCGTGATATGGTCCAATGGTCAACTGTCAAAACGTCATGGTTAAACGGGTTATTGGAAGCGTTTTTTTCTTTCATATCTGGGTTACTATGAATCTGGACAGGTTTTTGGTCGGAATACATTGCCGGAAAAAGTGGTCAATGGGTCAAAACCCTAATCTTACGCCTAAGGAACATCTTCAGAAAATATTACGCATAACTGTGAAGTTATGCGTAAGGGTTATTACGCGTATGTCTTTACGCATAAGCATATGCTTACGCATAAACTAAACTCGGTTTACGCATAAGTCATGATGCTTACGCGTAAGATATAAACGGTTTACGCATAAGGATTTTTACGCACAAGCGTTAGGCGTAATGTTTACGCATAAGCTTATGTGTAAAACAGACTTTGACCATAAAGAAAGTAGATGAAGAAGAGATTTTTTGACCAAACCAAAATACCAAACACTTGACTTCAGTTCATGTTAACATCATAAGTCCATATCCACAACTAATCCCAATTCGACAACCCTAATCTATCATATCCAACACCATATCTTTCCTATCCCATCATCAATTTCATCAACCAAGACTCGAGTTAAAAATAAAATATATATATTATTATGATCTCAGTTATATGTTTCGTGTATCAACAACTATTATCACTTCAAAAACACGAAAAATAAAATTTTCAACGATCATTTTTGAAGCCTAGGCTTCAATTAATATTCGAAGATAAAGAATGACCTATAACAATCATGTTAACGTCTACCTTTGTTTCGATTAAACGGTTGACACAACAAAATAAAACATACCCGAGACCCTTTGAAAGGATCTTGAAGCCCTGTGTACATGGTATTCTTGCATCTTCATAACTAACCGATTATAACAAGGTAAAGGTATGGTTGACATTGAGTTCGTGTTTATGTTTATGGTTTGTGATTCGGGTTGTGTTTTTGATGATGATGAGATAGTTGAAGTGACGATTTTGATCAGTGAAAATAAAGGAGATGTGTTCTAGATCAGATCTATTTTTTTGAGAGATATGTTGTGGGACGGTGTTTACTACGTGTGAGATTAGGTTAAGGCAAATGAGGTACTATAGGGTTGGCTCAACTTTTATATCTGTTATCCAAATTATGTGTGTGGGTTGGATTATTTGAACAGCTAGTAACTCATTTCCTTGGGCCGGCCTACACAAGTGTGGTACATTATCACACAAATGAACTGGGATTGGATGGGCGGGCTGTACGATTAATTTTGGGCCCGGTTTGCATGATATAGTCTTGGATAATTGACTATATTAAGGATTCATGGAGTGGGTCTAGGTGGTTATTCTCCGAAAATTATACTAATATTGTTGAGCTGAATTTTAATTATTCATATGTATTTTAATACATTGAGATAATTATTGGTATAATTATTTGGCGAAAAGGAGTGGTACTTTGGTATGATAAACTTTCACGAGGATACAATTATTTTTGACAAGATCGGGAAACCATTATCAAGTTCATTTAAACCATTAACGAATGCTAGTTTTGGGCATGTAACCGCAAGATGTGACTACGGCGCGAATTCACTATTATTTATTTTAGGTTGAAGTGGGATATCACGGATGCGTGTACTTAGTATCTGAAGATATCGGGGTTGGTTGGATGCATGATTCTTCGAGATCCTTGTTCGAGCTTTAACCGTTACGAATGACAAAGACTTGAGTTGTATAGTTGAACCTGATGTAAGGAGTTACGTTGTTGTGCTCACAGCTTATAACTATCACTTTTAAGGAGTTACGTTGTTGTGCTCAAGTGTCACACTACGGTGTGGATAATTTGAGAAACTTTAAGTTTACCTTTTTTTTTTCGATGGAGTTAAGAAAAAGGGTTCTTCGTCTGACAATAGTGCAAGTTTAAGTCACAAGTTCGGGTTATACTACTTCAGTCTCAAGTTCGTCATATTGGGTTTTCTCCATCAGTAGTCACTACAAAAAGCCGTCAGAATGATAATGGGGTCGGTAAAGAGTTAGATGAGAAGAGTATACACGAGTAGAGAAGTTTTATCAGCAGCTGATTCTCACAAGATATTTATGGTACTTCACACTTGTTCGATTAATTGAACATACATGGTTTCGATGTCTCCAATTTCATCATCAACATACGTGGTGTATGATTCTGATTCATTGAAAACATCGGGGGGAAGAGAGTATAGGTGGTGTCTGCTTCCTTTGTTGTTTTTTGTATTTTTTTGCGAAAACCCTCTCCTTTCATGAATTTCTTCAATCACGGGGAAGAAATGAGACGATCTGTGGTCTAAACGTCTCACTTTGGTGTTATCGTCTCACTTTCACAGAGTTATCGTGCGTAAAGTTACCTAAATATGATGTTGTGATGCCTCACACACGGTCATTTTATCGTGTAATTGCATATTCACTGGTAACTACTATTCCGATAGACCGCAACATTCGGGGGGAAGTCGTTTCATTTCGTCTTTCGTGGTTTGTTTGGTGTGAAGCATCTATATATGTGAGAAGATCTTGTTGATTTCTTGCATGTTACCCCTGAACGGATTTTCCGCAATAAGTCGATTTACCTGTGTGGTTTATGCTCATCTACAAATTCATTGCGCTGAAACGTCAAAAGTTAGAGGAAATGATCACTACATCAAAGTTTGAATCTGCGAAGACAGTTGTCAGTTTGGGGAAGCTGATTCGAGAAACTTCGCCAAAAAGGAGTGTCTGGAGAACTGCTAAAGACATGCGACATGAATTGGGGGGAAGTTAATCCAATTTATGCATATTACATCATTTGCCTACAAGTGAAGAAAACGGTTCTCAAGTCAAGGTACCAGAAGAAGACAAAGAGCGTAACCTTTCATCATCCTCAGCACTTGAAGAGCTTATGAAGACCTTTCTTTATTTGTTTTCTATATTTGTAGTAAATGTTGTAAGTAATCCCTTATGTCGTCCCATTGGGGAAGATTGTTGGAATCGCTCCTAACTCGTAAATGGAACGACATTGACGGGATTACTATTTCTATCTTTGTTACCTCAAACACATGGGCTTGTTATGTCAATTACCCATAGATGTATGTGTGTGGGTATATAAACCCCTCCATACTTCCATGGAGGGGTGAGTCTCATTAGTGTAATTTTCCCTTTCATTAATAAAACACACACTAGTTCTCTCCCTTCTCTCTAGTTTCTCTCTCTAACTTGAAGATGGGTTTCTTCCATCTTCCCCGACCTCCCGATTCACTAAATCTTCCACATATACGATCCTAACACTTAAATATTTTGATTTTTCAAATTATATTTCATTGAGTTACCAATCATGCAAATATTGCCTTTAAATTATAGCATATGATCCACCAACTAATCCACCACCTATACAAAAAATGCGCCGACTTGTTAGGTCACTAGTTTTACAACACAAGCTTACAAGAAAGATAGAGAGGCGATTGACCAAGTATCCAAACACACACACACAATATGCTTATGACCGGTTATGCGTAGGGCATGAGTGAAAGAAAAACTTGAACAACCAACCCTCAAGTGAGGGTTATTACATAGTATTTATAGGAGGGAAGCTAGGGCAACACTCCTAGTCCCTTCCTTTCTCCTATGGGCTTGGGCCTAAGCTCATGGGCCTTCTACATAAGCTTAAGGCTAATAACAAACATAAATGCCATAATAAGCTAACTATTACATATGAGTAACTAACACTTGAATAAGGTTTAGGAGTGATTCCAACAATCTCCCCCTCAAGTGTTATTACATATGAGTAACAAACACTCAAGTGTTGGTGATGAAAACGGTGAACGCGTTGATGTAATAGTAGCTCTGACGTCTTTCGACATTCTTCTTTCTTGTGAGAAGAATTGCCTTGATTCGAACCATCTCCCCAGTGTAGCGAGATAGTTTTCTTTGAACTGTTATGCTTTGACGTCATCTTTAACTTTGTTCTTTGATCATTGTTCTTTGTGATGAAAGTGATAGTATGATGTTATCTGCATCAAGTCTGCCTCAGTGCGCTTCGTTGCTTCGGTGTCTCCACGTCTTTCTTCAACATGCTCACACTCTCTTTTGACGTTGGAAATCAGATCTTGATGAAGTTCTTTAAGTCTTTAACTTTGTAGATTCTTTGATTTGACGAAGAATCATTCTGAATGTTGTGTTGCTTTTGGATAGAACTTCCATTAGTGATGAAGTTGGCGTGAGCATGAGAAGAGTCGACGATCATTCGCATCCAGAGCTTCCATAAGAAGTAAACATTAAAACGGTTAGTAATAAGCGGATTTCGGCACTTACAAGTTTGAACTTCGAGAGTGTTGATAGCATAGTGTGAAAACACAACTCTAATTCTTACAAAGGCCGTTCTGAATCGAGTCCCACAAGTGAGATAACACGATGTACCAAAGTACACCTATGATTCGTGATGAGTCGCTGAGGTACACCGAAGCATCACCTCACACGGCCGTAGACCGTTTGAGACCACTAAAGCAATCCACGGGGAATTGCGGGCGAACTGTTTAATTCGGCTATTTGATGTTGATACGGGGAGTTTCCATTCAATCACTGAGGATCACAAATGGGAACCTCTCATAAATGTTCTCGACGGATTGCTAAGATCTGTGAAGGACTCGATAATGTACCACCGAAATTCTTATTGTTGAATATCAAGTGATGAAATGTCAAGTGTACCTAAGAGATCTTTTGATGAATCTCGTGGCTCTAGACTCAATAATGCATTTTGGTTTTCATGGCGGAGACTAGGAGAGGGTCTCCTTCTTCAATACCAGCAATCTCTATAAGAAAGCCGATAGTTTACGTAGGGTTCCCTGTGAGAATGAAACAAGCTTCTGAGAGAAACTTGAGTGGTTAAGAAGGTTTAGTGCATGCGTCCACGGGTCCATGACTAATTTTAATCTTCAATACGGTGTCATCTAGTGACAACCAGTAGCATATGAATTGAACCGGTGTATGCGCCCTAAGTTGAATAATTCGGAGGGCTATTTCTTTTCACCCTTTTCTTTGCATTTCTTTTTAATTCTTCAACTCCTTCTTTCTTCGATTCTCATTTTCTCCTTTTACAATCATACCTAAGGACTTCTAAATACTAACTATTTGTGGTGTCCTAGGGTAGATCCCTCCGGCTCTGGCGGATCATAGGACGGTTATTCCTAACCTTAGTCACCTTATAACTCCATGACTAACCTATGTTGCCATAAAAACCATTGTTGTGAAAAATCTCTCAAAGTGTTTGTGAATGAAAACATTTTAGTACCACTGTTGAGATAAGATTTTGCATAAATACTCCCCTCCACATGTGCTTAATAGTTTTAACGGTTAAAATGCGATGAGGAAAGAGCGCGCACATTTTGAATTGATCAACTCAAGATAGACATTCCCCGCGAGACACGGTTACGTGGCATAGTTAAAGAGTTGCATTGTCAGCGTTTAGGTGACAACTAGCTCTAATAACTACCTTGAAGGTGTAGATAAACCTCGAAAGGTTTTCAAACCCGTCGAGTTCATGTCTACCAAGAGTTTCTCGAATGGTACATTCTACTCAGACAAGTCCTTTGCGAGACACCTTTACATCACTAGCGAACTAGCTTGAAATTATTACCCGTCCCGGACAAGTCTTTTCGAGTTACTAACAGTTAAGATCTCGTCCATTCATGGGTTAAGTCTATAGCACAATGATTCATTTGCATTGACGCAACATATTTCTTATCACTTATTTTCTCCCCTCAAAAATGGCATATATGATGTTATTTTTGAAAAGTTGAGAATAAATATGACCATTTCGAGTGTTGCGGGAAGAATGACCACTGTGAACAATTTTTGAAAAAAGTTTTAATTCAAGTACTCCCCCTCAATAAGTGATTAAAACAGTTGAGGTTTTTGAAAAAAAATAAGGGAAAGTACTTGTTCTTTTTAGCAAAACCTTGAAAAATGAAAGGTTTGATAGGTTTTACTCAAAAGTAAGAAGCTTTTGCTCCTTTTATAAGGATTGTGGCACTGAAGCGTACCATAGGTTCCTTTATTTACAAGTACGGGTTGTACACTGTAATGTGTGCACAATCCATTGACAGATAATCAAACAAGCAAAATCACAATCAAGAGAATACCCAATGATTACAGACGATCAGCTACTTTCTGAGGACGTTGGAAAGTCAGAATCGAAAAGTTTGGTCATCTTCCCACATAGCTCTCCAACTGTTGCATCTGATCCCGATGAATCAAACATTCATCAATCCTAGTGATTAATCAATGAACATCCTTGCGATCCTTTGAATTCCATCTCTTCGTCTGAATTATACCCAACTCAATGTCCTTCAATCGATATGACAATCCATATCGAACCATCTCCAAGGTGGCGTCTTAGAACTTAGTGAATTTCATCGAAAGCCATGAAGCAAGTATGATGATATTCACTTTGGTAGACAAACCCAAACTTGTGTTTATGAACGATTTTGTACTGAGGTTCTTGATTGATTCGATGAAGTGTAGAATTTAGGTAAGATTCGACCCCGAGGTGAAGAACTTCAATACGCTCTTTGATTTGAAACGTATGAAAACAAGGAGTGCAATAATGTACTTGATTTAAATTTGGTTGAGGTTCTCGGTTAGGGCTCGGGTATGTCGTGATCCTCACCACCAGTGTATGTTAAGTGATCAACGGTTTTCTCCATTGGTGGTGTGGTTTCTGAATCCCTTGGTTGATCCGATGGTGGTGGCTGTGTAGCTTGTTGTGTAGTGGTGATAACCTGCTTAACCATTTATATAATCATTGGATGGAGTTGCCTTCTTAACAGATTTTGTTGTTGACATAGGTGTTTCTTATGTTGATGGAGGTGATGATTGAGATGATGATTTGGGTTTGGTGGAAGTGTAAAGAGGTGTTACAGAGATTTGAGGTTTGTGTATAGGATTGTCAACTATGTAGTTGTCCGATTCCTTCTTTAACTTTTCCTCCTCAGCTCTAGCAGCTTCTTTTGCCTCTTTTCGAATCATTTCTTCTTCAGCCACCAAATTATCATCAGTGAATCTTTCATTCTTATCATGATCATAATCTCCTTAAGTCATATATTTCCACATCTTCACCATGCTTTTCTTCTTGTGGTTGTATAAGTTGTTGTTGTGGTTGCTTCATTTCAACAGTTGTAGAGACGGTGACACCCTGATCCTTACCGGGTTGATTAACCGGATCGGATGGGGTAAGAAATGTTTACAATGGATCTTCCATAAGTGGAGGACTACTGCTTGACCCTCCTACCCCACCGGGTTGATTAACCGGAAAGGTTGAAGCATGGAATTCCATCCATTTTTGCTTTAATGTCTTACGAAATTGTATTACCTCATCTATTGAATCATACTCATCATCAAGATGACTTTGTGAACATGAATTTGAATGGATGTAGCGGAAGGATGTCCACAGCAAATCTGCAAGATGATTATGAGCATATGAAGTAGTTGAAGATGACGCGGAGATAGTTCTTGCCAATTGTTTTGTCGTATCCAGCTTGGAATGTGTTTGCCATCGAGAGCTCAGTTGGGGCATTGATGTTTGCTTGATTTGCACCATTTCATGATCGAGAAAGTCATTAGACAAAGAGTCAGACATATGGAAACACAATGTGTTTGTATTAGTCTGATTTATTATCTAATTACTTGTATGATGGTAACATGTTTATGTTAGTTACAAGTCCTAAGTCACATTAGTCCAAATGTATGAAGTTGATGTGATAAGTTACGTGAACATGTTAATTTTGAAATTTCAAAGAGCAATAATTCACTTAACACACAACATATTAACTTTTGTAAGCTTATATGAAACATCAGATATTTGTGACCTATGCGTAACATTTAACAAGTAACATATGCGTAACGGGCCAAAAAGTAGTGAACAATGGGTTATGAGTAACAAGGATCCTTATTGTTGGATCGATATACTTTAATCAAACTATCTTAACTAGCTTGTTAAGGTTTAATAACCTCGGATAAATCCTAAGTTATTAACAAAGAAACACTGAGCAATCTTTATTAAGTACGCGGAATTTACTTAACAAAGCTAAGAAGAATAACCTTTTATTATAAACTCTAAATCTGCTTATTATGCAGATACTCTAATACAACTCTAAGATAATCGAACTTTTCGCTAAAACTCTAATTCGAAATCATTGTACCTCTAATGCCAATCTAGGAGTCCTTTTATAGGCTCAAGGATATCCTAGTCGGTTTACAATTGATAACCTTGTACGACAAGTAATCTAAACATAGAATACAATTCTTTCCATAAAGGAATATAACAGTTCTTTTGTTCTTGCGATTACTTTGACTTCATATTGCAGTACTTTGACTTTATCTTTAACAGTACTTTGAGTCTTTGACTTCTTCGTACTTTGCACTACAGTACTTTGATATCTTGATTACTTTGATATCTTCACACTTTCATATCCCAACAATCCTCCCCTAACTTGAATTCTACTTGCTTGACTTCAAGTTCCTTTGTGAATATATCTTTAACAACTTCATCTTTTAAAAACGGATTGTTTCTTAGTCTTTAAGCTTTTATCTCTGTAACATCTATTCTTGTCAAAGTATCTCTTAGAATTGTTCTCTTTCTGCTGCATCCGGCAAGCTCCATCTTTTCAGCAACACGGCAACATATGACAATTTGTACATTTAATTCAGTTTAAGTTGCATACTATTCTCATCACTTTCAAGTGAATCATTGAAAAATTAATGGATTTAGAACTCTTTACCAAAGCCATTATCTCTGGAGTAGCCAAATGTTTTGGTGTGTAAGACCATGGTACATTGATAACCATATGATTTTTAGCAAACCACCAGCTATCAACCGATTTGTTTTGTCTTTACCAAAAGTTGTACCCTTCGGACTAGTTAGTTCTTCTATCTAATGGTGAACTAATTACCAATAATGGTTTTCCACAGCCTTTACCACAAGCCATTTTCTTGTGGGCTAGCCAACTCTTCACATTACCGATATGGTGAGTTGAATACCATCCAACTTATTAGCAAGTTGTCAACTAAAAGCGGATTTGATATATCTTTACCCGAGCCGTTTGCTCATGGATTAGTCAATCCTTTTGTAACCATGGTGGATTGATAACCTATTGATGTTATCATCACAAAAACCATTTATTGAACCTTTATTTCAAAATATTTATTACTTAGCAAAAAGGTTTCTTCTAAAATTTATTTAAGCGGTTTAGTTCAAACAAGATACTTTGATGAAAGTCTTGTCGATCAGATACTTTGAATAAAAGTCTGATATATCAAAAGTATTTATTCAAATAAAATTCATACCAGTTATTGATCATTCTCAGCAATGGTAGTCCAGTTTATAAACAAGTTGATAACCATGCAAGCGGTTTCATTATCCTCTTCTACTTCCAATCCATGCTCTAGCATTCTTCTCATGAGCTCAGCTGTGAGAGGGTATCTTCTTTCTGCAAACATGTGTATCATTGTTCCATTTTATAGCTCCAAAACATGAATTCAGTTCTTCAAAGAATCTCCAGCAAACTATTTCCCAGCTTTCTTGATTCTTCCAGATATCATTAGTGCTCTCTTCTTCAGTTTCCCATAGAGTTATGAGATCACCATGTAAAACCAAACCAATCCCTTCCAATGGATTATTTTCAAAGTAAGCCTTCACAACATGATATAAGTAGAATAGGTCGACTCTATCTATAATATCACATAAATCCCATAGCCTTTTAAAACTTTGAAGCTTTCATCTTCTTTATGAAAAATCATGTAATCTCCATTCTTGGATTTCACAACTTTAAAAACACCGATCTTTGATCTGTTCATCTTCATGTCATCATCTTCCTTTGTATAATCAAAATCTACCATTCTGAGATAATTCTTCAATTCATCTCTAGTCTCAGATCTTAATTCAACCTTTTCTTTCTTTGGAAAACTGAACATCTGTAACCCAGTTTTCTTTTTCTCTTTAAGCTCTTCTTCCTTTCAGATTCAGTCCAATGAGCTTCTTCTCTAAAGTCTTTAATATTAGCAACACTCTTCTTATAATTCTTTGTTTAGCATCATAAAGTCTTTTCATATCAACATAGTTTAACTTCACGCAAACCCTTATATCCTCGACTTTTTAAATAAGCCATCATAGCATTCCTGTCCTTAGCTAAATTAGGTCTTTTGGCATATATCTAACGGTGTAGGGGCTGTAAAGGTTCAGAAGCTTGACATCTAATTTATCTTGCACCTTTTGGTGCTTCTCTATTGAGCTTCTTGAGCTTCTTGTTCTTTTCTATCTTTAGCATCTAACTCTTCTTGAACTTTTCTAGCTGCGGCTTCATTCCTAGCAACTTCAATTGCTCTAAGTTCTGCCAAAGTGAGTTTCTTTTTCTTTGTTTCATCCAGAATACCTTTCCTTTATCTTTTGGATCAATTGCAGGTTGAGATGTTCTTGGTTGTTCTTCTTCTTGTACATCTCTAATAGTAACTCCTCCTCTTGGTTGTGACAAATCTAATATTGTAGCAATTAATTCATCATCACTCGCAGAATGAATAGGTTTGATAATAGCTTCCTCCTCTTCTTGTATAACAGTTGTAGAAGGACCAGCTTCTTCTTCAAAATTCAAAACTCTTGGAGTTATCACTTCTTGACTAGATGTATCATGAAAAACATTACTTTGATGTTCAGTACCTTGAACTTGCACTTCTTCCTCAGAATCTAAAATAATCTTTTTGCGGTACTTACAGTTCTTTCTTCTTCGCAACATCTTCTTTCAAATTTTCCTTTTCTAAATTCCTCCCCAAGTTGAGAGAAGATGATTTAGGAACCTTCTTTCGTTTTAATTCCTTTGGAAGTTGTTTACGACGTTTGTTTTCCTCTTTAACCCATAAGTTGAAACCTTGAATATATGGTTTAATAAAATTCCTCAACCAAACATACTTACGCTTCAATTTCCTAAGCGCTTTAGCTTGAAACTCAACAGTTTTGTTCAACCTAACAAGCTCCCTTGTCAAAGCATAATTATCCAAAGTCAAACCTTCACGAGGTATAGTATGATCATCACCTTGAAAATGTGAATGTTCTTCAACGAGGAGCGAGAATGTTGTGGAGATGGAGTAGGTGTTCTTTCAATCTGCTTGAACCTCGGGGCTTGGAGAAGCGATTACCACTGTAAAGATGCAGTACCTTCAATAGAAGCGGTACTTTCAGATCGCGGTACCTTGTGAGGCACACTTTGTGAAGCGGATCTTGGAGAAGCGAGAACTTTGAGAGCTGACACTTTGTGAAGCGGTACCATGTCGAATCGGGACCTTCACTTTCTTCATCCTCTCCGGCTTCATTCGTACGGCTTGAACAACTTCCATCATTGTAGAAGTTAATGGAATATCACCACCTCTGAATAAAGCACTTAGCCTAGCCATAAATGTAAAGATTTTGGCTTGTTGCACAATAACAGGTAACAAAGCAGCAGGTTTTGGAACATCAGTCAATTGCTTGTTTAAGAAAACCTGTACAAACCTTGGATACATCAACCATTTTGACCCAGAGGATATATGTGATAGCATCCCATCCAAAATAAGCTTTGAAAAATTAAACACTCTGTCAGTAGCTAGTCCAACCACTGCAGATTCTATATTGGACCCAAGCTGCTCCCAGAAGTACTTTTAGAACTTATGCAATGAAGCGATTACATGAATCAAAACTTCCATTGAGGACCGAATAATGCTTTCTTGAATGTTTGTTCTGTTAAAGATCCTTCATAACCAAGATTCCTAAAAGTATCCCAAATCGGTTGCTTGTCAAATCGAATAGCCCCATCTTCATCTCCAAATAATAAATCTTCTCGAATAGAGGCTTATGTAATCTTGATAGTCCTTCCAAGCTTGTAGATCTAATATAATATTCATCCTCCTCCATGTTATCTCTAGCATTAGCCCAAAATTCTTGGATCCAAGGTTCAATAACATCCGGTTCAACTAAAAGAGCATAACTAATAGGCGACCCATAAGATAATCAACAATATCATAAAAGCCATATTAAGCCTCGGTCTTGTCCAAATTAGCCACCATATTGTGCTTTGAAGCAGTTAAACGATTCGCCATTGTTGAATAAGTGAGCACAATAAAGATTTTATCGAAAAATAAAGAGATGATGATTGGGAGATAAGTATGGAAAAGATGTAAAGTAATAAGGAGAGGGAAAATCAGGAAGTAGTTATTTATAGGTAGGATTTGAAAAATCACAACCTATAATAACAAAGTTACCGTTACTATCAATTACCCATCAATATTACCGTTGGAGCGATTACTTTAATACGACAAATAGTACTTTCCACATAAGCGTACTTTCCCAGCAGTACTTTCAAAGCGTACTTTCGGGAAAAAAGTACTTTGCCAAATTCCTTCATATAAACTAAGTATAAACAAGCATCCTTCCCTCAAGCAATACGGGACTATACTAACACCTTATAGTCCTCCCCTTAAACATAGCTTAGTAGTTAATCATTCCAATGCTCACGACCAAGTGATTGAATCGTGACACATCAAAACCTTTGTGAGTAAATCAGCTACATTGTCATCCGTGTGAACCTTAACAACATTGATGAGCCTATGCTCATAACAATCTCTGATAAAGTGATGCCTAATCTGAATATGCTTTGTCTTGGAATGATAGACCGGATTCTTCACAATACAAATTGTACTCTCATTATCAATATTGATAGGAGTATTTTTGAAATTGAACCCATAGTCCAAGAGTTGATTTTGCATCCACAAAACTTGACCACAACAACTTACAGCAGCTACATATTCAAGCTTGTAGATGATGTTCTTTGCAATTGTCTGCTTTTGCATTGCGGAGACTAGCCTTCTTCCAAGATATTGGCATCCACCAGTTGTGGATCTTCTATCATAATTATCACCCGCATAGTCACTATCTGAAAAAGCTTCCAAGTGAAAAGGTGACTCTTTAGGATACCACAACCCCAACTTAGGTTGTTGTTTCAAATAACAGAAAATTCTTTTTATTGCATTCATGTGAGAGATCTTTGGTGAGACTTGATATCTTGCACATAGACAAACTGCAAACATGATATCGGGCCTGGATGCGTAAGATACATAAGAGAGCCAATCATTGATCTATAAAGCTTGACTTCAACAAGGTGTCCATCTTCATCTTTGCCCAATGAATTGATAGATTTAATAGGTGTAGTAACAGCCTTCATATCATCAAAATTGAATTTCTTAAGTATGTCAGTAACATACTTGTCTTGGCTGATAAAAATACCTTCCTTTGGTGCTTAACTGAAGTCCTAAAAAGAAAGTCAACTCTCCCATTGAACTCATTTGAAATTCTTTACTGCATCATTTGCTCAAACTCCTTAACCATGGACTATTTGGTAGCCCCAAAGATGATATCATCAACATAAACTTGAACTAACATGATATCTTTCTTGTCTCTCTTGATAAACAAAGTCTTGTCAATAGCTCCCCTTCTATATCCATGTTGCAATAAGAATGTGGAGAGTCTCTCATACCAAGCTCTAGGTGCATGATGAAGGCCATAAAGAGCCTTAACAACCTTATAGACTTTGTTTGGATGTTTAGGATCTTCAAAACCTGGAGGTTGTTTCACATACACCTCTTCTGTAATAGTACCATATAAAAGGCACTCTTGACATCCATCTGGTAAACTTGAAAACCCATATAAGAAGCAAAAGCAAGAAATATTCTAATAGCTTCAATCTTGCTCACGAGGAGCAAATACCTCATCATAATCTACCCCTTCCTCCTGTCTATAACCCTGAGCAACTAACCTTGCCTTGTTTTTGATAACATTACCTCTTTCATTTCTTTTAACTCTAAAACCCACGGTTCCAATAACTCTCTTCCCAACTGGAAGATCACATAAAACCCAAACTTCTTGAAGTTTAAATTGAAGAAGTTCTTCCTGCATAGCTTCAACCCCGCTTTCTTTAGTCAAAGCTTGAGCAATATTCTTGGGTTCCTCTTGAGAGATAAAACAAGTAAATAGGCAGGTTTGATGGTCCTTATGATTTAGCCTGTTTTGTTTATACACAAAGCTAAGTAAAGCATTGTGAGGTTTAGTGAAACCCTTAGCTTTGTGTCTAGTCGGCACTCGAAGTAGAAGGACCAATGATTTGATCGGAAGGATGATCCTTATGAGTTCTTAAGTTTGGAGACTGTGGAACTTCATAATTATCATCTAAATTAGTAACATCGGCACCTTCATTGGAATTTGGAAAAATACCTTCATCTTCAAATTCATCATCAGTATCTTCTAATCTAGGCATGGTAGGATCATTGGATAGCTAAAGTACTGTCAAGGTGCAGTGATACTTTGTTCAAAATCTTGTCAAAAGTCTTGTGAGAGTACTCTGCAGTCTTGTTCTTCTTCTTTGCCTCTTCATAAGCTCTCCTTTGTTCATCGGTGTAAGAATGTGCTAAAACATCTTGAAGAAGCATCTGATTAAGTTCCTATTTAATAGATTGATCCTCGTGAGATAATGAGGATTGTGGTGCAACAGTACTTTGTTTTGAAGAATCAGTACTTTGCTTAGAAACAGCAGTACTTTGGTTTGAACTTACGGGATCTTTATCGGGAGCGACATCGGTCTAATATGAACATCATGAACAACATATTGGATATCTTCTTCATTGTGCAAAGATTGATTTTCTTCTCTAGGGAACATAATTCATTGAAGGAGATAAAATCTCAAGATCAAACATCCAATCGGGACCTTTACCTTTCTCATTGTCTTGATCTTCTAAAAACTCAACATGAAGACAATCTTGAACCTTCTTAGTAACTTTGTTGTATACTCTAAAGCCCTTCCTGTTAGTGCAATAACCCAATAAGTATCCTTCTTCCGACTTGCCATCAAACTTCCCCAGATTATCAATAGTGTTTAAAATAGTAAGAGGGCATCCAAAGGGTTTCATAAAACGAATGTTGGGTTTAGTGCCCATCAGCAATTCATAGGGTGTCTTCATCGTGGTTTAGTAGTGAGACTCTGTTAAGTACATAACAAGCAATACTTACGCTTACGCCCGAGCTGAATAGGTAGGATGAGAATCGCTAACATTGTTCTTCTTTGCTTCAATCAAAGTCCTATTCTTCCTTTCTACAACACCATTACATTTGTGGTGTTCTTGCAATACTAAACTCCCTTTTTATGCCTTTGTTTGCACAAAATTCATCCATAAGCTTGTTCTTGAATTGATCCCATTGTCACATCTAATACCTCTAACCTTGAGTCTCAATTTGTTTTCAAGAGCAATAATCGTTAATGCGGATAGCATCAAAAGTATCATCTTTAAAACCCAAAAATAAAACCTAACTGAATCTACTACAATCATCATGTAACAACCAACGATTACTTTTTCTTATTTAAACTTGCCACGAGAGCAGGTCCAAATAAATCCATATGTAACAGCTCTAATGGCTCTCTAATAGGTCTCTCCTCAAGCTTCTTGCGAGGAAGCTTTGTGTTGTTTACCCTTCTTGCATGCCAAACATGATTGATCATTCTTGTAAGTCTTTGAAGGTAAACCTCTAACTAAATTGCCTTTGACCAGTTTGTTGATATTCTTGAAATTAACATGGCCCAATCTTCTATGCCATTGATGTGCCTCTTCAGATGTTGCTTTAGCCACCAAACATGTGGCTCTGCCATAAGAATGTAGACTCTTCATGTCTAAACTATACACATCATTTGTCCTTGGTACTCTAAGTACTACCAAGTCATCATCAACAGGTTTAAAGTCAGAGGCAAGGATGAGACATTCGTGGAGTGAATAACCAGGATGCTTTTATCACAAATTTGAGAGGCTGACAACAAGTTGAACTTAAGCTCCTTCACATATCTGACATTCTCAAAATCGATTCTTCCAGCTTTAATTGTTCCTTTCCCGGTAATCCTTCCTCCATTGGGATCATTCCCAAATGCAACTTTTCCTCCACTAATCTTCCTAAAATCAGACAGGATCTCTTTGACTCCTGTCATACTTCGAGCAACCACTATCCACAATAAGATGATCTTTAAGCTCCTCTTCCGGGTTGCCACGCACATAAAGAAAAGAGTTAGAAACTTTTAGGAACCCAAGCCATTATTGACTTGTGTTCCCCTTGTGGAGTTACAAACTCAAATTCTTTGAGAATGTAATTCCCACTATCTTTCAAATGATGATCCAAAATTATCTTTTGATTTTTAGCATGTGGATTTTCAAAACTTTCTGGGTTTTCAACATAAATCTCTTTCACCAGATTTTTAGCATTTTCTTGTGTCACACAAACATCGATTCACTTTTTGTTGAGCGTCTATGTTTGTCCCTTAGCGATACTTTCCTTTTAACCCATTCCTTTTTAACACTTGGTTCCTCCGATCTAAATCTCCTATGTGAATTGGAATACCTTCTAGGTTGATAGTGAGATTGCCTAGAATTTCTAAACCAAGTATTGTGATCGATTACCTTGTTTTACATCGAGCGGTACTTTGTGAAATCTTGGGCGAGAGTTACGATACTTTGGAAATCTTGTGAGATCTTGAAGGTCTTCTCATTTGTGGGTATCTATGATTTGATGTGAAGTTTACGTGATTAACCCTATTTGAATTAGTCCAAACTGGTTTGTACTCTCTAGGTTTACGGTTGTGAGTCTGTTCTTTGGAAATTTTCTAAGGTATTTTGAGTGATGTTCACAATCCTTAATTAGATGAGTAGGGCTGAAACACACAAAACACGATTTTGACCCATCTTGTCAAAGTGACATCTTCTATGTCTATGCCCAAAATTATTTTGCCTTCTTGGTGAGTGATTAAACTTGTTTTGACCAAAATTATCCCCAAAAGGTTTAGCGATCTTGTTTTGAAAAGGTTTTGAAGAAGGTCTGCTTGTGGAGCAGATACTTTGATTTAAAGGTCTTGCTTGATTTTGAACACCGTTTTCAACAGTTTCTTTGGGTGTTTTAGACCTAGATTTAGCAACTAGCTTTTTCCTAAACTCTAGACTGTCTACTCCAATACGAGAAACATCAGGCCTAGGGGGTTGATGAATGCCCGATGGGATGTGGAACAGACATGATAATCATTAGCTTTCTTATATGCGGGAGGTGAGTCACTAATGAACCATCATTACTAGATGTATCTACATAATTAATGAGTTCTTCATCACTAGTGGTTATATCCTCATACTCACCTTCATCCCGATTACTAGATTGGTTTTCTTCTATCTTACTAAAATCCATACCAAAACCTAATCGGTTTTAAGATAAGCTCTTTCTTTGTTTTTGAACATAAGAAACATGTGACAGAACCGGCTTCACCCCAAGCGACAAACTTAGCTAACAAATCATCTCTTTCCTTAGTTAATTTCTCAATTTCGGCAATTTTACAGTTTAATTTCCATTCACTAAGCTTTAAGCGGTAATCTGTTGTGCATATTTTTCATTAAGCTACTTCATTAGTTTCATGTGCTAAGATTTTGGCTTCCATAGATTCTTAGGTTATTTGATAACACTTGCTACCTCAGAACCTAGCCTTAACACAATTATCTCTCTCAATCACATAACCGCTAAGCAATTTATGATAAAAATCATAGCAATTTGAGCATACCTCAGAGATAGGAGATTGATTTGGTGAAGTAGCCACCAATGCTAGTTGAGCAGGATCATCTTCACTTTCCTTGCTCCAGTCAAATCCTCCAAAGCCATCATCAGATTCCAAGCGGCATGTTGATTCTTCATCAAAAGCGATTACTCGGTCCAATGCTTCCACTGTGTCTTCAATTTGCATCTTCCACTTTGCTACCATACTGAGTAAGTCACGGTTCATCATCAAATTCTTCACTCCGGTCAACCGATAACTTCTCTTGAGCAACCAAAGCCTTTGTTTTAGTAATGGGAATTTCCTTAAGCTCAAGTTTTGGCTTCTCGGATGTCTGTTTGCTTGATACTTAGCAAACCTGCACTCCCTTGCAAAGTGACCCGTCTTTTGACAATTGAAGCATTCAATTTTAGATTTGTCAAAAGTTATGCCCTGTTTTGGTTTGAAATCAATGCTTTTGCTTGTCTTCTTCATGTACTTTTTGATTCTTGCAGTGATCATAGCAACTTGCCACCCGATATCAATTTCTTCAAGTGCATCTTCTTCAATCTGTGCTAGATCTTCTTCATAAGGGACAGGTAAACTAGCTTGTTGTGCAAAGAAGGAGCACATAACTTCATCTGAGGCCATAGTGGTAGTTGGTGGGCATGTTGAACATATGAGGGGTGTATAGGCAGCGATACTTTGAGAAGCAGATTACTTTGAGGAGAAGCGATACTTTTGGAAGTCTTGGCCTTCTTTTCAGATGATAGAAAAGCAATATTGTGAGACTTAGAACTTGTTTGACCACTCATCTCATGCTCATACACCTTAAGTTGATGATATAGATCATCAAAGTCCATGACATTCAAACCTTGTTGTCCTCTGATCATTGTAGCAATCACATGCCATGAAGATGGCAAACTTCATAGAAACTTCAAATTAGCATCTTCAAGCTGATACTTACGCCTTGTATAGCTCCAACATGTTGAAGATTACGAAACCTATCATATCAGACATCAAGACTCTCTCTTTCACCAACTGTGAAAGTTTCAAACTGTTGCTTTAGCAAATTTACGTGCATCTTTTAGAGGCTTCATTCCCTCCAAATCTGGTCTTGAGAGCAGCCCAGGGCTGCTTAGCATCTTTAGCATCATGAAATTTGAGAAGATGACCATCTGGAATGGCGGATAAGAGAATATTGAGTGCCTTCTCTTGATTCCTTAAGGTTCTTTGCTTTGGTATCTTGGTTTAGGTGCCTTTGGTTGTCCGGGAATATCAATGGGGTCTGCTACAACTTCATTCCCATTCACAATAACATTCCAAAGAGCATGGTGCGTAATGGCAATGTCTTGCCTCATCTTCATGCACCGAGATCATATTCTCCCTTCTTGATTATTGGAATTAGTGAGGTGATTGAGGGTGGTGGAGCGACTTGGTCGACATCTTGAATATAGGTGAAGTAGGGTTTCTTCCTAGTCGAGTTTCCACAAGCTCGATACCACTTGTTGGATCGATATACTTTAATCAAACTATCTTAACTAGCTTGTTAAGGTTTAATAACCTCGGATAAATCCTAAGTTATTAACAAAGAAACACTGAGCAATCTTTATTAAGTACTCGGAATTTACTTAACAAAGCTAAGAAGAATAACCTTTTATTATAAACTCTATATCTGCTTATTATGCAGATACTCTAATACAACTCTAAGATAATCGAACTTTTCTCTAAAACTCTAATTACGAAATCGTACCTCTAATGCCAATCTAGGAGTCCTTTTATAGGCTCAAGGATATCCTAGTCGGTTTACAATTGATAACCTTGTACGACAAGTAATCTAAACATAGAATACAATTCTTTCCATAAGCGAATATAACAGTTCTTTTGTTCTTGCAGTACTTTGACTTCATATTGCAGTACTTTGACTTTGTCTTTAGCATTACTTTGAGTCTTTGACTTCTTCGATTACTTTGCGACTTACGATGCATACTTTGATATCTTGATACTGATATCTTGACACTTTCATATCCCAACACTTATAAGTAAGAAAGGAGCTTATCGTAGGAGTAAGATAGCGTAAGACCAAGCTTAGAGCGTAGAGTTTATACCATGAGCAAGTTCAAAGGCTTTAAGCTGCGCGTGAGGAAAAGCTAGATATTCAGCGTGCAGATTTTCGTAAGAGCAAAGCTTATCGCGTAACAAGCCTTGTTTCTGAATATCTTTCAAGATACGTAATCCTTGTGAACCCTTATAGCGTGAGCTACGGCGTAAGATTACTCATAGGCGTGACCTCTACATAAAGTATTCCTTAAAGCGTGCGTTTGAACACCTAAAGATTACGACATTCTGAATAATTAACTTTGTTAAATATAAACATGAAAACTTGATTAGGTTAACTCAAACATCTTTTAGATCACAAAACAAGCATAAGAACATATCGAGATACACCGAAAAGACTTGAGGTAAAATACTTAAACCGAACCCTTAATCTACGTGTAAGGGATATAGCTACACAAATCAAACAAGAATGTTTAAAGTGTCCTAGATGTCATATAAGTGCAATGGAACAAGATTTAACACATTTCCACCACAGAATCAAAAGATTTATTGGAGATGAACCCTAAAAACCTTAAAACTTAAGTTCATACAGTTTAGATGTTTAGGGCTAATTTAAAGGTTCAAAACATGCATATAAACTTATTCTAACACTTTCTTGACCACCTAATAACATATCCTGAAAGAAAAACCTAGATGGCCTTGAGAACCACAGAATTCAAATTAATGAAATTTAAAATTTAGGATGGTTTTGGACGATTGAAACAAGTTTAATAGACACAAGAAAGGTTTTAACACAACTCATTTCAATCCAAACACTTTTATGCATAAACACCCAATTCGTTCGGGTGAACAATTTTCCAAAATCAGTTTTAAAGAGTTTTAAGTTGGTTTGAAAGAATTTTAGAAATCCTTGTTTATCATCTTGATTAAAACAGTTTAGAACTTATAGATTATGAAAAACTTGAGTGGTTTAGAAGATTTGATTTGGGGCGTTTGATCTTGGTGGTTTAGGAGTAAATGAATTAATTTTCCAAGTTGACACATTGGTCCCTCCGACCTTAAAGAGGTTCCAACCAAGATCCTTTAACTTTCGTTTAGGTAAGACAAAACATTTGTAAGGCAAGAAACTTCACGATACTCCCTATTTGTTGAAATAATGAAATGGTTAAAACATTTGAGTCAGAAGTATATATGAAAACTTATCCACCATTTAGAAGAAACAACATAATTTTGAAAACAGGAAGTCTGAGGTTTTATGAAGCAGAAAATATTTACTTTCTCCCCTGAACACTTGTTGGAAAAATAATTGAAAGATTTGATAGAACAAAGTGTTGGAAGATTTGTACTACTTGATGTTTAAAAATTAGATAGAAGAATGTTTTGAGATTTTACGATTTTATATTTTTGTATTTTGTTTTTAAAAATTTATTCAAAAGAGAATTTTGGTGTTTTAGGTTTTAAAATTTGTTTAAGGAGGTCATCCAATTCCTCTAGAGTCAAACACCTCATACCAATTTGGTGGACCAACTCATTAAACCTAGCGGGAGGTAAGGCTTTGGTGAGAATGCGCCAATTGGTGCTATACCCATAAAATATAATTCAACGGTACCTGTTCCCGCGTGATCCTTGATGAAATGATATCGAAGATCGTGCTTTGATTTGAGTGATGAGTTTGCGAGATCGCAATGGCACTCGATTGTCGCGGTACATCGGGATTACGTCAAATCGTAAACCATAGTCTTTGAGTTGTGTTCTCGTCAATGACTTGAGCACAACAACGCGCATGGCTACATATTACGCCGGTTGAGACGGCGATGTACAATCCACTGCTTCTTGATTGCCATGACACGGTTTATCACCAAGAAATTGTAAAGCAGTACTTTTAGTGAGTCTAAGCATCCTGGTGGTGTCACAAGCGATTAGTTCAAAACCGAATCGCCGGATACGGATCCCCAAGTTAATGGTTCCCTTTATATGTCGGAGGATTCTTTTAGCCTCGAGAGGTGGGTTTGGTTGGTGCATGGCCGATAGCGAGAACAAAGATATCACAAAGACAATGTCGGTCACGCTAGGCTGTTAGATACATGAGAGACCCAATAATACTATGGTATTTTGTAGGGTCGACAATTTCCATGTAAATCGGTGTCTAGCTTCTTGGTATGAGCCATTGGTGTGGCATAGGTGTCATAGTTTTTCATTCCAAATTTGTTTAACAATTCAAGGGCATATTTGGGTGACTCGAAAATACCGCGGGGTGATTGATGAACTTGTATCTAGAAAGAGCGTAAGTTCACCCATCATGGACATTTCAAAATGTTTCTTCATTAGTTTTGCAAAAGCGATTGAGTACTTTTATGAGTTGACCCAAAAATGATGTCATCCACATAAATTTGAACAATTAAAATATGTTCCCCTTGATATTGTATGAAAAGAGTTGGGTCGACCGAACCTTTGGCAAAATTATTGGCAATGAGGAAAGAT
The DNA here is from genome assembly GCA_910596185.1 of Chrysanthemum makinoi. NCBI lineage: Eukaryota > Viridiplantae > Streptophyta > Magnoliopsida > Asterales > Asteraceae > Chrysanthemum > Chrysanthemum makinoi. Next base: position 290,675,097 of record OU343224.1, on the reverse strand, counting down.
GATAGCTTATCGTACCATGCCGGGAGCTTTTTGAGACCATCTGAGCTTTGTTGGTTTGTAGGCGTGATTGAGCTTCGGGGATCAGCGAATCCACATCGGTTGGTGACATAAACCGTTTCTTTAAGTTGTCCATTGAGAAGCGGTTTTGACATCCATCGATAGGCCGTCATATTCATATGAGCGTGAGCGTGAAATATCCGAGCGACCTCAAGGCGGTGGCGGAGCAAAAGATTCTTCAAAGTCTATTCCCTCTTCGGCGATAACCGCTTATACGGGCGTGACTTATTTACGATAACGTTTCCTTCAACATCAATTTGTTTTCCAAATCCATTTGAGACCAATGGCGTAGACCACGGTGGTCTTTCCGATTCCCATACTTCAAGGCGTTTGAATTGGTTGAGTTCTTCTTCATGGATTCAATCAGTTGTCTTTTGTCATTCGTCTTTGATGTTTTAGGTTGATTGGCGGTGAGTGCATAAATGCAATGTTCACGATCGTGTGAAGGCGTTGTCTTATAACGGCCGGTTGATTCGAGTTGCCAATAATGTTTTCCAGAGGATGGTCTTTCGTCCATCTATGTGTGGAGGTTTGATGTTGGTATACATTGTCGCGGTTATGAGGATTCAAATGGTTTGTTGAAGATTCGCGACATCGAATGCGGCGATCTCATTAGCAAGCGGGTTGAAGAGCATTTGGATCAAAATCTGTGGTGGGGTACTTTCTGAGAACATCATCGTAGGTTCATCATTGTTGGAAGCGGTTTGTTCAAATGTTGTGTTAGAGTCAACTGGTGGTGCTTCTTCAAACAGTTGTTGTAGCAGTGTATCGAGGTAAAGTATTATCGGGTTGAGCCGTGATAGCGGATACACACGGAGCGTTCATCAATATCGTCATTTACGAGCAGTGGAGCAAATAACCTTTCCATTTGTTGTGAGTAAATTTGGGGGCTTTGTTCGGTGATGATGGGGTTTGGGGAAGTTTAGCGGTTGTGTCCGGGTTCCAAGTATACTCGAAGCCATTTCGTGAGTTCATCAAAATGAGCATGAATCGTTTCCATAACCTCCTTTGTTCGGCGATTCCGGTTCGAAACCTTTAGAATATCCAATATCCTATAAAGACTCCAATGTCAACTTTGGCTTTGAGCTTTCCAAAGTCATCATGATCATTATTCGGATAGCAAAGAGATCCAAATACATGAAAGTGTTTGAGATTAGGTTTTCTGTTGTGGACAAGCTCGAAAGGTGTTTTGTTGTGGCGTTTTGTAAACATAGAGCGGTTTTGAGTATAGCATCGATGAATCTGACTTACGCCCATAAGTATCGGAAGTTTAGCATTGATTAACATTGTTCTTCGGCTTCCAACGTTAGGTTTAGATCTTTCAACAACTCCGTTTTGTTGCGGGTTATGCGTGCAATAGATGTCTGATCTTGAATCCCACTTTCTCATAAAATTCACGAAGAGTTTGATTAACAAATTGGTGCCTCTATCGATTACGATTAGTCGACGGTGTTTAAGTAAACTGAACTTGTATTTTTCGTGAGAAAGGTGATGATCATCTGTGGAGCTTGGTCTTTGCTTCGAAGAAAGTAGACCCAAGTCCGGCGTGAATAGTCATCAACAATTACTAAGATGTAGCGTTTGCCATTGATCGTTTGCAGCGCCGTCGGGCACACAAATCCATGTGAAGAAGATGGCGCATCTTTGAGACGTGTTCCACCTTTGAAGGAAAAATGAGCATGAGTGCTTTTGCCTTGTTCACAAAAGGCGTGACAAAGGTGATCTTTAGAATACCGAAACCGTGGGAGTCCTTCGACTAGTTTGTGTCGAGCAAGGTTGGTGATGGTTTGAAAGTTTAGATGTGAGAAACGGCGGTGCCATAGCGGGGTTTTGTTGATGTTGCCTTTGAAAGTAAGCAAATGGGAGAAGAAGCAACCATGTCTTTCATAGAGATAGTGTAAAGAGACTAAATTACGGAGCGGACATAAGGTGTTTCCTTGTAGATCATGAATGAAACAAGTTTTCTCTCCACGAAAGCAACCTCCAAATCTCCATCACAAAGCTGACGAAAGCAGTGTGAGAGGCCTTCCACATGTAAACCACTAATTTCGATGTTCCCATTGATATAGTCTCAGGTAGCCCATGATAGCTGAAGTGATCATTCGAGAACTGACGGTGCGATGAACTTTGCAATAAAGTTTGATAACAGTTTAAGGTTACTGTCATGTGTGGGCATCTCATCAACAATCAGAGAATGATCTGTATCACTGCATTACACCGACAGATGGAATAGAAGTAGATGTGGAACCGAAATGTTAGAGGGTTCCGTAGCGATATAGTAGATATACACACCATCAATAGCTTTAGGTATCCACTTAAATCCTAGTGTATATATCCATTTCGCCATCTCAACTAGTATTTGCTTTAGTCTTAGTGAATGCACTAGGTGGTACTACATTCCTAGGAGGTGAAACCAGAGCTACAGGGGACAACAAAACATTTCTTAGAATCTAAAATGATCTACCAAGCAGGACTTAGAAAGATTAGTGGGCCTAGAGGTTATTAGGTTCTTAGTTCCTTAGAGATAATAGCTTTAGCAACACATTTATCATGACAATCAGAATTCATACTTTTACGACAAATAACACAAGGTGCATCGGACTGAATATCAAAAGTGCTTAATGGTTTAGCATTCGTTACATCACTATTTCTATTACATTTTGGATGCAATATCTATAGTGGAAACAACGTGGTCTTATTCATAGTCTAGGGTGTTCTTCTACTTTAGCATTCCTTATTGATCTTTTCTTAGATCGTAACTTCCTATTCTTGATGTTAGTGCTCTAAGGCGTGAAGTGCGGACGTTTGGAAAAGAGCAACTATTCTGTTTGTTAGAAGGAGGCATGTTAGCAACTTGTGATTTGGTAGTAGGGATTCTAGGTTCATGATTACTAAGTGTTCGGTCTAATCTCTTAATCCTGTTAGCGGAATTGTTCATACTTTCTAACATTTCTCAACTTGAAGATAGTGTGAATCGGATCTTGATTTTGGGGAACATTTCGATAAAATGCATAACTTCTTTGGTGTGTGCAAGATAATGATCAAGTTCATTTGATGCTTCATCACGAGTCTTTTTTGAGTAAATCAAATATGACACCATATTCCTTTTTAACTTTTACAAGTTCTTGTTCATATTTTGAGATTTGACACTTAAAAGACACGTTTTGATCATCCAATTGCTCAATTTTTAGGATCGAGAAGATTTTGCCTTACTGGGCGATTTTTGTTGAAAAGCAAGTTGTTGATCGTGAATATCTTTTTGACACCAATTAAGGCGACGTATTGCATTTGAAAGTTCGTTTGACAATCGTTTGTTTTCAACTTTAAGGACTCGATCTGAAGCACATTATCAGTGTTCTCAACATTTACCACATAATGGCAGTATGGGGAGATATATCAAATGCATATGACAAAGAATTCAATAACACAACATTGGACATGCGGCCGGATGACATCTTCCAGAGTCGATCAACATCTTTTCTCAGGTTTCTTTTACGTTTAGTGTTAGAAATAGATGTTTTACATTTCTAGAAAACGACCTTCATTAATCCAGTTCCTTATGAAGTCCTCCCAGACAATCACAACTTTTCAAATTTTAACATTTGGTAAAGATTTTTTAGAAAAATGTCTCTTTGTTCTGTTGAGACGATTAAAAGTGTTGAACTTTGATTTGAATGATATTCTATCTCATGTTGTAAAAGTTTGAGGTCGACCATGAAAATGTCAAAATATCTAAAGAATTGCGATTTTCCGGTTTTGAGTTTACTTCTAATGGAAGGTAAGGACCATAAGTTTTGTGCATGTCGGTTTGGGATTAACATTAGAAGACTAGGGTTTTTGATGATAATCCTTGGTGTGTTAGAAGAATCTGTTGGTGTGGCGAAAGTGGCTTTTGAATAGTTAAAAGGTTTGTTGTAAACCAACTTTTTCTAATTTTGATCGACTCTCGTCTTACGCATCTAATTCCTCTTGGCATGATGATATTCAGCAACACTTCATATGAGAATTATCAATTTATATTACCTTTGGAAACTTCGGGTTTGGTTTGAATACTTTGGTTGAAAGCTTAGGTTTGTAATCGGCAAGATTTGGTCCATATCCATTTGGATTGGGTTTTAAAGTAAACTTTTCAATGGTATGACCATTCGCCATGTTTGTAAACAACAGGTTTAAACTCTTTAAGTTTGTTTTGCAAGCCGATGATTTCTTCAAGATGATCATCTATTCGTTGAATGCTTTTTTTTGTATCGAAGGCTACTTTTTGACAAGTTAACAACTTCGGCCTTAGCTTTTTGATTTTCCAAGGTGAGGCGTTAATTTGCTTTTTTATGTTCATGTTTGAGTTGTTCTATTTAGGACAAACAAAGCATTCTTGGCGGCTAGATCGCATCTCTTGTCTAAATATTTTTGTTTTGATAGATTTGGCAAAGGCTGCTTCAAAACCGTTTTCGTTTTTCTTGAGTTTTGAAAAAGTTGAGTTGCTTTTGTAAACATTCAAAATCCTTGGTTAACATTGCATTTTTGCTTTTCAAGTCTTTGATTAATGGCATGACATTTTTCCACTATGGTGCGTTGGTCTTTATTAAGCGAGCAAAATATCGGGATGAGGCAAAAGTTCGTGTTCAGCGTGAGTCTCAACATGATCATTCTTGAGATCTCCAGTATAACCACGGAACAATTTGATTATCAAACCATTTGGTCATCTTGATCGTCAAATATACGAAGTCTAGTTGAAAAATCAGGAATGAGATGTGGATGGCTCATTTTGAACATTCGAGCCGGATTGGATGTTGGCGGAATATGATCGAGATAAATATGGTTTGTTAGTGCACGAGACAAACCGCCCGATTATCTCTGTAGGCACTGCTGTATCATGTACATATTAGCCATCCATACATGTTTCGTTGGCTGCGAAGTCCTCCGTATCATCATCGATGCGCATTTGCCATAAAAGCTCTGTTCTTTGATGCGTGAGAGTTCCACCGACTTCATCCTTAAGAGCCAAAAGAAGAGCCTCTTTGAAATAAGCGCACCCCTAGTCCTTGGCTTTGGGCATGCATTAGCAGTGTCCTTCTCATTGCGGTTGTAGCATCGAAGACCATTCAACCATTCTGAGCATTTCCTGTTCCACCACTGGGCTCGATTGTTATTCCTACCCGCGGCATTAAACCGCCGGTATGCCCATGACCAACCACGATTAAGAACTTCAACTTCGTCCATTGTTCTACGGCTTGATTCCTTGTATTAGATGAGGAGCGAATACGGTTGTTGGATTTGTTGGTATAACGGCTAAAGGCATTAGCAATCATATATAGCAAATCCTTGTTGCGATTACTTGAGAGCGGATCGAGTTCATTAGCTTCAACTTTGGTGGCAAGCATTGTTGTTGTTGTATGGAACCAATTGAGTTTGAGATTGAGTTGTGAAGGATCATGTGAGTGTGATTGTAGCGATTGGTTGAGTTGGTTGAGAGAATAAGCTGTTTTGAGCATATAAGGCAAGTTGTTGATTTTCCGGATGTGCGTTGGAGCAATTTGAGCGGAGAATCCTTTCTTATCAACTTCCTTTTATGAGGCTTCAGTAATGGTACAACAATCTATATCAGCAGAATGATGCAAATTCTTGGCTTATGAGAGAAAAATGGCATTATATACATTCCGGGACGGGACTACTTTTCCAAGAAGTTAGTATTCACTTTGCCTTCTTGGCATGATGATGTTGTCTTTATCCAAATCATTGATGATATGCAGCGATGATGATAGGACTACTAGTGTCTGTTCATCAGAAGTGTTCACCAGCCCAGTAAATTTTGGATTCCCGATCCTCACGATTGATGCAGCTTCCGCTGAAAGATGAATATGATCCCCATTTCATTTGCGGTCTTTTGGGGCATCAACACTTGAAGAATTGGGTTAAAAA
>OU343224.1:290429760-290669021 GCA_910596185.1 Chrysanthemum makinoi | reverse complement strand
CAAATTCTCTCTTCCTTCCTTCTCCCATGAACCGGCCACCATAGAAGGACCAAGGAGGAAACCATCAAAAAATTTTCTAAGTCAAATTTATATTTACAATCTAGTTACACTCTTGATAGTAAGGTTGTGAAATAAAACCTAGGGTGTTTAGGATTAACCTTTGTTCACTTCACCTCATCAAGTTACTAGTAAGCATCTCATATTCATTTTCATCTTTCATATTTACTTTATGTTCATTTCATCATAATTGAGAAAAACATGCATGTTACATATGAATTTATACCACTTTTGTTGTTTTTATTATATATATATATGTGTGTGTGTGTATATATATATATATATATATATATATATATATATATATATATGTATATATAATATATCCTATAATACTCCTTGAATATCACTTTTGGTGACTTCTAGGAACCCATGACACCCTAAGAAGGTGTATGGTAGGATTTGAATAGATTCGGAGTTGTTTTGAATTGGTTAGAATAGGTTTTGCGCGAGAAAAACTCATTTCGACAACTATTATTTAAAGGGTCTGATCCATATTTTGAAAATCTGGAAATCTCGACAGTAAGCATAAAAATTTTGGGCCCTAGATATTTAGGAAAATATACTTTAAAAATAAAACGTGGCCGCTTGAACGGGTTAAAACGGAGCTATAACGAAGAAGTTATGAATTTTTGAAGTTTGAGGCGACGAAAACTATTTGATTCTGAAAATTTCAGCATGCTTACGCCTATTTTTGTACGAGTCAAAAATGAGGCTTAAGCGTTATGAAATGTGTCGACTTATCAAAAATATATTAGTATACTTTGATACGAATCTAAGGACATATAAAACGTAGAAAACGGACTTATAACGACTAAGTTATTCACATTTTACAACAAAGTTGCGTAACTTTATTATATAAGAAAAACTATTATATTTCTAATAGACAAGTATTACGGAAAAACAAGTGACCATGTTGAAGGTCGTTTTTAACATTGATGTAGAACTTTTTATAAAGTGATGTCTTCTAGTAAAAGTAAGTTCGCCAAGCATATTTTCTAAAATTTCTGACCGTTTGTCTAGCGGAGTTGTAATGAATAAAATGCGGTTACTTAAACTTTGCCGGAAACCACCCTTAAACGAATATTATGGACACAAAGTACCATACTTTACCTATATTTTTCTCCATGATCGAGACCTCTAGGATGAAAACTTAAATGTTAAAACTTTGAGATAATGATACAAGCTTCCCAAAACCGTTGAGTTTGTTTCCTAACACTCGACGTGCACCGTTTTACGACTAGCTTTTCAAGGCCGTTTTGTCACTTTCATGAAATTTCAACGAATTATTTTGTTATAATTTCACAATAAATAATTAAATGACTATCGTAAGATATCATTTCAACATAAATACTTGTAAAGTATTTTATAACATGACGAGATGTCATAAACATATATTTCGACGATAAATTCTATTTTCAAAAGCGTACAAGTGGTATAGATTTCATATGAGTTTGCATGCACGACATTGTTTCATGATTTACATTAGAACATATCATTCATAATAGGTCACGGTTAGAGGTTGCGCCTCATTTCAGTATTGCCATTATATCATCATTATCATTGCAACATGTGAGTTTTCATAGCCCCGATTTATTCAAGTTTTACTTTATTTCAAACCTACGGGGGAGAATACATTGCACATCATTTTATTACGATGCAAAGTATATCAAATTCATTACATTGCTTAAGTTACCTCATTGCCAGTTAAATGTCCCCATTTCATAATCATGAACCGTTAATTTCATAGAAGCGAGGGTGAGTGGATAGATCTATCGAGGGTGACACCTCCATCCGGGTTGGTGGATTCCAACCGGACGGATGCATTTCATTTCATTATCATTATTTGAGTTGTTTGGCAAAACACTCTATTGGGGCGAACATCAGTCAAGCTTCGGTGTCATGTGCTTAAGCAATTGTATCATTTTTGTGACATCATTGTCATACATAACTTATACTTGTGGTAGTCGTATTAAACATTTTCATAAACTCTATGAACTCACTCAACCTTTGTGTTGACACTTTTAGCAATGTATTTTCGGGTAACTAAGGCATTCACTTCATGGCATGCATGTGGACATATCATAGAGTCGCGGTGACGACGCGTCTCACATGGGATTTATACACTTTAAAACATCGTTTGACTTGTACCAAACTTATTTTCCGCATGTTGATAGTAACTTTCATTTGGGACCTAACTTTGTAACTCTGAATGTTTTAATATATCAAACGATGTATTTTCCAAACGACACTTTAGGTCGTTCAATATAACTGTGATTGTGGTGCTATGACAAGTCAATCCCCAGAATTCCATTCCGCAAAACAGTAATTTGGGGTGTGATAGATTGGCATCAGAGCTTCGGTTATAGAGAACTAGGTTGCATCATTGACCCTAGACTATAACTACATCATCATAGCATCTCATCATTTCATCATAAGTGCATAGTCACTATACATGCGGTTTCATACGCACAATTTGCGAGTTATTTACTTTCATTTCAAAATCGATTGTCACATAGATGCCTTCAGATACCCATCCCATCACACTCACATTAGATTCCAACATGGAGAATGCCCTGTCATTCCCTATCACAATTTTAACATCAGTTGACTTCACACCGGTAGCATCAGATGATGAGACTGAACCCTTTTAGGAGGACGAAGTTGCACCTACACCATCACGATCACTATTGATTCATCGTAGGATCAGGACAATTTTTATCATTCTCGTTGGAGACAGATTATACCATTTGGTAGAACTTATAGGTTTACTAATAACCTATTTTCTTAAATCACCACAAGGATTTTCATTATCATCATTGTCATCATTTTCATCATCATTGTCATCTAGAGTACCATCCGTGCCATCAGTCTCATACACTTTACACGATTTGCAGCTTGGTAAGCGTGCATGATTTGACACACCATTATCATTTATCACTAAGACTATAGACACTACACCATCTCATAGGTTTGAGGACTGTGAGATTTCTAGGGCTATTGTGCTAGAAAACCTACTACTCCTACACTTGAGAACATGATTAGACCATCAACAGAACAGATAATAAGTACCTTTCTAATCTTAGTGTAATCTTTATCCCTTATTATCTCCACGATAATCACAACCTTTGTTTATTTCATTCCTATTCCAATTGCACCAATTTTCCAATCATTTCGCGACACTACATCACTATCTTACTAGGGGTTAGGCCAACTTTATTCTTGACCAATTAGGAGACTATTACCATTCTATGAGGTTCTCCCATGTATCCTACAACCATTCAACAAATTTTATTTCAAGTTATTTTGCTACCATTTCATGAAATTATTTCACTTAATTTTATTTCAAGCTATTCTACACTATCTTAGAAACATTGTTTCATAAAGTTTTAAAAAAAGTTGTTTCGTTACCACCCTATCAATTGGCTTTCAGTCATTTTATCAACTATTTAATACCATCATGCGAAACGATTTTCATGTTACTCAAAAATCATTGAGCCAATATCTTACAAAACAAAACGTTGAATACCATCTAAAACTTCGGAGGAACATAATATCATTTCAACAAAACCAAGCATCACATCATTTGTCCTCGATTATACATGGCCTGATCACCTATGTATAATTCAGAAAGAATTATGTCATGAAAGTAACAAGCATCATTTCAAATCTCTTAAAACAATTTTCACTCAAAAGCAAAGCTTTGTAATCAGATAAATTGTTCATAAACATTTCTTTTGTTAACACTCTATAGAAGCCTACGCCATTCATCCCTCACTCAACCGATAAGTTAGAATTTGACGAGTGACCTTTTTAGGAAAGGCTTCCTATACAATCTATGAGGAGGATTCCTCGATACAAGAAAACAATAAAAGCATTCTAGGACTACCAACAAGGACTAGAAGTATATAGTAAGACGTTTCAAAACTCAATAAAAATCTTAAGACATCACGAGACATTCCGAACCACTATTTTGGACTAGAAGTCAAATTATATCATTTCAAAAGTACTAGCTAGACCGAGTTACAAGATTTAGTACGGCGAATACACCACTAAGCAACACTCATAGGGATAAACCAAGTCTTCTAATCAAGACTACGAACATTTCATTAAACAAGGCTTCAACAATATGTGAACTTCCCTACAATGAGTTTCCCTTAAAGGAAAATTGGTTAAATTTAAGGTTATCGAATATAAACTTTCCCCTAAGGTGTTCTCTAGAAATTCCAAGTAACCTCACTTTCATATTAAGAGATGCAACAGGTTTGAACATATTGGACAATCAATGACTCTCCATCTACAAGTGAAATTAGAACAAACATTCCTTCGGTACATAGTATGAGCTGGTATCTACTTTCTTGCTAGCATGATAACAATCTAAGTGATGAAATATTTTAGAAGCACTCAATATCGGAACAAGTCTTGAAAATCAACCACTACACCACATCACTTAAATATTTAAGGTTTTGTGACTTGACAACATATAGCATGGAAACACTTCGATAATCAAACAATAAACATTTTAGTCATGGAGACTAAGCACCTTAGGCAAGGAAGACTCAAGTCATGACATTCGCTAGAATTAGAAACGCAAGGAATCACAATTGTTACCCATAATCTATTCTTTTCAATAAGGTCCTTTTCGACAGATTTAACATTTTGAAATTTGGCAAGAGACACGTGGTATCAATTCCAGTTGTACCTATTATAAGCTATTCGATTCACCTTAGGCTTATGACAATCATTTCAATCTTTCCATGGAATCTATTAGGACATGAGTACCATCTATTATCCTCAGCTCAATGGTTAGAGCGAGAGAACGATTCAAACAGTAGAAGATATGCTCAAAGCATGTGTGATATTCTAGAAATGATTAGGTAAATCATTCTTCATCGACAAGTTACTTTACAACAATAGTTAGCACCTGAACATGTTGACTACACCAATTGATGCACTCTAAGGTTGAGGTGTCAATCACTTATTCATCGGTCAAAATCAGGAAAGTTTAACTCACTAAGTCCATAAGACTCATTCATGAAACAACCAAGTGATCGAACAGATCAAAAATCAGTTACAAGTAACAACATATAGCTAGATAAGCTATGTCGATATACGACGCAAAATATTGGAGGTATGTTCCATAAGTCGCAAACCATTAGAATTTCAAGTTGGCAACAGATTATGTTCAAAGTCCCGTCTTGGAAAGGCGTGGTACGATTTAGAAAAACATTGGATGACCCAATGCGACTCAAACACCCTCATCTTTTCACAAGTAACATCGTAGAACCTAACATGGACTGAATTCAGGGACTGAATTCCTTTTTGGTTGGGCGAATGTGACAACTCGCAATTTCAGGTCATTTCTCAAATTTACTATTCATCTCGGAAATTTACTATTCACCGGTTACTATTCAAAATTTTACTATTTACCATTTTCGAAGTCGAAGTAATATTCTGAGAACGTATTTCAAAATTTACTATTCACGAAACACTATTCATTCCCGGAGAAAATCACTATTCATGCTTCACTATTTCATCGTTTATCGTAAACTAGGTTTACGAGTATCAAATATGCGTAACCTGGAGGGTTAAGCTGCGAATTCATGAACATTTCATCAAGGATATTTCATATAGACTAGGTTTAGTCTACATGTCATCACATCATTATCATCATGTTAGTTCATGCATTATTTTGCATTTTACATTAATCGTATAATTTCTATTAAATAAACGCTATCGCGTAAACATTTATTTTGAATATTGATCCGATACTTCCAAAATTTATCCCGATATATTTTTATACTCATATTAAGATTATAAAAATATTATTATTAGTTTACCCGGTGTTTCAAATTTATTTTGTATATAAATTGTTAAATTTATATAACTACGACGGTTTTCTTAAATACTATGTGATAATTATTATTTCACTCAAATTTTGTAAGAAATGTATTTTTATAATTTTTATGACTTCAATACATTTTATTTTGATCCGTTAAAATTTATTTTTAGCTAACGCTACCTAAATGCTTAAATAAATACACAAGTTACTAATTATCCTTAATTAACTACATAATACTCTCATTATACATCTTAATTATTACTAAATGTATTCACTTCCTTTTTCTTTTAATAATGTCGACCAAACCATGGGATGACTCACATCTTTCACTTGCTAAATATCTAGCAAATAAGGTATTAAATTCATAATATCTTCACATACTATCTCATTCACAAAGTGTAAAAAAAAAAATCAAACTATCTCTTCTCTCCTTCTAGAACCGCCACCATTGAAGACCAAGAAGGAAACATAAAAATTTTCAAGTCAAGTTTATATTTACAATCTAGACACACTCTTTAGTAAGGTTTTGAAATAAAAACCTAGGGTGTTAGGATTAACCTTTGTTCACTTCAACTCATCAAGTTACTAGTAAGCATCTCATATTCATTTTCATCTTTCATATTTACTTTATGTTCATTTCATCATAATTGAGAAAAACATGCAAGTCTTATGGATGTTTATACCACTTTTTCATTGTTTTAAGAGTTATATATATACTTATTATGTAATATAATTATCCTATAATTACCCTTGTTAAACATATCACTTTTGGTGATGTCTAGGAACCCATGACCCCTAAGAAGGTGTATGGTAGGATTTGAATAGATTCGGAGTTGTTTTGAATTGGTTAGAATAGGTTTTACGCGAGAAAAACTCATTTCGACAACTTTATTTAGAGGTCTGATCATATTTTGAAATTCTGGAATTTTCGACAGTAGCAAAATATTTTGGGCTAGATATTTGGAAAATATACTTTAAAACGAAAACGTGGCCGCTTGAACGGGTTAAAACGGAGCTATAACGAAGAAGTTATGAATTTTTCAAGTTTGACGATTTAAAACTATTTGTTTCAGAAAATTTCAGCATGTTCTCGCTATTTTACGAGTCAAAAAGGAGTCTTAAGCGTTATAAAATGTGTCGACTTATCAAAAATATATTAGTATATGTTATCACGATTCCGCTAAGGATATAAAACGTAGAAACCGGACTTATAACGACTAAGTTATTCACATTTTAAACAAGTTGCCGTAACTTTATTATATAAGAAAACCTATTATATTTCTATTAGACAAGTATTACGGCAACAAGTGACCATGTTGAAGGTCGTTTTTAACATTGATGTAGAACTTTTAATAAAGTGATGTCTTCTAGTAAAAGTAAGTTCGCCAAGCATATTTTCCAAAATGTCCAACCGTTTGTCAAGCGGAGTTGTAACGAATAAAATACGGCCACTTAAACTTTGCCGAAAACCACCCTTAAACAATATTATGGACAAAAGTACCATACTTTACCTATATTTTTCTCCATGATCGAGACCTCTATGATGAAAACTTAAATGCTAAAACTTTGAGATAATGATACAAGCTTCCCAAAACCGTTGAGTTTGTTTCCTAACACTCGACGTGCACCATTTTACGACTAGCTTTTCAAGGCCGTTTTGTCACTTTCATGAAATTTCAACGACATTATTTTACGACGAAAAGTTATAATTTCACAATAAATCATTAAATGACTATCGTAAGATATCATTTCAACATAAATACTTGTAAAGTATTTTATAACATGACGAGATGTCATAAACATATATTTCGACGATAAATTCTATTTTCAAAAGCGTACAAGTGGTATAGATTTCATATGAGTTTGCATGCACGACATTGTTTCATGATTTACATTAGAACATATCATTCATAATAGGTCACGGTCAGAGGTTGCGCCTCATTTCAGTATTGCCATTATATCATCATTATCATTGCAACATGTGAGTTTTCATAGCCCCGATTTATTCAAGTTTTTACTTTATTTCAAACCTACAGGGGAGAATACATTGCACATCATTTTTATTACGATACCAAGTATATCAAATTCATTACATTGCTTAAGTTACCTCATTGCCAGTTAAATGTCCCCATTTCATAATCATGAACCGTTAATTTCATAGAAGCGAGGGTGAGTGGATAGATCTATCGAGGGTGACACCTCCATCCGGGTTGGTGGATTCCAACCGGACGGATGCATTTCATTTCATTATCATTATTTGAGTTGTTTGGCAAAACACTCTGTTGGGGCGAACATCAGTCAAGCTTCGGTGTCATGTGCTTAAGCAATTGTATCATTTTTGTGACATCATCGTCATACATAACTTATACTTGTGGTAGTCGTATTAAACATATACATAAACTCTATGAACTCACTCAACCTTTGTGTTGACACTTTTAGCAATGTATTTTCAAGTAACTAAGGCATTCACTTCATGGCATGCATGTGGACATATCATAGAGTCGCGGTGACGACGCGTCTCACATGGGATTTATACACTTTAAAAACATCGTTTGACTTGTACCAAACTTATTTTCCGCGCATGTTGATTTTCATTTGGGACCTAACTTTGTAACTCTGAATGTTTTTACTATATCAAACGATGTTCTTTTCCAAACGGCACTTTATGTCGTTCAATATAACTGTGATTGTGGTGCTATGACAGTCATCCCCCAGGAATTCCATTCCGCTGCAAAACAGGTAATTTGGGGGTGTGACAGATTGGCATCAGAGCTTCGGTTATAGAGAACTAGGTTGCATCATTGACCCTAGACTATAACTACATCATCGTAGCATCTCATCATTTCATCATAAGTGCATAGTCACTATACATGCGGTTTCATACGCACAATTTACGAGTTATTTACTTTCATTTCAAATCGATTGTCACATTAATGCCTTCAGATACCCATCCCCTCACTTTGACATGGAGAATGCCATGTCATTCCCTAACACAATTTTAACATCAGTTGAATCAACACCGATAACATCAGATGATGAGACTGAACCCTTTTAGGAGGACGAAGTTGCACCTACACCATCACGATCACTATTGATTCAGCGTAGGATCAGGACAATTTTTATCATTCCGTTGGGACAGATTATACCATTTGGTAGAACTTATAGGTTTAGTCCTAATGAACCTATTTTCTTAACTCACCACAAGGATTTTCATTATCATCATTGTCATCATTTTCATCATCATTGTCATCTAGAGTACCATCCGTGCCATCACGTCTCATAGACACTACTCATACACGACTTTCACTTGGTAAGCGTGCATGATTTGACACACCATTATCATTTATCACTAAGACTATAGACACTACACCATCTCATAGGTTTGAGGACTGTGAGATTTCTAGGGCTATTGCTGCTAGACCGCCTACTACTCCTACACTTGAAACACGATTTAACCATCAACAGGAACAGATAATAGGTACCTTTCAATCTTATGTAATCTTTATCCCTTATTAACTCCACGATAATCACAACCTTTGTTCATTTCATTCCTATTCCAATTGCCCAATTTCCAATCATTTTGCGATGATACCTCACTATCTTACTAAGGGTTAAGCCAACTTTATTCTTGACCAATTAAGAGACTATTACCATTTTATGAGGTTCTCCCATGTATCCTACATCATTCAACAAATTATATTTCAAGTTATTTTGCTACCATTTCATGAAATTATTTCACTTAATTTTATTTCAAGCTATTCTACACTATCTTAGAAACATTGTTTCATAAAGTTTTAAAACAAAGTTGTTTCGTTACCACCCTATCAATTGGCTTTCAGTCATTTTATCAGCTATTTAATACCATCATGCGAAACGATTTTCATGTTACTCTGAAAAATCATTGAGCCATTATCTTACAAAACAAAACGTTGAATACCATCTAAAACTTTGGAGGAACATAATATCATTTCAACAAAACCAAGCATCACATCATTTGTCCTCGATTATACATGGCCTGATCACCTATGTATAATTCGGGAAGAATTATGTCATGAAAGTAACAAGCATCATTTCAAATCTCTTAAAACAATCTTCACTCAAAAGCAAAGCTTTGTAATAAGATAAATTGTTCATAAACATTTCTTTTGTTAACACTCTATAGAAGCCTACGCCATTCATCCCTCACTCAACCGATAAGTTAGAATTTGACGAGTGACCTTTTTAGGAAAGGCTTCCTATACAATCTATGAGGAGGATTCCTCGATACAAGAAAACAATAAAAGCATTCTAGGACTACCAACAAGGACTAGAAGTATATAGTAAGACATTTCAAAACTCAATAAAAATCTTAAGACATCACGAGACATTCCGAACCACTATTTTGGACTAGAAGTCAAATTATATCATTTCAAAAGTACTAGCTAGACCGATTTACGAGATTTAGTACGAAGCGAATACCCACTAAGCAACATCATAGGGATAAACCAAGTCTTTTAACTGAGACTGCAGAACATTTCATTAAACATGGCTTCAACAATATGTGAACTTCCCTACAATGAGTTTTCCTTAAAGGAAAATTTTGTTAAATTAAGGTTATCAATATAAACTTCCCCTAAGGCATTGTGTTCCTTAGAAATTCCAAGTAACCTCACTTTCATATTAAGAGATGCAACAGGTTTGAACATATCGGACAATCAATGACTCTCCATCTACAAGTGAAATTAGAACAAACATTCCTTGGTATAGTATAAGCTGATATCTACTTTCTGGCTAGCATGATAACAATCTAAGTGATGAAATATTTTAGAAGCACTCAATATCGGAACAAGTCTTGAAAATCACTCACTACGCCACATCACTTAAATATTTAAGGTTTTGTGACTTTACAACATAGAGCATGGAAACACTTCGATAATCAAACAATAAACATTTTAGTCATGGAGACTAAGCACCTTAGGCAAGTAATGACATTCGCTAGAACTAGAAACGCGAGGAATCACAACTGTTACCCATAATCTATTCCTTTCTATAAGGTCCTTTTCGACAGACTTAACATTTTGAAATTTGGCATGAGTCACGTGGTATCAATTCCAGTTGTACCTATTATAAGCTATTCGATTCACCCTAGACTTCTCATAATCATTTCACTCTTCCCATGGAATTTTGGTTAGGACATGAGTACCACCTATTATCCTCAGCTCAATGGTCAGAGCGAGAGAACAATTCCAACATTTCAAGATATACTCAAGGCATGTGTGATTTCTAGAAATGATTAGGCAAATCATTCTTCATCGACAAGTTCCCTTACAACAATAGTCAACACATGAACATATTGACTACACCAATTGAGGCACTCTATGGTCGAGGTGTCAATCACTTATTCACGGGTCAAAACCAGGAAAGTTTAACTCACAAGTCCATAAGTCATTCATGAAACAACAAAGTGATCGAACAGATCAAAAATCAGTTACAAGTAACAACATATAGCTAGATAAGCTATGTCGATATCTGACGCAAAATATTGGAAACATGTTCCATAAGTCGCAAACCATTAGAATTTCAAGTTGGCAACAGATTATGTTCAAAGTCCCGTCTTGGAAAGGCGTGGTACGATTTAGAAAAACATTGGATGACCCAATGCGACTCAAACACCCTCATCTTTTCACAAGTAACATCGTAGAACCTAACATGGACTGAATTGGGATGAATTCCTTTTTGTTGGGCAAATGTGACAACTTCGCAATTTCGGTCATTTCTCAAATTTACTATTCATCTCGGAAATTTACTATTCATCGGTTACTATTCAAAATTTTACTATTTACCGTTTTCGAAGTCGAAGTAATATTCTGAGAACGTATTTCAAAATTTACTATTCACGAAACACTATTCATTCCCGGAGAAAATCACTATTCATGCTTCACTATTTCATCGTTTATCGTAAACTAGGTTTACGAGTATCAAATATGCGTAACCTGGAGGGTTAAGCTGCGAATTCATGAACATTTCATCAAGGACATTTCATATAGACTAGGTTTAGTCTACATGTCATCACATCATTATCATCATGTTAGTTCATGCATTATTTTGCATTTTACATTAATCGTATAATTTCTATTAAATAAACGCTATCGCGTAAACATTTATTTTGAATATTGATCCGATACTTCCAAAATTTATCCCGATATATTTTTATACTCATATTAAGATTATAAAAATATTATTATTAGTTTACCCGGTGTTTCAAATTTATTTTGTATATAAATTGTTAAATTTATATAACTATGACGGTTTTCGTAAATACTACACGATAATTATTATTTCACTCAAATTTTGTAAGAAATGTATTTTTATAATTTTTATGACTTCAATACATTTTATTTTGATCCGTTAAAATTTATTTTTAGCTAACGCTACCTTAAATGCTTAAATAAATACACAAGTTACTAATTATCCTTAATTAACTACACATTTACTCTACATTACTACTCTTAATTATTACTAAATGTATTCACTTCCTTTTTCTTTTAATAATGTCGACCAAACCATGGGATGACTCACATCTTTCACTTGCTAAATATCTAGCAAATAAGGTATTAAATTCATAATATCTTCACATACTATCTCATTCACAAAGTGTAAAAAAAAAAATCAAACTATCCTCTCTTCTCTCTTGCTAGAACCGGCCACCATTGAAGACCAAGAAGGAAACCATAAAAATTTTCCTAGTCAAGTTTATATTTACAATCTAGACACACTCTTTAGTAAGGTTTTGAAATAAAAACCTAGGGTGTTAGGATTAACCTTTATTCACTTCACCTCATCAAGTTACTAGTAAGCATCTCATATTCATTTTCATCTTTCATATTTACTTTATGTTCATTTCATCATAATTGAGAAAAACATGCAAGTCTTATGGATGTTTATACCACTTTTTCATTGTTTTTAAGAGTTATATATATATATATATATATATATATATATATATATATATATATATATATATATATATATATATATATATATATATATATATATATATATATATATATATATATATATATATGTCATCCTATAATTACTCCTTGTTATATATCACTTTTGGTGATGTCTAGGAACCCATGACACCTTAAGAAGGTGTATGGTAGGATTTGAATAGATTCGGAGTTGTTTTGAATTGGTTAGAATAGGTTTTACGCGAGAAAAACTCATTTCGACAACTTTATTTAGAGGTCTGATCATATTTTGAAATTCTGGAATTTTCGACAGTAAGCAAAATATTTTGGGCTAGATATTTGGAAAATATACTTTAAAACGAAAACGTGGCCGCTTGAACGGGTTAAAACGGAGCTATAACGAAGAAGTTATGAATTTTTGAAGTTTGACGACGAAAACTATTTGTTTCAGAAAATTCAGCATGCTGTCTCGACTTTTTACGAGTCAAAAATGAGTCTTAAGCGTTGTTAAATGTGTCGACTTATCAAAAATATATTAGTATATGTTATCACGATTCCGTGGATATAAAGAACGTAGAAAACGGACTTATAACGACTAAGTTATTCACATTTTAAACAAGTTGCCGTAACTTTATTATATAAGAAAAACTATTATATTTCTATTAGACAAGTATTACGGCAACAAGTGACCATGTTGAAAGTCGTTTTTAACATTGATGTAGAACTTTTTATAAAGTGATGTCTACTAGTAAAAGTATGTTCGCCAAGCATATTTTCCAAAATGTCCGACCGTTTGTCAAGCGGGGTTGTAACGAATAAAATACGGCCACTTAAACTTTGCCGAAAACCACCCTTAAACAATATTATGGACAAAAGTACCATACTTTACCTATATTTTTCTCCATGATCGAGACCTCTATGATGAAAACTTAAATGCTAAAACTTTGAGATAATGATACAAGCTTCCCAAAACCGTTGAGTTTGTTTCCTAACACTTGACGTGCACCATTTTACGACTAGCTTTTCAAGGCCGTTTTGTCACTTTCATGAAATTTCAACGACATTATTTTACGACGAAAAGTTATAATTTCACAATAAATCATTAAATGACTATCGTAAGATATCATTTCAACATAAATACTTGTAAAGTATTTTATAACATGACGAGATGTCATAAACATATATTTCGACGATAAATTCTATTTTCAAAAGCGTACAAGTGGTATAGATTTCATATGAGTTTGCATGCACGACATTGTTTCATGATTTACATTAGAACATATCATTCATAATAGGTCACGGTCAGAGGTTGCGCCTCATTTCAGTATTGCCATTATATCATCATTATCATTGCAACAGGTGAGTTTTCATAGCCCCGATTTATTCAAGTTTTTACTTTATTTCAAACCTACGGGGGAGAATACATTGCACATCATTTTTATTACGATACCAAGTATATTAAATTCATTACATTGCTTAAGTTACCTCATTGCCAGTTAAATGTCCCCATTTCATAATCATGAACCGTTAATTTCATAGAAGCGAGGGTGAGTGGATAGATCTATCGAGGGTGACACCTCCATCCGGGTTGGTGGATTCCAACCGGACGGATGCATTTCATTTCATTATCATTATTTGAGTTGTTTGGCAAAACCCTCTGTTGGGGCGAACATCAGTCAAGCTTCGGTGTCATGTGCTTAAGCAATTGTATCATTTTTGTGACATCATCGTCATACATAACTTATACTTGTGGTAGTCGTATTAAACATATACATAAACTCTATGAACTCACTCAACCTTTGTGTTGACACTTTTAGCAATGTATTTTCAGGTAACTAAGGCATTCACTTCATGGCATGCATGTGGACATATCATAGAGTCGCGGTGACGACGCGTCTCACATGGGATTTATACACTTTAAAAACATCGTTTGACTTGTACCAAACTTATTTTCCGCGCATGTTGATTTTCATTTGGGACCTAACTTTGTAACTCTGAATGTTTTTACTATATCAAACGATGTTCTTTTCCAAACGGCACTTTAGGTCGTTCGATATAACTGTGATTGTGGTGCTATGACAGTCATCCCCCAGGAATTCCATTCCGCTGCAAAACAGGTAATTTGGGGGTGTGACACATTAAAGCCGATCCATTTGAAGTGCTTTATGGAAGAAAACCGATGGAATTCTAAGTAGGAGATCGAGTAATGCTCAAAGTATCACCCTGGAAGGGAATGGTCAGATTTGGGAAACGAGGAAAACTCAAAACCCGATATGTAGGAACGTTCAAGATTCTGCAAAGAATTGGTCCAGTAGCGTATAATGTCGAGCTTCCGGAAGAGCTTAGTCGAGTACATGACACTTTCCATGTTTCGAACCTTAAGAAGTGTCTATTCGATGAAACTCTTGTCGTACCTCTAAAGGACATACAGCTCAATTATAAACTTAGCTTCGTAGAAGAACCCGTTGAGATCATTGACAGGGAATTCAAGAGGCTAAATCAAAGCCGCATTCCTATCGTTAAAGTTCGATGGAATCACAAGAAACGAGGTGCCGGGTTCACCTGCGAATGCGAGGATGTAATGCGTTCCAAGTATCCCCACCTGTTCACCTAATCACCCATGAAAACCTCTGCGAGTTAAACCGCGGGACGCGGTTCTCTTAAGGGGTAGGTACTATAAGCTCCCGGAAAATTTCATTGTACTTAACACTTTATTCAGAAATAAAGCACGGCTAAGAACATCATGAAATTTTCCACTCATCATACTTGCATATCATTTGGCATATGCATGATCAATGCGACTTAAGCATTCAAAATTATACCGTTGTGATCAGAATAAGATTCCCCACGATTCCGATATCCTTATATATTTAATATATATATATATATATATATATATATATATATATATATATATATATATATATATATATATATAAATATATAAAAATATATAATAAATATATATAAAAGAAAATAAAAAAAATAAATTATCAATATATCTATTGGACCGGGCCTAAGCCCAAATCACACCCGAACACTATTGGGCCTCGTATCCACATGATTCAAGCCAAATCCTGTTGGGCCTTGCCAAGCCCATAACCCCCATATTTTATTTGGGCTTTGTTTTTGAATACGATCCAAGCATAAGTCGAGCCCAACACCCGTTTTATTTGGGCCACATCATAAGAGTGGGCTTGTTCGCAAGCAAAACAAGGCATTGACATTATACTTATTTTGATACTTAATCTATTTTGTGTCCAAGATAATTTATCAAAACTTGGTTGGGTATTTCTTTCCTGTGACTCGTTCGAACCAAAGACCAAGCCCAAAAATCCACCCTAAGTATTATTAGCACTTCAAATATAGCATGTGGTACCATTTCTCCTCTTTGTTTCATTTATGTGGACAGCCGAGCAAATAAAGCACAACAATTTAACTTGGTCAACCCAAACCTTTCGTGTAAGAGTAAACTGGGGGGGACAAAGACATGGCAAAAGTTACCCTAACCCATTTAAATAATAGACCTAAACATCCTTTGACTACCTTGACTATATTATCTAGAGGATTAAGTGTTTTCTTGATAATACTTCACTAAATCCATGCCAACCATGCAGCCAAAGATGTCGAGCATGCCTTAGTAGTCACATTCCCCATTTCCTTTCTCTTGGGACTAGGAAGGAAGCAAATAAAATATAGATAGAAGCCATGCCTATTTCCTTCTATATAAGCAACATAAGAACACTTAATGAATATCATTCACACCAACATAACAACACACTCGAAAATACACTCACTCTTTCACCAAAACTCGTCCACTGTGGAAAGTAGTGTCGAAGGAAAGGAGGAAGGAAATCATAACATAAGGGTAAACTTGATCGGGTAAAATTATAAAGAGAACACGGGGTTTTCGAGTTCAATCTACTTGTTCACTCGTTCTTTCATCACCACCACTCCTTGGGAGTGTTGTAAGTCTATCTTAACCCCTTTTCCATTTTATACTTTTCCCGTTATTATCGTCATCAAATGTAAACTGGTATTGTTTCGTAAAGACACTATGACTATTTGGTAAAAATACGCAAGTCAATATCATACAAGAAGTAGAAAAGAATATGTCTTAAATAACCTAGCCTCATATCTCGACTAGTTCTAGATCACGTTAACATCTAACTTAAAAAACAAGTCGTGTTTGACATGTTTTGAAGCTCACTCGACTCACTCCACATATCATAGACACCATAATAAGCTTGTGACTAAGTAATTTCAACTAGAAACTCCCCTAAAACACCCCACTGCCTTGACTCCTCTTCAAAATAAATCGGATCGCCAAATGGGCCTTAGGGCCCAATACGCAAGAAATGAGCCTAAGGATAGTATACCCGGCCCAACTAGGAGAAAAATAAGCTAAAAATATAAAAATAAGCCAATAATAAGCTTATGAAGAATTTGAAAAGTTTTTGTAAGTCAAAATGATATTTCGGACTAAATTTAAAAATTTCGATGTTCTCGGGTTAAAAGTGGAAGTATTTGAAAGTTCAAGGGTATATTAAAACGTATTTGCGAATGCATGGGAAAGTTTAGGGTGAGTTGTGAATATTTTCGAAAGTTAAAGGATGGTTTTTAAACACTAAATGCAAGTATGGGAAGTCTATGGACTAATTATGTAAATATCTGAAAGTTAAAGGTGTAATTACACGTGTGCATGTGTGCATGAAAACTGAAAGGACCTGTTTTGTAATTAAGCCAAACTAGTTATAAAAGTGAAAATAAAACCTTTGGGCTAAATATGTAAACTTTGAAAATTTAAGGCTTAAAGTGTAAAAATCGAACTTTGGACATTATTGTCAAAACAGTTTTGAATTGAGCTCAAAACTGTCAATTCTGGAAGTTTTGGAGCATAAGTATTTTCGGGGTATATATTGTCATTTTCCCATAATCGAGGGACTAAACTCGTATATTTTGAAACTTGAGGGTAAAAAGTGTAAATTCGGAAAAAAGTTTACAAAACCTATAAATTCATCACGACTTCGTAAAAATAAGTATTTTGATCATTTAAAGTGTTTGAATAGTATTTTTACTTCGAATACCGTTTAACTTATATATATATATATCTATATATATATATATATATATATATATATATATATATATATATATATAAATTATAATTATATAAACCTGTAATCTGGTAAAACGCACATGAGATATAAATGAATTAAAACACTCAATTACATCATTATTTCCACAAGATCACAACGGGGAACATTTCACTTATGCGTAAGTGAGGATCCTTGATAAATATCAAACTAAGAAAATGTAGCACGTAAATTAACTTAAAACGTTAAGCACACACAACACCCTATTGAATTGGATAATTCATTGATCTATTGAATAAGTATATTCAATGCTCTATTATTGTGGTTACGAACCAAAGGTTTATCATATTCTGAGACTCGCCATCTCATCATTTTTAGGTATCGGTTTGGAACCTCCGCTACATTGTGCTTGACCTATTCGTGCTTGTTCATTATCATCAAGGTGAGTTCATAGCCTCGCTTTTACTTTTATTTGCAAACCTCACGAGAGAGATACATGCTCTAAACTAGAACACAAGGTTTTTCATAAATGTTCGCTTCTTGATTATTGGAATTGCCTAAGTATTTAGCCATAAGTCCCCTGTATCATGGACCATTAGTCACCGCGAGTGAACGCAGATATCGTGAATAGTAATATGGGAAGTAACGAACCCGTCTTGGTTATAGGAAATAACCGGGGCGCACCATATTTTCATTTTATTAGGTAATTGGCTATTACCTCCTTTGGGGAAAACTTTACTACACCAGTAATTCGGTGTATGCAGTTGAGTCTTGGTTGCATGAGCTTAGCGCATAATAATCTGTGATTTTCTTTATAATATTGTTAGTTTACAATTATCATGCTCATATTCTTGTGTTCAAAATTAATTTAAACCTATGGATTTCACTCAACATTATTGTTAACCTTTTTTAAGCATGTTATCTTAGGTAATCAATGAAGATTATGTTCAAGGCACGGAGTGGGCATATATAGACCTTTCTTTGTGGTGTAAACATAAAGTTGTCATTTCTTTGAAACTCATGCTCTATAATTTAGGAAAATATTTGAACAATTTGGAATATTTTGTAACAATAATGAGTTTTCGATGAATGATAACTATTTTTATTAAAACGTCTATTTCGAGTCGTTTTCTATGATTATTGACTATGATCTCCATTCGAGTAACACCCCGATTAGTCTTCCGCTGTCATTATGATCACGGGGGGTGTTACACCGATGTACACATTTCTCTACTCTGATGGTTATGATTTATCGGAATCAGCATAAAATTGTGTACATGAAGCATTAACTGGAAGCACTCTATCATATCAGCCCATGAGAAGATGTCGATGAACAATACTGATGCAGGTTTTACTAACCAGGTTTTAATATTTATAAAGTCTCGTTATACTTATGGTCTACCCTAATGCACTAACGGGCAATGTACCTGGTCACGTGTAGTGTAGTATTCGGTAAAACCGAGGTTGTCCCAAGAGCAATGTGTGTTGGATTATTACTAAGTCTAGGTGTCACGGATTGATAATGATTTCGATAAGGAATTATTTAATTAACTACTAAAGCAGATGAAAGCAGATAAAAGGCAAAGGTGTAATCAATAGAGGAGAGTGGTGCTAACCTAGTTAATCCTCCTACCTAGTGATGTCTACGTCTACTTACTTCCAATTACTTCAGGTGGGGTCAAAGTCGAGAGGACAGCATTTGGTCAATTCGCCCTAACCTATCAGCATAGATGCCACCACTGCAGAAGTTAGGTGTCCCTTCATAAGTCAAGTTGTTCCTGGTCCCCTAAGCCAAGTCATTAAGTACCGCTACATGCTAGATTTATAATAGTGAGTGTCCGGGCGTTAGCAACTTAAACACTCACCCCCTAATTCTTAAGTTCATCCAAATGGTAGGTGATCAGTTGGTCAAATCGCACAAGTAGAAAGGGTCGTCAGTTGGTCATATCTCCTAAGCAACTAGCCTCTACCGCCATTCAAAACTACCGAAACAAGGGTAGCTACCAATAAACAATGCATGCATGCACTTAGAAATAATTATACGGAAGTAATATAAACGCAAACAAAACAATTAAGGAATCATAACTAGGCCATCACCAAGAGGTGCTTAGCCGCTCATATTATCCATACAAATCAATTCAATATTCAAAGTTACGAAATACATGAATCGAATGTAGAGAAAATATAAAAAGCTAATGCTTATCGTAGGGGAGTGATTTCTCCCTTGGAGACAGCTCCGTATGCTCCTCTAGACCTGCCTTTGGCTTCTTCCCCCATTTTTTGGTTGTGGTGTGTGGAATGGGATGCCTTGAAATCTTTGGAAATCGTGGGGTATTTATAGGCCAGATCTGGATTATGGTGTAACTAATATAAGAGTTACGCCGTAATCTTCAATTCCTTCGTAGTTTGCACTAGATCTGCTGGTTACGGCGTAACCTTATAAGTTGTTACGCCGTATCTTCAATATTACTTGGTTACGCCGTAGTTGGTGAAATAGTTACGACGTAGTTATCAGCGGAGTGGAACCTCATTTGACCTAATATAGTTACGTCGTAGTTTTTGGGGAGAGTTACGCCGTAACCTTCTGATGAGTTGGTTTTTTGAGTCACGCTTTAGTTACGGCGTAATGTGAGAGATGAGTTACGCCGTAACTTCTTCAAAGTCAGCATACTATGATAAATCTTAGATATTTCTCCAATTCCGCGTCTCTTTAGCTCCAATGCTCGTAATTTACCTGAAAGTGGAAAACAATGGAAAACAAGCGTAAATCCATATAAATGATATAAATAACAAGCATTATCGGGGGAAATTGACACTTAATAATCAGGACAATTTGATGTTATCAAATATCCCCCCACTTGAACTCTACTTGCCCTCAAGTAGATCTTATTAGAAAGATTTCTAAAAAGATATCTCCCATAACCTGGAAACTATAAGTTTACAAATCCCTTATGCTAGAATAAAATAAAGCCGAACACCTCACGAAATGGGAACAAAACACTCAAATCTCTCAACTATTCTAAGTGTCAATTTCGGGGTGATCACTCAATCACACGGTCATAGTATGTATTCTATCATAAGCTTGGCGGTTACACAAATCTCCACCACTAAAGTTAAGGGGTAAACAATTCTCGAAGGCAATATGGGTGGACACGACAAAGGTTAAGGGGTGACTTGTCATTACTAACATGTTACGGCGAAGTGGACAAAATCAATGATACATGAACAAATCCATGGCCAAGACACCAAAGATTGCTCGATGCATCACCTAGACACGCTTCATGACTAAAGGGTAGGATAAGACATGGGAAGTACAAATGGTGTAAAATAAAAATCAAGCAGGTAGTCTAAATCTATAACCAAGTCATCACCACTTACCGTCCACCCAAATTTCAAGCTTTGAAGTCAAGAAACCGGGTCATGAAATACTAGGTAAATGTGTCATTAGAGGACGTCGTGATGGGCACACTACCTTTTCTCCAACTATTGGCATAATAACCTACTCCTATCTTCGAATGTGACCGAGGTGGCCTCCTCGATACTAAATCTATAAAGCTCATAACATAGTGCTTATAACATCGCACTTTACAATAACATAACAACTATTTTTTATTTTTTTTTTTTTGAAACACTTTTTTTTTCAACATAACAATAATAACTAAACATAATATCCCCCCACTTGAGATGAACAATGGGAATTCGGGGGGTCTTCAATGATCTTCAGGAATATGTCGTCGACGAAAGCGTGATTTCCGAACCTTTCCACTTGAACCTTGAACTTAGGCAAATGATGACTTCCTAATAATAAATAAAGACTACAGGGTAGGCTAAGGTGTATAGGTGTATCGAAACAATATATTGGGTTAACAAAATGAAACGAATGGCTCAGATGGGTGTATCTAGGGGTATCTTGCACTAAAGGTGAGTGCAACAAAAGGGTTTCATATGGGGGTCGAGAAGTCGAGGTGACTAATCGATAGACACACAATGGTAGGCTATTTGGGTCATAATCCTATAATATTGCCTTCTAAAACTAAAAAGTCCAAATACATCGAGCTAACTCAACATACCTCGTCTATGGTCTCGAAATGATGCAAAGGCCAAGTTCTAAAGTTTACAAGCTACCGGCACACTCATAATTTGGTGGATTTGGGGTAAAATATTGGAAACGGATAAGGTTAATCTCACCATATAATTTCAAGGGTTGTATGTGCTCGGCTAAGGTATAATCTAGTTAGGTTAAGAAAAACATGTCAAAATTTTAAAAATGGCATAACTTTTTCAAAATAAACTAGAAAAACGAGGGCAAAATAAAGTTCAAGAGATAATTCTACTCCCGTCCCCCCACTTGAATTGTACAAAGTCCCTTTTGTATTAAGCATTAAATAAAGGTGAAGAGAGAAGTAGAATTAGAGCGAGAACTTCCCTGAAATTTGCTCCAAAAAGAAAGAAGGCTCACGAAAAAGAGACGTGCCTTCGTATAAGCATCATGGACAAACTTCAATCCCTGAAATCACACTACCGACAAGCATAATTCTAAAAGGAAAAAAATGAAAAATGAAAAACAAACCTAACTCACTTTCGTAGGAATCACGGTTGCATTTAGCATATGCAACAAGCCTTTTAAACCACTTGGTGTCTCAAGTGGACGAGTGAAGTCACGTGAGGGTTTACAGGGAACACACCCACAAAGTTCATTTAAAATACTAATACAAGGTTATTGTGTTTTAAAATGAAAGAATTAAAGCAGAGGAAGGTTACGTCGTAACTCTTTGAGGGAGTTACGCCGTAACTGAAAAAACCTGACATAAGCTGCAAAGCGAGTGGTTACGGCGTAACCACTGAGATGGTATTGTGTTGTAATTGGTAATGCGTCTAACATTCTGCTGCAAAAGGTTGGTTACGGCGTAATCACAGAGATGAGTTACGCCGTAACTATGGTTAGATCAGCAAACTGCAGCAGCAATCATTTCCTCGTTTTCTGCAAAAATGGTTAACAAACACAAAACCCTACAGAAATGGAAACAAAATAAAAGAAATGGATAATTCGGGTTGTCTCCCGAAAGAGCACTTTTCTTTAGTTACGAGTCTTTAAGTTAGAATCAGAGCCGCGAGGCTTTATGGGGGCCTTTGGACTTGGTCGACTTCCTCCACTCGTTGGCGGCACTCATTCATCCATTTGTTAAAACCCTTTTTTCTTAAAGTATTACCGATGCCACTTGTTCTAAATTTTTGTGAAATCCATTCATTACATGATTTTCCCCGGTCATCATCTTCAGTTATAAGACTACTTGTTATACTTATGCTTGATCCTTCACCGCTAGTTATTGTATTAGTAAGACGATTGTCCTTGTACTGCTTAACCAATCCCTTGTTGATTTTTTATTCCCCAAATCTTATTTAGTACCAATCTTCAAATGCTAATTCAACATCATGTCTTTCACCCTTGTGAGGGTATATCCATTCGTTTGCCTTTCTTTCAGATTCTTGAAAAGGACTATACGAGGGCCATGCTGTCACCGATTCGTTATCCTTGGTTAATATCAGGTTGCGGAAATGTTTGTTTGGAATTGGAGCTTCCTCAATGCCCTGGACAATCTTTCCCTATTTTTGCTTGCAATTATCAACATTCTCTCCACTATTATTAGTACTAGGATCAAAATGTAGAGGGGGATCTAGTGATTGAACATTAACAACATCAACATTCTTTGAAATTTCAACTTTTGGTTTTAAATGCTCTTTCATACTAAAAGTTATTCATTCATTTTCAGTTCCCAAAGAAATTTGTTTTTCAAAAACCTTAATTTGAGCCCTACAAGTGGCTAGAAAAGGTCTTCCAACAATTAAGTTGTAAGCTTCCCGCTTCCCCGTGTCAATTACCACAAAATCAGTGGGGAAAAAGAACTTTCTAATTTTTAAAAGCACATTATTCACTATTCCCCTTGGTACAGCTTTAGAGGAATCAGTCATTTCTATCATCATTGTTGTTTCTTTTAAATTGGTAAGTTTTATTTAATCAAACAAAGTGGTAGAGATAAGGTTTACCCCGGCCCCCAAATCAGCTAATGCGGGAATCTTAATATTACCAATAGTGCATGGAAGAAGAAAAATTTCCTAGTATTGCTGTTTCTCAGGAAGTTGGCTTGGCAGGACCTCGTCGTCTTCCGATTTATCATCTTCTCTTAGGTAGTTAATCCCGGACATATCATTTGTGATAGAGGATGTGCACTGCCCTTTCTTTGCTTTATCTTGCGCAAATATGGCTTCGCAGGCAATAGCTTTAGCATTACTCGTCTCAAAGTTTTTAGCTAATTGCCCAATTTGTGTTTCGAGGTTTTTAATTGCAGCATCTTGGTTTCGCAGGTTCATATTGGTGTCATCTTTCACCTTGACCATCCATTCCTTGATTTTATCTCCCTTTTTGTAGATTCTTCGATGTGCGTGTCCATTATTTCTTCAAGGCTTGGTTTAGGAGGATTGTTGTTGATTCTTGCGTAGAATCCTGGGGATTTTTCTCGATATCTGGGCCCGTTGTAATTGTTGAAAGGGTTCTCACTTCCATATTTAACTTCTCCGATCCTTTTAACTTCCTCATTTGATAAACATTGTTTAGTTGGTGGAGCTCCATTTCGCTCTACTTGAATGGAATGTACATTTTCCTTGAGCTTCTTCATGTCTCTTCCGAGACTTTCTAATTTGTTGTTTATTGCTACAAGACCTTCCATATCTCCATTCTTACTTCGGTTGCTCCCTCCATTGTGCCATTTGTGAGAGTGGTCTGCCATCTTTCGAATAGTTTCTAAAGCCAACGTGGGTGTCATACCAGGAATCGGCCCTTGAGAATCGATCATTTGTCATGAGGAGATGTTCAGACCTTTGTAGAAGACGTTCACCTTTTTATGGCTGTTGAGGTCATGAGTAGGGCATTTGTATAATAATTCGTTATACCTTTCCCAAGCTTGGTATAACGTTTCATCACCCTCTTGCTTGAAGTTATGGATTTCTTCTAATTACTTAGCAGTCTTTGATGGAGGACAGTATCTCTGAATGAAATACTTTTATAGGATAGGCCAAGTGTTGACTGTTCCGGCAGGTAATCGATCAACCCATCTTTTAGCAGCTCCCGTAAGAGAAATAGGGAATACTCGTAACATGACAGCATCATTTGAGACTCTGGGAATTTTAAATAGGCTGACAATGTATTCAACGTTGTTTATATGTTCATGGGCATCATTGGTGATGCTTCCAGAGAAGGGATTTGCACGTAATTCCCTTATAAATTGAGGTTTGATTTCGAATTGAGCGTCTTCTGCGATAGCTGGCCTAACAATCCCTGGTCCTTGTTCTTCTCTTGTTAATGCTAGATATTCCTCAAGAGTGAGGTCATCAATGTTAACAACTTCCATGGTACCTGAAAACTTGAATAATGATCGTGAGAAATATAGAACAAAATAAAAGACTTAATAGCAATCCCTATATAACTCCCCGGCAGCGGTGCCAAAAACTTGATGCAGGTTTTACTGACCAGGTTGTAATATTCATAAAGTCTCATTATACATATGGTCTACCCTAATGCACTAACGGGCAGTGTACCCGGTCGTGTGTAGTGTAGTATTCGGTAAAACCGAGGTCGTCCCAAGAGCTATGTGTGTTGGATTATTACTAAGTCTAGGTGTCACAGATTAATAATGATTTCGAAAAGGAATTAATTAATTAACTACTAAAGCAGATGAAAGCAGATAAAAGGCAAAGGTGTAATCAATAGAGGAGAGTGGTGCTAACCTAGTTAATCCTCCTAGCTAGTGATGTCTACGTCTACTTACTTCCAATTACTTCAGGTGGGGTCAAAGTCGAGAGGACAGCATTTGGTCAATTCGCCCTAACCTATCAGCAAAGATGCCACCACTAGAGAAGTCAGGTATCCCTTCATAAGTCCAGTTGTTCCTGATCCCCTAAACTAAGTCATTAAGTACCGCTACATGCTAGATTTATAATAGTGAGTGCCCGGGCGTTAGCAACTTAAACACTCACCCCCTAATTCTTAAGTTCATCTAAACGGTAGGTGATCAGTTGGTCAAATCGCACAAGTAGAAAGGGTCGTCAGTTGGTCATATCTTACCCTTCCCATCTCAGTCTACTCACTTAGGGTCAGTTGGTCATATCTCCTAAGCAACTAGCCTATACCGCCATTCAAAACTACCGAAACAAGGGTAGCTACCAATAAACAATACATGCATACACTTAGAAATAATTATACGGAAGTAATGTAAATGCAAACAAAACAATTAAGGAATCATAACTAGGCCAGCACCAAGTGGTGCTTAGCCGCTCATATTAACCATACAAATCAATTCAATATTCAAAGTTACGAAATACATGAATCGAACGTAGAGAAAAGATAAAATGCTAATGCTTTTCATAGGGGAGTGATTTCTCCTTTGGAGACAGCTCTGTATGCTCCTCTAGACTTGCCTTTGGCTTCTTCCCACGTTCTTTGGTTGTGGTGTGTGGAATGGGATGCCTTGAAATGCTAGAAATCGTGGGGTATTTATAGGCCAGATCTGGGTTACGGCGTAACTAATATAAGAGATACGCCGTAATCTTCAATTCCTTCATAATTTGCACTAGATCTGCTGGTTACGGCATAACCATATAAGTGGTTACGTCGGATCTTCAATATTACTTGGTTACGCCATAGTTGGTGAAATAGTTACGGCGTAGTTATCAGCGGCGTGGAACCTCATTTGACCTAATATGGTTACGTCGTAGTCTTTGGGGAGAGTTACGCCGTAACCTTCTGATGAGTTGGTTTTCTGAGTCACGCTTTAGTTACAGCGTAATGTGAGAGATGAGTTACGCCGTAACTTCTTCAAAGTCAGCATACTATGATAAATCTTTGATATTTCTCAAATTTCGCGTCTCTTTAGCTCCAATGCTCGTAATTTACCTGAAAGTGGAAAACAATGGAAAACAAGCGTAAATCCATATAAATGATATAAATAACAAGCATTATCGAGGGAAATTGACACTTAATAATCAGGACAATTTGATGTTATCAAATACCATTTGAAATTGTCTAACTCATTTCTACCCCCTGTATCAAATATCAACGGCTGACTATTGTAACCACATTTAAAGATAACCCAATATGATGAACTTGAGAATGAAGTAAGATCTCCCAGACTGGTTACTTAAGCTTGTATTATCCTTGTGAAAAATAACGGTGTACCTAATGTACAAAACCTCTTGACGTATCCAGACTGGTTATTACTAAGTTTTTAATTCTTCAAAATATTGCTAACGGTTTAAAATTAATAATAAATGTGAACGATGCTACTTTGGTCAAGAATTGTACCAAAAAAATACACCCTAATAAGATCCCCGATTAATATGGGGCGGGTTTGAGGGAGCATCGCGCTCCAACGCGCGCCTCGATTAACTCCCCGACGGTGGTCGGGCCGGGTTTGGGGAGAACTTTGGTAATCGGGTTTGGAAATGGGGATGGCCGCCACGTCCCAAACATGCCCCGTTACCATCCCTAAGTTGGTTGATTGCTCTGGTGACTCATGTGTTTTTAAGTAGTTGCTTCATATTGGAGTTTTTGTTATTGTATGGTTTAGTTATTGTAACGCTTAGTGGCATGTCACAAGCGGGTTAGTGGGTAGTTCAAGCGGTGCTTGAGGTTAATGTGGTATTTCAACCATATTTCATTGTACTTATTTAGTTCTTGTTATTAATATATTTTACCAGGGTGAAGCCCTTTTACAAAAAAAAATAAAAAATTAGTGGTGTATGTATCAACTCCTTTATTAATAGGGAAAATTAGTCAAATAGACCGCGCGCCCTGAGGCTTATCCCTTTTTGGACCACGCCTTTTTTTAATTTGAAAATAGACCGGTTGCCCACCGATTTTCTTGGACCTAACCAGGGGCTGTCACGTGGCCGACAACTTATGACACAAGTACGTATTTTGAAAGTATATGTCATTTATTGTTTTAGGCAACTTGTATTGTTTTTGGCACTTTATATTTTTTTGGCAACTTATATTTATACACGAGGATACTTTGATCATTTTATATTTTACTCACCCATTATATTCTTATTATCCGCCGCTCGTTTATTATCCGCTGCTCGTTTATTCTCACCTAATAATTCCCCACTTATGTCCTCCCTTCCCCCACCTCCACCTCCACCTCCACCTCCTCATGTCTCCTTTTCACCGCCACCACCTCCTCCGACATCTTTTCCTCTGCTACCTAAACTCTCACTTCCTCCACCTTCTTGAGTTTCACATCCCCCACCTCCTCCTCCATTTTAATTTATGAAAGAAAGAACCCCTGAAATAATTTAGCGAGTACAAGTAGTGTTATAAGTAGTAGTGATTCGTTTCCTTTTATTCGGTTTATAAATGCACCTGTAACAACTGTACTGGAATATGCTGGTTTGATTAGGCCCAGGTTGATTAATAATGAGTATCATGAGTCAGAATCAGATAATTTGATTCATGATCATGATGGTGCTCGTAATTTGAATGATTCGGGTACGGCTGAGGCTGCTAGTAGTAATGGTGAGAATGGGGAGGTTTCGATACGGATAATTGGTAAAGGGGAAGAGGGTGGGGATGCGGAGGCGAGGGCAAGGGCGAGTGTTGGTGGTGGTGGAGGGGAGAAAGAGGTGGCGGATACGAGTGATGTGGATGGTGGGAATGGTGGGAGTGGAAGTGGTGATTCGTCGTATCAGCAGAGGTATGATATGCAGCAGGTTTCGAGATGGGTTGAACAGATTCTTCCTTTTTCGTTGTTGTTGATGATTGTGTTCATTCGGCAGCATTTGCAAGGTAATCAAGGATTTGATATTTTTCTTGTTTGGGGATAGATGGTTCATGGTTAGCGTGTTTTGAGTCTTTTTGTGTTATTGACATTTGGTTGCTATGTGAACTTTGATTAGCGAGATATTGCATCAAAATTTGATTTTGGAAAGATGGTTTTAGTGTAAGATTAAAATGTCAAGGATAATTGATGTCTGCGGCCGAATTTGATGGTGACTTCGGTGATATAGATTTGTTGAATACTTGAATCCTATGATACAGATCAGGATACACATAGCATTGTGTGTCAGCTTAGTAGCTCAACCAAACCTTGAGTCTTTATGTTCTAAGTTGAACATATGCCTAGCTCATCTTTTTTAATGATGATAGTTGTAAAATAGGGAACTTTAACACAACGAAATTTTCAATGTTCATAGGACATCCTGAAAAGTTGTTGACTTACTGTTGGGCTTCCTAATTTGAGCATGTGAGTGCATAAAACAGCTCCTTATTTCAGTATATAAAAAGTTGTTAACTTACTATTAGAATCTAATTTTAAATTTTTTGTTATCAACTTCAGGAGCAAGCTCAAATGACGTCAGTGGCTCGAACGGCAGGCTCAAACATTCCATCTTTGGCTTCTATGGAGCAGACTCGTATGCCAGCACACACTTTAGCTCAGAACAACAATCTTAAATTTCAGGTTATTATCAGTATGAGATTCGTGTGCCTTTTAATGATGTTACTTTCGTGACTTGTATGTTCATGATATTTTTTAGGCAATGTGCAGAATTCAAAGTTTCTTCAATTTTTTTTCAAAGACGAGTCGTGGGGAACTGACCATCGAGGATAACCAAGTGAAGCTTGGAAATGGTGACTAGGCAAACGAGTTTCAACAGCAATAAAATGCAGGCCCGTCTTCTTGGGCAGATCAATATGCACATGAATAGGTAAGTTGAAGTGTTCCGGGATTTACTTAATTCATTTTTTTCAATGATACATTTACCTAGGTCATATAAAAATCAATGCATGACCCTGTTCAGGTTTCTAGAGGACCTGAGAATTGGGCGAGTGAATTTGCTAATGAACGTGTACATCATGATCCAGTAGATGAACAGTGGGTTGATGAATTTTCCAAGTTGCAAGTCAACGATTGGGCAGATGAATTTGGATGTCAGGTTGGTGAAGGGATTCTGGGAGATGGTTCTGCTGATAATTGGCAAGTGCATATGACTAGTAAGTCTAACAATTATTTTAATATTGCTGTTTTAATTAGCCGAATTTTATCAAAGAAAAAATTTCATGCTTGTAGTTTTTAGGTTTGCTGAAGTCTTTTGACGTAGTCTTTTTTTTTTTGGGAATGTTTATCTATTTTTTTATTTATTTTTTATTTTTTTATTTTATTTTTTATTTTTTTTCTATTGCTTTCCTGTGAGCTGGGCATAGGAAGAAATTAATGGATATCTTCATATGATGATTGTTGCTGATTAATATGAATTTTATTAGGTATTTAAATGAGAAAACTGTTATGAAGCAAAAAGTTGATAGTTCAAGGGGAGTTTATGAGTTCTCTGATTTAAATCCATATGTTGGGCATCCTGATCCTATGAGAGAAGGTCAGGAACTATTCCAGAAAGGGCTTTTAAGTGAAGCAGTTCTTGCTTTAGAAGCAGAAGTTTTGAAGAACCCGGATAATACCGAAGGTTGGAGGTTACTTGGTGTAGCACATGCTGAGAATGATGATGACCAACAGGTCTTGCTTTATCACTAATTTTCTTGATGATTTGATTTTTGGCTTTGCATTTTCAGTTTGTGTTGGGTTTCAAAGATGATTGGCATGGTTCACACTGTTTCTATTCCACTCTTTTTGTACTATAGCATTAGCTTGGCTGTGGTCCAAAATTGATCATGTCATGTGTGTGCACGTCGTATGACTAGCAAATAACCAAACCCTCGAAGCGTTCAACCTCTCTTTATGTATAATTCAAGTTTAGTTTCATGCATATAAATTAACCTTAGTTGTAACTAGATAATTATGAGGCCCTTGAGTCGATTACTACATGTTATAACTGGATAATTGGATTTATATAGCTTATACAATGTATCCAAACTTGCAATACCGGACCTCCTTATCCTTGTAGATATATATGTCACCAGTAGGTTACAGTGGTATGTTTAGATATTGTCACATACTCGTAATATTGTTAGGGCATGTCAGGAGCTCTATTGCTTACCTCTACTCTTCTGTATGGTAAATGATATCAACTCTTACTTTTACGAATGGTAAACCTCAACGACACCTCTGTCGTAAATGTTAAAGGTTTTTCTGTATGTGCCGTGCTATTGGAATTGAATATCACTGCTCTCTGCACAATATTGTTTATAGACTTCTCATTTTCTCTTTGGGGAACTTGTAACCGATAAGTCTTATTATGTAAGCAGGTGCCTTTTTATCCTACTGAATTGATGGAGAAGACTGGAGGACACGATGACAGGATAGACATTTTAAAGCTTTCAAAGGCTAAGTTGAAGGTATTACTGTTTCTAAAATTCAAGTTTTACCTGTTACGACATATATATGTCAAGTGTTTTGCTTGCATACATAACTTTGAATGAACCCATCTCTAGGAATTTATTTCATTTTGTGATGCAATGGAGCTCGTGCCCGAAGATGAGTTGGAAACGTCTGCGCAAGGAGGTCAGAATGCCGTTGTAGATAGGAGGCTAAGAAGGTTAGCTTTTGCTAAGATATTATCCTAAAACTAACTACTACATTGAACACAAAACCTGTCCTGTTTGCATCACTCATTTCTTTATTATAAGTTTCACCGATATTAAGGTGCTAACTTTAACTGGCCCAATCCAGATCGCTCTGTCCAAGCGTCAGCGTGCTGCAGAGTCGAAGCTCTTAGTCTGTAATAATAAAGAAAAACATCAAAGGATCATGAAATGCTCCTATTTATGATTTTACTTTCATCTTACTGCTAAGCAAAGTTAAGATTGCCGGTGTTAAAGTTACTACTGCTAAGCAGTCATCCTATCAGATTTTCCATCTCAAATCAACAAATTGAGTGCCTCCTTATGAGGTAACCATAAAGTAAAGAAACATATACCATGTTCTAAGAAAAGTGGCTGGAAATTCTTGGTGGTGATTTAGCATACTGAAGATGTATATTGTTACAAGTCTTATTTTTAGTTGGGACATTTATGTAATTTTTGACTTTTACTTTCAAGGTATGGGTTAAATTTTTTTGATTAATTGTAAAGAATTTGAGTTTATTAAGTATGTAATTGTTTATGTTACCTTGATATTGAAGCCTCCATTAGTTTTCAGTCTTCTTGTACATCAATCAAATTGTTTTTACCCACAATAAACATAATGGTTAGATCATATGGTGGGAGTGTTTTCTATAGATCTTGTGAACCGATAGCCTATACGATTACAACTGCTCGTTCAAGTTTATGTTGTTAGTTGTAAGTTATTGCAGCCCACGATAACTTAGTGCTGCTAGTTAATTGTTACAATTGCTTCATACTCTTTTGTGTTGCTCGACATAGTTAAGTTGCTCCTGTGATAAAAGAAGTTGCCTAAAAAGAATAAGTTGCCCAAACAGAAGTTCCTTAAAAAGAAGAAGTTGCCCAAACAGAAGTTCCTTAAAAAGAAGAAGTTTCCCAAAAAGAAGATGTTTACCCAAGCTTCAATTTTTGCTTCTTCTCTTTGGTACGTACATATAACCAAACAATAATACTATGTCGACTTCCGTTTGGCCAATTTGTTTTCTCTTGGGCAACTTCTTTCTTTTTGGGCAACTTCTTCTTTTTTGGCAACTTCCTATTAAGGCAACTTTTTTTGGGCAACTTCTTTTTTTTTATCATAGCAGCCTTAACTATGTCGAGCAACACAAACGAATATGAAGTAGTTGTAACAATTAACTAGCAACAATAAGTTATCGTGGGTAACACTAACTTAAAACTAACATAA
The DNA here is from genome assembly GCA_910596185.1 of Chrysanthemum makinoi. NCBI lineage: Eukaryota > Viridiplantae > Streptophyta > Magnoliopsida > Asterales > Asteraceae > Chrysanthemum > Chrysanthemum makinoi. Next base: position 290,636,284 of record OU343224.1, on the reverse strand, counting down.
ACTTGAACGAGCAGTTGTAATCGTATAGGATATCAGTGTAAACTTACCGTAGCAGCACTAATCATATAAAGAGCAGCACTAGTGACAAACTGACAATTGTAACATTCAAATGTATCGAATATTGATCCTAGCTATACTAGGGGTGGCAATCGAGTCGTGTTCGTGTTAATCTATTCGGGTTCGCGTGTTGGCGGGTTAGTATAGCCTTTACCCAAACACGACCCATTTATTAATCGTGTCAAGAAACTCAACCCTAACCCGGACCTGCATAACACGTGTAACCCATTTGTGACCCGTTTAAGTAAATATCAAGCAGTAAATAAAGTTGGTGGTTTGTCGATTTAACTAGTTTAAATGCAAAAATGATATAAGAATCTAAAACATGATAAAAATAACATACAAATAACTATGCAACAATTTTCTAAATTATAAGAGTCAATTTTTATGATATCTAAGATATAAAATTATAATTCACTCATACTAAGTAAATAACAAAATACAATTAATCCATATCCAACATAAAAACCAGGTTATACATTTTATTTTTAAGATCTTATATACTTAAACGGGTTCACGGGTTGACCTGTTTAATACTTACTCAACCCAAACACGACCCGTTTATTAAACGGGTTAGACGGGTTGACCCGTTTTTTACCCAAACCTGTTTATCCTCAACCCAAACCTGTTTAATTTCGTGTCGGGTTCGTTTCGTTTATCGTGTCGTGTCAAGAATTGCCACCCCTAGCATATACTACAGATATCATAGTTCTAAAATTGTTCTCTCGTAAACAATCCGCCAGTTTGTTTAATATTTTACACAACAAAAAGGAAATACAAACCGCAAAGGACTCCTGCCAAATAAAATTTAAGAAATCCATCATAAAATTTATAGATCCCAGCTATATATTTTTCCATTTTTTATACGAGGAATTTGGGTACTTGTTCTTCTTATCATAATATACAACATTACTGTAACTGTCCTGAAAATTGGTTTGCAGAACCATGCCAATGATCCAAATATTTGCACCCTAAAAGGTATCATCAACCTTTCCAATCACCTTTGATCGAATATGAGAGTAAACGAAAAGATCACTTTCAAGTAGCTATTGCCATCAAACGTACCTTAAGCAATTTTCCTTCTTTTTTCAACCCACATCTTTGCTTCCGCAACAACCCTTTCTTGTTCAAGGTCTTTATTAAGCATCTTTGCAGTTTCTTTAGGAGACTCTTCTTTTTCCGATCCTTCCAAATCCCATCTGCTACGACCTGATCCTGAACCAGATCCTTCCCCGTCTTCATGTCTTGTATTTTTTCCATTGATACGTTCTGGTTTTGGGCGTGTGTTGATATTTGCAGGAGCAGTGTTAGGATCATATCCCTGGTTTGAAAGATAAGACAAGGCAGTGACCACGTCTCCAATGAGAAGCCGAGCAGCAGCCGATTCTTGAATACACATGGATGCTATGGCTAAAGCTTGGTACAGCCCCCTCATCGGATAACGGCCTTCTAGTCGAGGATCCACCAATGATGTGAATTTTCTTCTGTCATTGAACAGCGGCCGTGCCTGCAATCACATCACATCATTATAATTCATCACTACACAAACTATGATAGCACAATCACAACCTTCATCATATCATTTTATCATGCAAACTGATGTGCCCCATAACAACTTAAAGAAAAACTAAGTTAAATGGATAGGCGGACTGATAGAGGTGTTGACAAGACGAGCCATCTTCAGAGTTGACTCATCAACTAGACTTGGAGCATAAAGTGTAATTAGTCTACATAGTTTAGCATAATAGGGATTTGCAATTTATGTTTTAAAGATGGTTTATCTTTCAAATTTATATAAAATATTTTGTTACAATCTTAAGTTAGTGCATATGAATAGAGCCAACTCAAACTTATGCCCTGTATTAGCCACAGAAATATAGGGTCTTTATGAGCCAAACCAAAACTCGAGTTTATACGAGCTTAGAGTGCAAAAGGCCAGTCCTAACTCGGATTTCACTATTACATCTTGAAACCAGAATTTTCAAGATCAGGACTCTTTTTAGGCTTCGGATTAGCTAGCCCTGGTCAGGCACAGACTGCGATGGTCAATAATCGGCCTGTTTATTCAGGCTTGGGGATGGGCTTTAGCCTGGTTATGCACCTCTATATGCGTCTATGCCCATATGGGCCAAGCCAATACAAGCTTATAACTATAAATGCAAACCAATTAGTCCTAAATCTGTCTGCAAGCTCTATAGAAACCTATAATTCCTTGATCAAGGATGTTCAATTGTACATGTATCATATATATCCCGTGTGATGTGATATAAGAGCAACTTTTCTACTCAGATCCTTTTGTAAAAGACATAAAATAAAGGAATCAAAACTAGCGAAATTACCCATGTGACGAGGTTCTGCTGCCCTTGTGGTTGAGTGTTTTCTATGGCTTTACGACCAGTAATAAGCTCCAAAAAAGATGACACCAGCAGCTATCTTCATTCTTGTGTTCCAATCTAACGCTTCTCTATCAGGTGGCACGTTTGTAAAGGGTGTATATATTAATTAGGTATGTACGTTTATGATGAGTCTAGCATAAAGAAAAACGAGTACAAGAATAAAGGTGTTACCATGAAGGTGATCTTCCAATGATCCCAACGCCATAAATTCATAAACAAGAAGTCTTTGGTCACCGCCAGCAAAATAACCAATCAAACTCACGAGATTTGGATGATGTAAAAGGCTGAGCATAAGTACTTCCACTAGAAATTCACGGTTACCCTGTAGCCCGTTTCTATCCCATTGTTTTACAGCTACAACCTATCCAATAACAAGCTTGATTAAGCAATTGGAATCTTAGTTGACTACCGGAAATGAAAAGAGCGAGAGTTTACCTGACCGCCTATGAAATCGGGGATCTTTCCAGTGAAGTTGTTGCCACCAATCCGACTGCGAAACAAATAAAAATAAAATAATGGGTCATGTTTAGCTATATAATTATGTATTAGATCCAACAAGGTTGTAGAACTCACAAATCCTTCATAGTAGTCAGATTTGCAAACAATTCAGGCAACTTTCCCGTAAAGTAGTTGGGTCGAAAGGCAACTATTATGTTGTAGCTAGAAAGGGAAGGGTCTCATACAGGTTGAAAGTGATACGAAGTGTATTATGCATACATCCTCTTAAATTGTTTAATTTAAAGATTAATGTTACCACAATGACCTATTTATTTTTAGTTATAATTAAATCTTGAAGTTTAAAAAAATTGACAAAAGCATGTCTGGACCTATACTAAAAGTTAACCAGTTACCAGAGTACCAGACCCACCCATCTTGCCACCTCTCTCAAATTGAAATAGAACAGTTTTAAAGTTGACCTATACAACAGTTTTAAAGTTCTAGATGCAAAAAGTCTGACTTCCTTGACCTCAATACCAAGTGATAAATTGATGAAACATAAATCTAGTTTTAATTACAGGAACATGTATTTCTATAGCCAAAACTGAAAGGTGATACTAAACTATTGTTTGATACATAAGGATATGCACCAACTAACCTTTGCTGCCAACGCATTTCATGTAGTAATTAGATGTTTGGGCTCCAACATCCCTGCAATAACATAAAATATAGTTAATGTACTATTTTTCTTATGGCATGACTACTAAATACAATGCAAAGACCTCCGGACAGTTTGTACAGTGAGATTGCACAAAAATATAAACCATTGAATTCAAATTTATACTTGTTTCTAGTATTGTCGTGTTCCAATTTTGAATCATAACCCTGACCCTACTTCATAGTTCATACTGGCTATTATCCATAATATAAATACTGTCTACCTGGTGCATTCGCTGAATTTGTAAACTGAAGGAATTTGTTTACCTGATAATTATGCTTCTTGTCATTGTCTTATTCTTATTTTCATTTCGTGATGCTATTATGTAATTTACTGAAGTAATATATATCAATAAAAAATTAATCCTTGAAATCTAAGCACAGAGAATCAATATATGTTTTTAGAGGGAAACAAATAGCTACTGTTATGTGTGAATCATACCACCTTCGAAATCACGGCTTCCCACTTTTGCTTCCATTTAAAGCCATCAACCGCTCGTTTGCACGACAATGGTCAACAACAATCACAATGGTTGGTGCAAGCTTGTTGGGAATATGTGCACCTGGTCGAAAAAGCACGCCTGTCATGAAAAAAAAAGTATAAAATGTAAAGTTAAATGGGTGATATATTATGTGTGGGTCTGACCACCAAACAGGATAACATCTTTCTTTAAGATTTTCGATACTCATTTGAATGTAAGTTGACTTTTAACTGATATAGAAAAGGCCCTAATCTAAATATCTAATACAATGTTTGGATTTTTTTTTTAAACTTTTCAACTGCTTATTGGATTTTTTTAGCACAAATAAGCAATTTAGAGTGTAGTGTAAAAAGCTATGAGAAGTAGTTTGAATAAGCATATTGGCACTTGTTTATTTCAATGCATATAAAGTGGATCAAGTAACCTAAATACCCCAAAAACTGCTTATGTGTTTAAATACAATATAAGCATTTTTAATTAAACAGTTTGAAGTTGCTTATTCCAAGATGTTAATTTCAAGATGGGGCAACAAGGATTAAACATTTGTATAATTGCAATCTGAAACTCAATGCTACAACATAAAGTCATAAATACATAATTACTTCTATAAAAATCCCATTAAATCTCCATACCTTATAAGGTCTGGACCTTCTGAATTCCACAAGATTATCAGCATTAGCCATCCACAGAAGTGCAGACTCAAGCGTGGCGTAATTCAACGACATATTTTTATCATATTCAAGGTTCAAGTAAGCTTCAACCTGATTCGGTACAGCAGGGGAAATACACTGCCTAGAATTAAACATCAATCCTAGTTCAGCATGAACATAATCAAACCCGCAAGCAAAAACAAGTAAACGGCCATTCTCAACCACCTTATCATAAAACCCCGCTTCCATCTTCTCCAAAAACTCCGGTTCACCACAAATATCCAGATAATCACAATCCACACAAGCGGACACAACATTTTCTCCATAAACGTGAAAAGGGCCCACACAGTTTAGTATGATCTTAGCATTGGAAGCCATATGTTTAAGGGACAGTGGGTCTGAAATGTCAGCAGTAATGATGAGGATGTTAACATGTGAAGGGTTAGCCCATTTTAAGGCTTCAGTTAGTTTAGATGGGTTTCTACCTGCCGAAGCTAAGGTTTTGAGCAGTGAGTTTGGTGTGTTGAGGAACTTGAGTGTTTCTCGTACTACGTATTTCCCAGTGAAACCAGATGATCCAAAGATGATGATGTCGTAAGTGGGCGGCTGAACTTGTGTCATACGTGGTGTTCAGTTATAATAAGGTGGAGGAAGAAGAAGAAAAGAGGGTGGTGATGAAATGAGGAATTACAGACATGTAAGAACAATGGAGTTTAAATACAAATATGTTCTCGTTTCTCTTAGTCGCATTCGTATTTAATAGTTATTAGTGTAGGGGTTGTTTTTGCAACTGTACGTAGCAATAGTTTAGCCAAGTTTGCTCCCTATTAAGCTTTTTATCTTTCCTGTAAATATAGGCTTTAGGCTAGGTCTTTTTTAGTTCATTATTTCCTTCTAAGTAGTACTTGAATTATAGATTTAATACAAGGTTTTACAGGGTATATTAGTGTGTTCTTTTAGTTTAAAGTCTAAAAAAAGGTTCTTTCGTATGTCAATGTATGCATTGATGTGATTACTTGCAACAGTTTGAAAGAAATGAAACTTCACTGCTAAGAAGCATCTCCAATGTTCATACTACAATTTTTTCATTTCTAAAATACTATAATATTTAGTGCTTAACATCAGGGGACAAATTTGGCACTTTTGCACTATTTTAATGTAAAAAGTTACATATAGCGATAACATTAGACATGCTCTTAACGTTTAAACCAAGCCTATAGCAACTAAAATCTATTGTAGCAATGAAAATGTTAAATCAAACCAGTAGCAACTAAAACATTTAAACCAAACCTATAGCAACTAAAATCTATTATGGCAACCAATACATATAAACCAAAACCTATAGCAACTAGAATTTAGTATAGCAACTAAAACGTTTAAACCAAACCTATTAGCAACTAAAATCTATTATAACAACCAATACATTTAAACCAAACCTATAGCAACTAAAATATATTATTGGAACTAAAACGTATAAATCAAACCTGCCAGCACACATGAAGATGACACACAATGAATTGTACTACTATATATAGCATCCTTCAGGGAAGGACCACGGAAGTGTGGGTTTGTGTGGAGCAAAATAGTTTGCGGTTTGCTTTTAACTTTGATTGTTTATAGCTGGTAACCGTTCACTGATCGCAAAGATACACAACAAATATGGGCCCGGAACAGTGTCTGGCTTTAACTTGTGGCACCATGTTCATGTTGATTAGGCCACATGACCATCTTGAATAAACTGCTATTGGTGTACACCATTACAGGGGAATACTGACAATAAACATTGTTTTTTATCTTGTACAAACTTGTTAAAAAGATTTAACAAAATCACTTTGTGTGGTAACTGGTTAAAAACCAGTATGATGTTCTATAAAAAATAAATAAATAAATAAAAACATTGTTAGTTAACGCTTATTAATTAGTAGAACTTATTTTTCATCTGCGAATAGTTATATGCATTGCCAATGAATCCTTGTAGCCAAAGTATTATAGGAACTTTTAACTTCTAGCATTAAAACATATCATCTGTTACAAGTTTGTTTCATTTTATTTGCACTCAGAAAACTAATAAACTGACAAACTGGCATACCATTTACATAGAGATGTGATTCTTTGAAATCAAATCAAAGGAAATTCCATTTTCCTGAAGTCGATCTTGAAGATCAGTTGGGCCAAAAACGATCCCAGGAGTATAGACACCACCTTTCGGAAGATCCTGGCGCTGCTTCAAGAGGATTAGAGCACACTGCACAAGAATGATTGGTGCCTTTTAAGTCCTAGTGGCATATGGAAAAATGTTAGACCTTGATCTAAAACCGGAGCAGGTCCTCTTATGTGCCTTTTAAGAGGGAGTGGGGGCACCCACAAGCTTTAGTAATTCCTTCCACGTCCGCAAATGTAGCGTGGTAAACCTGACAATCACAACACTCTTATGAACCTACGACATAAAAATAACATACAACTTTCTGCTTTCCATTGAAGTAAGATGAAAGAAAACAAATGACAAATAAGTCATTGTCTTTTTGAATATCTTAATAATTTTTAGTCAACAGCCCAAACATCACCATTCTAATTTACATATGTAATTATCGTATAAAAATAGCATGTTGAGCACCTAAAAGAATAAAGATTGACGTTATACCTCAATTCAAGAACATAAGAGGAAAACAATTATACCTCTTTCTTTGAGACATTTCATCGAACACTTGTTGAACCCTTCGCAAAACTCCAATATTACACATGATATCTGAAACTAAACATCCATTAATTGGCTTGGGGACGCTGAGAGTTAATGGTCTCAAACGAGTTCTGAATCCTCCAACAAGAATGACTGCCTTTATTTTGAGAAGCTTCTGCTGTAAAACAAGAATTATCAGAAACTTAAGCCATTCGGTAGAGTCGTGTGTGTGGGTGTGTGTTTTTTTTGGATAATGGGTGTTTAGAATTTTCTAGGATTGATGGAGTCGTGTGTTTGTGTTTGAATCTTTATTGAGAAGAAGCGTATTATGAGAAGAAGAAGCGTGTTATGAAAAGAACAAGCAAATGAGTTTTACCCAATTTTTATTATACAGAATAATTTATTATAAAAAGTATTTATAAAAAGTATATGTACTTGACAAGTATTATGTAAAATGACCAAAAAAACCTTTTTTTTAAAATTCGGTTGCCCAGCGCTTTTTAGTTGCCCAAAAAACAATATCTTACAAATACGAGACACTTGTCACAATTTCGATTAGTTGCCCAATGACAACGGTTGCCCTCGGTACATTTATAAAAAAAAAGTGATCCGGAAAGTGACTAGTCTCAGGGCGCGCGGTCTATTTGCATCATTTTCCCTTATTAATATGATATGTGAGAAATGAATTGGTCAAGTGAAAATAATAATTAAAATGAAAATAGTGGGAAATTATTTTACTTATATTTTTCAAATTGAAGAATAAAATTTTTAAAAAATTTATATTAATTTTTGTAGATATATCTTAAGGGAAAATGATCCCTGCTGTTGGCTGCAGGGATCTTACCTGCTGCAAGGACATAAAATAAGGACCAATTATGTAAAGTTGAAAATGTTGAAGGGTGAAAAATGTAAATTGTAAAATTGTTTTTCTCTTAGCAGCAGATATGTTGGGTTGCTGCAACTGCAGCGATGATTTCCCCATATCTTAAATGTTTGATGATTACTTATATTTTTCTCATTTTTAATCTTGAATCATTAGAGCAAATATTTTGTTGGAGATATTTGTTTATTAAACTGTGAATCCATATTATTGTGACATCTTTAGTCTTTCAATTTAATTGGTCTGGATCTCTTTCTTCCTCGACTCATTTATAGATAAAGTAGTGTCTGTTAAACATTGAAAACCCCGTGGGTATAATGTAGGGGTGAGCAAAACCGCCCGAGACCCGACAACCGAACTGATACCGACACAACCCGATCATCCCGATCCCGACTAGCAGCTTATCGGGTCGGGCCTCGGTTCACCATTTCAGCCATTTCGGGTTTCGGGTCGGGATGGGCGGGTGGGACGAGCCAAAACGAAAAACAAGCCAAACAAGCCCGAAAAGCCGAAGAACCGATTATCCCGAACCGACTTACCCGACTACTTCTCGGGTCGGGATTCGGTTTAGAAATTGGAAGACTTTCGGGATCGGGCCTTGTCGGGACGGGTCGGGATCCGGCCCGATGCTCAGCCCTAGTATAATGTATTATATAACCACAATATATAGAGATTACATAAGACATAAACAAAACCCTAACGGACCCTAAGCCCACAAACGAGCTTGGGCCGAACCTAATCTATCATCTAATACTCCCCCGCAGTTGGAGCGGGAGGTCTTCGAATGATCCAACTGAACTTTAATATTGCAAACTGCGAGAAATCTTGAAAAGTGGCAGCTTCCTAATGCTTTTGAGAAACTTGATATGGTGATTGTTGTTGTAATCTTGTGTTTGCTCAAGTAGTCATGAGATGGACTTTTTTTTTTTTTTTTTTTTTTTTTAAATTGTGCCTTAAAGCAAATAAAGAACCAGAAGATGCAACAAAGAAAGGAAAAAAAATTGTTTTACGGTGATGATGACAAAAGCAATTTTAGTATCAAACCTTAAAAAAATAAAAAATAAATAAACATCTGACTTTATAGGACAAACATTTTGCTACACATTAGTTGCATGAAAACAAAGAAGATAGAATAAAAAACGGTTGTGATAGAAAAGAAACATCATAAGGCAAAAGAAGATGATTTAATGATATAACCTGTGACGGCTTATCACGGCATGACGGAACGAAATTGGGTTTTGAGAAAAGAGAATAGAGATTGTGGAAGCTTTGACGGGGTAGTATAGAGGCAACGGCTCATGGCGGCCGATTAGGTCTTGAATCAAACCCGCTCTGAAACCATGTTAAATATTAAAAACCCCGTAGGTATAATGTATTATTTAACCACAATATATAGAGATTACATAAGACATAAACGAAACCCTAACGGACCCTAAGCCCACAAACAAGCTTGGGCCGAACCTAATCTATCATCTAATAGTGTCATGATCACAACAAGGTATTTGTCCCGCCGAGCTGGCGCGGGTATTTTTGGCATGTATTTTGGTTCGGTGTTTGTGTGTATTTACATTTAGCGACTAACATTTGCTTATGATTTTCACTCAGAGGTTGTCGGTTTTTTTTTTCTTTTTTTTTTTCTTTTTTTTTTTATCTTTTTTTTTTCTAAATGCCGAAACGTTGTTGTTTTTTGTTGTTACTTTTTTTTATTTTTTATTTATTCATTCATTTATTTTTATTTTTTGTATTTTAGCTATATATATATATAATTTTGTACGTGTCAAATAGCATTTTTCTGTCTTTTTTTCTTGTTGTGCTGCTGCGTCCGAATCCACAACAGGCCAAAGGCCCTTTTACTTTTGCTCTTGTTCTCGCCCAACAACACCATGCCAAAAGAAGTCCATGGGTCTTTTTTGTTTTATCTATATTATGTAATGAATGAATACATGTTAAAACAAATGGCCCAGATACATTATTTTAATATAGTTTGGACATGCCTTATGATATATATATATATATATATATATATATATATATATATATATATATATATATATATAAGATCATTTGAGGATAAAATATTCTTTACATACCAAAGGATCAATCTCCACCATCCATTTTTATTTGATCTAATGGATGAGATTAATCCCAACAATTTAAAAACCCACTTTCATCATTTTTTTCAAATATTAATATCTTTCAAACCGTTAATCGTTAAGTGAAAAAAAATATATCATTGCAACGAGCATTTAATTATCTTTCTATAGATAGGCACTTTGGTATATTTTCGACAAAAAAAAATTCGTATTTTTCACGTTGTTTTTTAAGTTTTTAAATTCTTGAAATTTACATTAAAAAATCATATATGATAAAATACTAAGTTGAATATCACATGTGATATTAGTGTAATATCATATATGATATGTAATATCACATGTGATATTCAACTTAGTGTTTTATCATATATGATTTTTTTCATGCAAATTCGATGCGAAAAATATCAAAAAGCGTGAAAAAAAAAGCGAATTTTTCTTTGAAAGTGTATCAAAGTGCCGTCTATCAAAAGATAATTAAATGCTCGTCCACGATGTAAATATTTTTACTTAACGATTAACGGTTTAAGAGATATTTAAATTATAAAAAATATGTGAAATAATAAAATGCTTTTAATCTCAGCCATTGATTTCTTTTTAAATGGATGGTGGAGATCAGTCCCTTGGTATGTGAGAAAAGTTTGGTATGTAAAATAACTCTCCTCATCTTTTATATAATAAAAGAATTACATCATTTCGGAGTGATTTTGTCAAATTATTCTTATTAAAAACAAGATTGGGCCAATCGGATTGCTTGATTTTGACACGTGGGCATAATCGAGCGATTTGATTGGCTAATAAAAAGTCAAAATTGAATCGATTTTGGTCAAAACTGAAAAAATTCGTGTAGAAGATAAAAAACACCAAAAAGTATATGTGTCAAAAATGTGATAAAAAAACCTTCTAAAAAGCGGGACTGGTGTTTATAAACTACAAGGGTCAAATCTGAAAGGCTATATAACTTCCAATACATTAACCACATTTAATCCTGTAAAAAACAAAAATCCTAATAACCCACCATAGCTACAAGGGTCAAAAATCCTGCCACCACCACCTGATCACCACCATTCGCGAACCATCTAAGTATCCGGTTGTACAAAGAATTCTTAACTTTAATGTTAATGGTCTTTTTTATTGGGTTAATCAAGGTATGTGTTTGGTTTAAGAATTTAATTAATAGATTTAGGGTTTTAGTTATTTTTTTATTTTTATTCTTTTTTTAACGTAATTGAGTTGTGAGTTTATGTTTTTGTGTTTACCTAATTGAGGTATGATTCAGTTTGTTACCTTCTTTGTCTTTTGATAATTAAGGGACATGATGATGAATGGTATCTATACATTGATTGTTATTGGAATGATGAATAGCAGTGATCAAGTTGGTTACCTTTTCTTTTTCTTTGAATGGAGAATAAATATTAGTTTAGTTAGTGCAAGGTTTTTTTATTAATTGTTTTGTCAAAATCATATGGTTTGACCCATTGCGATAGTGGTATATTCCAAGTATCGTACCTTTGCTTTAGTCGCAACATATTACATTAAAAAGGTTACTCTTTTTGACCCGTGACACAACAACTGGCAATTTTGCCACAGCTTAAAATCTATGAAGCACCTTTTAAAGTTTCTCTTAATTGTTAAAGGGTGTTTGGGATAGGTATTTCTGGTACCACTATTATTAGTTTATTTTAATTGTGGCTATAAGGAATGCATAATTGTTATTCTGTATACTAAATCTGAAACAACACATGGAGTGTGTAAACATTTTTGGAGCCATTAAAACAGGACAGGTGGGTTACGCGGGTGTATAAATGGTCAAAGTGGGTAACTTTCAAGTGATGTTGTCGGCCTTTGGTGTCTAAGCCCCATAAAGAATAAGTTGATATTCCATCTTTGATATAAATATGTCATCATATCTTTACAAACTATAAGTTCTAACTATATATACATGTTGAAAGGGTACAAGTAAACGTTGTGTTGGTTCATTGTGTCCAACAGTTGTGTCCCTTGATTTGTAACTGTCAAAATAACCGTTTCTGTAACTTTTGTTGACTTTTGATCCGGTTGACTTTCTGGTTTGACTTATGAGATTGGGATTAACCCAATATATTATTCGTGATCCGCATTTTACGTACTCAAAATTTTGTACGGCACTAATTGAATCGTACACGAAATGTGAGAACAGTAAAATCACATATGTTAAAAGCATACCTAGCTAAATGATTTGTGCTTAACGACGATCTATCTTCCATCTCTTTGATTTTTTACGACACATCATAAGTCACTATCTTCTCTATTTTTAGATCTAAAGTTAACATCACTACTCTTTCTATTTTTATCATTAGTTCTATTGTATTTAGGTTTGGCTTATTGGTCGTATCAGTTGATCGCATTACGGCTAGCATGAGTTGTTAGGTTCATTGCAAAATGTCCTTTATTGAATCATGAACTTGACCTATACACAGTGGCGGAACCAGAAAAATATGATATGGGGGGCAAATTTTTTTTTTTTGACGATAGCAACAAAATACGGAAGAAAAAACTAGATTTGAAATGATAAATCGAGTATTATTACTTAGAGATAAATGATTTATAAGGTTTTAAAGTGTTGAATTTTGGTTTTAGTATGTAGGTGGGGGGCAATTTGAATTTCAAGTGTGGGGCACTTTCGAAAAAAGGTTAAAATTTAAAAAAAAATACACTAAAACCAACTTTTCGGTAGTAGGTACCACCATTACTATACATGTAAGTCCGCCCCTGCCTATACAATTTCTGTAGGGAATATGATAATGGACATCGTATAACATATAATATAGTCATTCACCTACTTTTGCTTCAATATTTAAGTAAAGTTTGATTGGGTAGTATTCATATACATTAACTAGATGTGATATAAACAATCAGCTATGTTAATAAAATGTTGACTTGGACAAATTGCATCTTCAATGTGTATAGGTCAATGAGTAATTTATATACTATGCAAAAGTCAAATAGGTTGAATGTGACAAAGTGAAACTGAATACTCAATTATTATAAACTACTTATGGTTTCAATTTAAAGTTATGTATACGTGTTGCATCAGATATTATGAATTCTGGATTGATTCTGCAGTTATAAAGGATCAAGTTCAAAGAAGCTATGGAAGTTGAATTTAGTGGAAACATTTATAGAGATTATGGAAGTTGTATTTTGCATATGCAAGCTAAGATCAGCCCATCCACACCCACTTTGATGGTGCTAAGAAGATCATCAACTCTCCTCCCAGCAAGGGTTTTCCCATGTTTCTTGTGGGTGTCAACAAGCATGAATATAAGCCTGATTATATGGTTTTTGCAGATACCAAGTGAACCCACTGGGAGTTTTTTAGAAAAACCAGGAAGTACCTCAGGTAAGGAAATAAATTAGCAAGTTTAATCCAAACAACAAAATTATCTGCTATAACTTCCTACTCCGTATAAGATAATTATTGAATATAGACACACTAAACCAAACCATCTAATAACCCTCTGAAGCTATCAATCTAACTTTCCTTGAATCAAAACAAACAACATCATCTTTAGGACCCTTACAAGAAACACACGATCTTTAGATTTAATTTTATCTTTTGTTAGCCTTCAACATCTAGGTATTTTAATCTAATTTACTTATTATTTGGGGACTATATATGCCTTAACCCAAATTATTTATCAGTGTTATTTTTGTTGTATTCAATAGTTAGGATTTTTATGGGGATTTTTTTATTTGTAGATTATATGTCATTATATTGTTTACGCAATTGAATAATCCTTTTATTTTTGGTAATGATTTCGGCAAAACATATGTTTTTTAGCATAAAATATTAAAAAAAATGATTTTTTTGGATATACATGATATGATATGCTAATATTTTTTTTGATATTTATATAATTTTGAGTTAATAACATTAAGAAGACAATAAGTTTGTATGCATATAATGTTGGATGAAATGCAAGAATTAATATAATTTAATTAAGCGATATATGTTAATTATATTCATTGATAACATAATTACATTATCTGTCATTTTGTCCAAATATTTATGTACTTCATAATATTTACTGTATACTTTATTGAATGCTATACCTAATGTTTCGAGTTATTTTTAAAAATGCACTATGGTCTGTGAATGCATGATTAAATAACAATAGATGTATTGCAGTTGCTACTTCATTACATATACGAATCCAATCAAAACTTAACCCTATTCCATCACCACCTTAATGATGTTGTCTATGATGAGAGTGGAAATTGTTGGTGCTGGCCTTAGTGAGCTTGTGTCCGCGCATGTACTAAAAAAGTTAGGGCGGACGCTGTGCTAAATAACACTATCTTGGTGTTCATGCCAAGACTTTCACCATGGTCGATGGCGTTGACTTGAAGTTGGGTTTCATGGTCTTGATTGGGTAAGTAATTCTAAGTTACCATTTTTTTGTATATCACAGTTTCATAAGATACATTAATATATATGAATTATGCATATTTATTTGCGCAGGTTACATATCCTAACATGATGGAGTTGTTTGAGACGTTTGGAATTGATATTGGGCTTTCTGATATGTCATTCTCAGTAAGCATATATCAAGGCAATGGGTGTGAATGGGGAAGTTAAAACGGTTATCAAGTTTGTTTGCACAAAAGCAGCAATAAAATCATTGATGAAGAATATGAATGCTACAAGATCATGGATCAACCCAGAATTATTTGAATTTTGTGAAGAAACCAGAAGGGCACACAGTACTAATGACCATAGCTTTTACACTAGCAACCCCGTGGCTAAGGCAAGGTAAACTCCACTTACCTTAGTTTTTAAAGAAGCTAACGGGATTTAATGCATTTTGGTATTCCAATAACCTTTCGGTTATTGTCTACATGCTGCTCATAGTTCATGGTATCAAGATTTACCTCACCAAGGAATGGTACAAAAAGACGGTTAGATCCTCTATATTTTCTTAGTTGTCCAATCTATGTCGTATAAGTTGTAACTTCTTACTGGTAAACTAAACTATGGTTATTCGGTTCAAATGTGAATGTACATAGCATTTCCAGTCTCTCTCTATGACAGTGAGAGATTAATAAGAGGTTCGTGATCCAGTGGCAAGCCTGTCAGTATACTTAAGGTATAATACTACATATGTGGGTCAAACGGGTTAATAAAAAACTTTAACTAAAACAGGAAGGACAACTGAGCAAAACGGAATAAAAACTAAAATCACCCAAAGTCTATGTAAAAGCATATAACCTCTTAAATAATATTTAAAAAAATTCTAATATTATTGTAGTAATACTGTTTTTTAATGGGCATGAAAGTGTTTTTGGGTCAACCAAACATGTTTTGACCTGTGCTATGGTCCGCTCATATTGGGAGCTTTGTTAAAACTGGAGATAGTATATCTAAGGAAATTTGGTGTGTCTTATAGGTCGCAGTTTATCCTGTAAATGTATTGGCACTTTATATGACAAACACTAACGGGTCAAATACAAGAGTGGACAATGTGTGTTTGTCAACTGTGCTATTGTCTCCCCATTTGAATGGTGAGTTGTACATTTAATTCACTTAATTATAAAAGTTCATGTAACGGAAAAAGTGGTCTCCTAGAGCCGATTGCAAAGGAAAAAATCTTTTATATAATAAAGGAATTATATAAGTGTTCATAGATTTTTATGTGCACGTCATGCAAATAAGGTATTTAACAGATGATAAAAAGCTAGCTACACCCCAGATGTATGAGTTTTAGACTTTTTCGCTGTGGTCCAAATACGTGGATATGATCAATAGTTTTAGAACATAACATGGGAAAAAAGTATATCACATGTGGAAAATTAGGAGGTGGGATATGATATCATTTTTGGATGTGTTAAAACATTGAACATGGGTATTATTTTCTAGAGCCGTGAGGTTAGCATGGCAAACATGTCTTTGGACAACAGGGTATACATATGGATAATTCGAAAGGATAGGGTCTTCTGAACAAAACTATTCAAGTCGCTTAAAGTGTTTCATGAGATTTGTTTTGAGGCCTTCAATTGAATCTCACGAAGTTGGAACAGACGAGGAATGTCGTGGTAGAATCAACAAGTAGAATCCATCTATTTTCAGTATGCAAATATGATGAGGTTGAGGCAAATTTGGCTTACAATTTTTGCGAGTGGTTGTTATGTGTTCATGAGTAGTGGGTTAAAGCAAAGTGTAAGCACCTTACTCTAATTCATAACTTATGTCTACACTTGATAGTCTCTTTTAAGTATTTATGTTATATATTGTTTTCAGTATTCGGAAAATAGCATCTTTCAAAAAGTTGATTGGTATAGAGCGGTGTTGGATGAAGCTCATACTATCAAATCTTCAGTCAATGTGCTCAAGCTGCGTTTGCGTTGTCCTCTTACTGCCGGTGGTGTCTTACTGGTGCCCCTCTTCAGGTAAATTCAAACTCGAGTTGATTGTTTTAAGTGGTTTAGTATAAGATTTCCAAAGTTAAATAAAACTTGAAGTACCATTGATGATCACATATCGGGAATCTTTAGATAAACTAATCTAAAAAGAAAAATGGGGTGACATTAATTAACATTTTATTCTTTGTGAACTAAAATAGACGTGCAACTGTAATCTGTGTAAATATCTTCTTCGGTGAAGCAACTACCAAGTTCCCGAAAGCAACAAAGATGGCTAGAGTAGGAGTAAGTTTTTACTTATTATAACTTCTTTCAAGATGTATAGATATATTCATGCCACTGATATTTTCCTTGTGGTATCAAAAAACTTTGCATATATTTAATAGATAATAATATATCATTAAGAAATTTAGAAAAAGACCCATGCGTGCACGGGTATTATAACTAGTATATATATATATAATGATTCAGTACGAAGAATTTAAATAGTACGTATTGATATGTGATAGTTTTTGTTAAAATTATTCTTCAATAACTACTTACTAGACTTTGATATCGATATAGAGTTGAGATTAATATATAACCAATATTTATTATATCCAATAAACTAATTTAGACATTCATTTTTCATTAAAATTAATAAAAAAATTATTTTTCATTTTTTTTAATCAAACATTCAAAAGTATATATAAGTGGATATCTATAGAGAGATAATTTAATTTTTATCGTGATGATATGATTTTTTTCTGTAAGGATTAACGGTTCCGAGATATTTAGTTTTTTAATAAATTGTGAAAGTTTTTCTTCTTTTCTTTTTCTTAATAAGTAAATAAATTTGATTGGTTTTGTAATCTATAGCAAATACAAGATTTATATTGATCTTTTCTCTACCAATATATGAGATACTAGTAATATATCATATCATATATGTATTGATAAATTTGGTGGCATTTTGTTGTCATAACTCATAAGTTGAATAGATATTTCATAATTTTGAAAG
Source organism: Chrysanthemum makinoi (assembly GCA_910596185.1). NCBI lineage: Eukaryota > Viridiplantae > Streptophyta > Magnoliopsida > Asterales > Asteraceae > Chrysanthemum > Chrysanthemum makinoi. The sequence continues at coordinate 290,618,495 of OU343224.1, read as the reverse complement.
GTTGGTACGCTAACACAAGTATGGAGTGATTGCTGACGTACATTATTCTTCATATTCTTTGGCTCATGGGTTCACTAACCAAATCCGATTAAATTGATTGGTCACCTTTTTGAGCTTGGCAATGTTCTCATTTAAAAAAATTAAAGTGGAATTGCATATATATTCCTGCAAAGTTTCATAATTGAATATATATCCAAACAAAACTCATAATTGCATATATATATATATATATATATATATATCTTTTTAAAGCTTTAAAATTGTCATATATATCTAACCAAAACTTATAATTGCATATATATTCTTGCAAAGCCTTAAAATTGTTATATATATCCAAATGATTATTTTAAGTACATTTAATAGAAAAAAATGTTTAAAAATTATAACTGATATACAAAATAACGATTATATATATATATATATATATATATATATATATATATATATATATATATATATATTTTATATATTTATATATATATTTACAATAACAAAATATCTTTCTATTGGTTTGAATTTTATTATGTCATTAACGAATTTTATAGGAGCTTTATAATGTCATTTGGTCTATATATATATATATATATATATATATATATAGGAGTTTACGTTTAGATAAAAAGATAGATGGCGCAGTTGATATTCTTATTCAAGTCGTCGATAACGAACACGGTTGAGTAGCCGAATATGGTTGTCATTTATTTTCATAAAAAATGGTTTTAGGATATTTTATAATTGTTAAAAAATAATAATTTAATAAGTATAAAAGTATAATCGTGATTTTATATATCAATTACAGTTATTTGACATTTTTAAAGGCATAATCGTTATTTTATATATCAATTATACTTATTAAATTATTATTTATTATTTATTATTATTTTTTTAACAATTACAAAATATCCTTAAACCATTTTTTAAGAACAGAAAAAGCAACCATGTTCGGCGACTCAACCATGTTCGTTATCGACGAATCTTGAATAAGAATATCAATTGCACCATCCATCGTTCCATCTAAACGTAAACTCATATATATATATTGATCAAATGACATAATAAAATTCAAACCAATAAAAATATATTTTGTAATTGTAAAAAAAAAAACAAAAAAAAATTATAATCATCACTTTATATATCAATTATAATTATTAGACATTTTTTTCTTTTAAATATATATTTAAAATAATCATTTGGATATATATGACAATTTTAAGGCTTTGGAAGGATATATATGCAATTATGAGTTTTGTTTGGATATATATGATAATTTTAAAGCTTTGAAAGGATATATATGCAATTATAAGTTTTTGTTGGATATATATGCAATTATGAGGCTTTGAATGGATATATATGCAATTCCCCCAAAAACTAATTATAATAAATGTGCACGCACAGGGTTTTGACAAAAAAATTATTTTTGTATCAATACTAAATATTGTGTCTTTAAAAGTAATTATATATACTTATATACTTATGCACTAGTTTTTGATTATTCATTATATCCATTAGAATTTTGTATAATCAAATTTTGTTAGATAACTCAAGATTCAACTATATTTAGCTGATATAGATGTTGGTGTTTCTATTTAAATTTCACTATTGATATTATGATGTACACAAGATACGAGTTTAGTTGCACATAATAAACATTGATGAAGTTAAAATATACTCCTTAAAGTTTTTTAAAAATGTTTTTCTACTTATCTTTATATAAATAAATAAAAGTTACATGAGTAGTTGTTATAAATACAATAACGTTTTCTTTTTCTTTTTGTTTTTGATAATTATATTCCCGTTTTCCATAATTTAGCCGTATTTAATATTCAAATTCGTGTCTACATTTGTCATACTTTTAATATGAAATAAATGAGTTTTTAGTAAACATATATAGTAAAAAAAATGATATTTATAATCTTATATATATTTATATGTTGGAGTTTTAAAACAATATACATATTGTATTTTTAAGTTATAAAATATAGGAGGTATAAAGTATAAGAGAGTATTTGTTTATTTCTAAAGTTATTAAAAAATATTGAAACTTATAATATTTCACTTAAATTTATACAATTTTTAAAAATTTAACCATAAAAGTTTTATTAATTACCACCTCTTTTTTTAAGTTTTTGTTTTCACAAATTTGACAACAATGTTTTTATGTGTTTTTCTTTTCAACCAAATTTATACACCAAATTAATTAAAGGTTGACTAAAATCAATTTAATTTTGACTTTTATTAACCAATCACATCACACGATTTTGCTTACGTGACAAAATTAAGCTCTTCTATTAGCCCAAATTTTTTTCAATAAGAATAAATTGATAAAATCACTCTAAAATAATGTAATTCTTTTATCATATAAAAATATGAGAATCACTCATACAAGTTTTACCCATTTACCTTGAGGCTGATCATATTAAAAACAACCAAGTGGCATGAAAAGTAAAAATCTTTAATGGAGTTTAACATACTCTTGTTTTCGTTGTGTGACTTGTTTTTTTATTCCTTCATCATGTGAATACCTTAAACTCGTTGTGTGACTTGTTTTTGTATTCCTTCATCATGTGAATACCTTAAACAAGGGGAAGTTTATAAAGAGGGGCGGACTATAGGGACCCTTTATAGGGAGGGTTTGCTACAGTGACACGTATCGGAAGTTGTATTTGTTAACCGAGTATTATGATAAGTCCAAATCATGTAGTTGAATTATAATATTGTGATAAGTCCAAATATACAAGATGGCTAGGAGGGTTCTAGAATCGGGCTAGGCCCGTTACATCATAGAATAACATAATAGGTATCACAAGCCATTGATTACCGATCCTAAAACTCTAAAGCATAACTCTTCTGCTGCCGTCGCCGGCTACACGCCGGAGGTTCGGAGGGCTCCCTTAAATAAAATAGTGGATCTTTATTGTTAATACAAATATCGTCATTAAACGTTATTTATATTTTTGATCTTTACCTAAGTTTTGTTGAGACAAAAAGGGGGAGAAAATATAGAACTTGATTACATTTTGACTTTTCTTAAAAAGTCAACTGCATACTTTGACTTTCTGAAAAAGTCAACATCATACATCAACTAGTGAACACTTTTGACTTTCATAAATAGTCAAACATCATACACTTGCATTATCTTTCTCCTTTCAAGTTCTAAAACTAATATTTTTATAACTCTTGCACAAACTTTGTATCTTTTATAAAAATAAAATTTATATTTTGTCCTCAACAAAAAGGGGGAGATTGTTAATACAAATATCGTCATTAAACGTTATTTATATTTTTGATCTTTACCTAAGTTTTGTTAACGACAAAAGTAAATTTAATTTGTATAAAAGCTTAAAGCTTGTCAAGTTTAATAGATATTAAAACAAGCTTTTTCAAACAATATATTCATCATTCAAGCATTTACATTTATGATTAGTAACATCTTGATATGACTCTAATCATTATGTATGATAGTAGTTTTTAGAATGTGTTAGGTTCTTAAAACCAAACACTACTTAAGTACTTGCATATTTCTAAAAATAGAAATACAACATATGACATCATGTGATGCATCATGGAAATCATTGGAAGATTTCATTAGATATTTTGTGTGGATTTGTACTCTTCATATCTTGCACAATCTCACTTAGATAGAGTTGACTTTAGCAAAGATTTGATATCTTGACTGCCAGACCGGCGGTACCAATTTGGTACACGGGCGGAACCCTTTTAAGGGTTCCGCGGTCCGTGGACGCTCCTCTCCATTTTGGCTATAAATAGCAATGCCAAGCCAAGTAGTTTTTCATCCCTTTCTAACATACTCTCATACATATCTTCTCTCTAACCTTTCTAACTCGTTTTCATATCATATTAGTGATCTCTTTTGTAGCAAAGAAGATCAAGTCACATTCAAGCTTCAAACGAGAAGTTGGAAGTCTTGTTTGTTTAGTGTTGTATGATCTTGTGTTGATTCATACTTCATTGTTGTATTAAACCATCATAATCTTGTGAGTGTGAGTGGTTAGTATTTTAGTCCTCAAAATACATTGTGTGTGGGAGTGGTTGTACCCTTGGAAAGAACTCGACATCTAGCTTAGTGTCGGAAATAGTGTGAGCGAAGTGTAAAGGTTTTCTCCGCCGGTGAAAGGAGCTTGTTGACTAGTGAAGTTAAACTCTCGAGTGTGAGACTCGAGGAGTGGAGTAGGGCAAGGAAAAAGAGTCCTTGTAGACCGAACCACTATAAACAACTTGTTGTGGTTTGATCATTTCTTTCCTTATTTACTCTTGACATATTGCTTGCATATTTCATTAACATATCTAAGATCAATATCAATTGATCTTTACAATAAGTTTCAAAACAAAGTTTTTAATTGGTAAACTATTCAACCCCCTTCTAGTTTTCTACAATTGGTACCAGAGCCTCGTTGCTCAAGAATTTCTAAAATAACTTGTATTTTATAAACTTGAAACGATCCATGGATTCTAAAACTTTAAAGAAGGGCAATCTATGCAAAGACCACCACTCTTTGAAACCAATGGATTTATCTATTGGAAAAACCGTTTTGAAACATATGTAAAATCAAAAGATATAGATCTTTGGTTTATTATTGTTAAAGGGATTTTAGTTCTACAACAAAGGATATTTCCGTTGATGAACAAAAGAAACTAGTTGCTAAAAATAATGAAGCTAAAATGATGCTTTATAATGCTTTACCTAGAAAAGAATATGAAAGAATTTTTATGTGTGAAACCGCCAAAGATATTTGGGAATCTTTAATTGTTACACATCAAGGTAATTCACAAGTCAAGGATAACAAAATTGATCTTCTTGTTCAACAATATGAACAATTTGTTATTCCTGAAGATGAAACCATTGATTGTGGCTTTGCTCGCTTTAACACTATTATTACATCACTTAAAGCACTTGATGAATCTTTTCGTAGTAAGAACTTTGTCGGGAAATTTCTTAGAGCACTCCATCCCAAATGGAGAGCTAAAGTGACCGCCATTGAGGAATCAAAAGATCTCTCAATAATGTCACTAGACGAGTTGATCGGTAACCTCAAAGTACACGAAATGGTGATGGAGAAAGATTCGAGATCATCAAAGGAAATAGGGAGAAGATCAAATCCGTTGCTCTAAAAGCAAAAGCGGAATCAAGTGATGATGACGAATCTTGCTCCGTAGCGAAGATGAGGAATATGCCATGGCCGTTAGAGATTTTAAGAAGTTCTTTAGAAGAAGAGGAAAGTTCGTAAGACAACCTCGAGAAGAAAAGAAGCCATTCGGAAAAGATCGGGATGACAAGAAGGGTAAAGGTGAAAGAAAATGTTTTAGATGTGGTGATGCAAGTCACCTCATAGGAGAATGTCCCAAGCCACCTAAAAGCAAAACTCAACGAGCTTTTGTAAGTGGTGCTTGGAGTGATAGTGAAGACGATGAAGAATCAAGCAAGGAAGAGATCGCTCTAATGGCACATGAGTCAAATGAGGTACTTTCCGACTCTTCTTATTCTTCTATTGATGATGACACTTTGCAAAAACAATATAATCAATTGTGTGAGCTAAGTCTAAAAATCATAACTAAAAATAAATTTTAAAAACCAAAAAGGAATTTTTGGAAAATGAAGTTTATGAGTTAAAAGAAAAAGCAAAACGACTAGAAAAGGAAAAGCAAATGACGATGATTGTAAATCATGTCAAGAGCTTAAACTTGAAATAGAAAAACTAAAGCTCACACAAGATGTTTTAATCGAAAACAATTCTAAATTTAAAAGGTTTAACAAGAACATCGCTCTTGCCGATGAAATAGTTAAAATTCATAAAACACCGGGAGACATGAATGGGCTAGGTTTTAATGAAGTATTAATTCCAAAGAGTCAAAACAAAACGGCCGAAAAGGACGAACATTCTGTCAAAATTGCTGCAGATACAGACGGACCAGACGGAATCAAAATAAGGGTTCCGTCCGTTGTGCAAAATGGTGCCGTGGGTACTTCAGCAAAACAGAATGTTCGCAATACGGACCGCACTGAATTTGTTAAAATAACAAAGAAAACCAATAATAGTATTAAACTAAAACCACTGTTACTTCGGAGTAGGACTTGTTATTAAAAATGAATTTAGATCAAAAACTACTCAACAACGATATAAAACTCCTTTTGCCAAACGCCTCTTTCCTAAGAGCAACCACAACGTACAACCCAACTACCAACACAATGGTTGGAATCAAAACTTTCCTAGACCATATCAAACTCCAGATTACATGCCATGGAACTCTTACCCATCGTTTCCATACATGAATCAAATAAATGGTATGTGTAACCCAAATGGACCCATGAGATATTGGGGACCAAATGCTTGAGTTATTTGCTTCTTAGGTATGCTTGAAAGTTGGATTGGAACCCGATGAATGGATAAAAGATAGTGGTTGCTCACGACACATGACGGGCAACAAAGTCTCTTCTCATCATACCAAGAGTATGACGGAGGTAATGTCACCTTTGGTAGCAATCTCAAAAGCAAAATTATTGGCAAAGGTACGATTGCTCATAACTCCCTAACTATTGAAAATGTTGCTCATGTGGATAGGTTAGGATTTAATCTACTTAGTATTAGCCAACTATGTGATAAAAAGTATAAAGTACTATTTGATGAAAATGGTAGTAAAATACTAAAAGATGGTATCACCATAGCTAAAGGAGTTAGGAAAAATAACATATACGTCATGAAAATAGATAAAACATATAATGACAAACTTTGCCTAACAACATTAGACGATAGCTCATCTCTTTGGCATAGACGCTTAGGTCACGCTAATATGAGACTTATACAAAACCTATCTTCAAAAGAATTGGTTAGGAATTTACCAAAACTTAAATATGACCAACACTTTTGCGACGCTTGCAAAATTGGTAAACAAACACATAGTAGTCACAAATCTAAAAATATGGTGTCCACATCTAAGTGTCTAGAATTATTACATATGGACTTGTTTGGACCATCCGCTATAAGAAGCTATGGAGGCAACTTATACACTTTGGTCATAGTAGATGATTACTCAAGGTTTACTTGGACGTTGTTTTTGAAAACCAAAAATGAAGCTTTTGATAAATTTGAAATACTTAGCAAGAAAATTCAAAATCTTCTAGGTGTCAAAATTGTGTCGATCCGAACGGATCATGGTCGTGAATTTGACAACGAAACTCAATTTGGAAACTTTTGTGATACAAATGGTATAACACATAACTTTTCCGCTCCACGAACACCTCAATCTAATGGAGTAGTAGAACGTAAAAATAGAACAATTCAAGAAATGAGTAGAACAATGCTTAATGAACAAAACATTCCTCAAAAGTTTTGGTGTAACGCCGTTGACACTTCTACATATATTTTGAATAGAGTCTTAATACGCCTTTCTTAAACAAAACACCATATGAACTCTATAAAGGTAAAAAGCCAACGTTAGGATATTTTAGAGTCTTTGGTTGTAAATGCTTTATTCTTAATACTAAGGATTATCTCACCAAGTTTGACCCAAAGTCTTATGAAGGTGTATTTCTTGGTTACTCTCAAACTAGTAAAGCTTACATTGTCCTAAACAAAGAAACAATGATAGTCGAGGAATCGTTGAACATAACATTCGACGAAAGTCCACCTCCCTCTAAGACATCACCTTTGGTAGATGATGACTTAGTTGAAAGTCAAATGATAGAAGGTCAAGAAATAATTAATAATAACAAGGAAGATGAACCATTAAATAAAGAAATTGTCAACATCAAAGAATCTAAAAGTCATCCTTTAGAAAAAGTCATAGGACAACTTAATCAAAGAACCTTAAGGTCACAAGCCCAAAATCAAAGTAATTATTTTTGTTTTGTATCCACCATTGAACCAAAACCCATAAATGAAGCAATAAAAGATGAATCATGGGTTATTGCCATGCAAGAAGAATTAAACCAATTCGTTAGAAATGATGTTTGGAAATTAGTTCCAAAACCTAAAGATCAAACTATAATTGGAACAAAATGGGTTTTTCGAAATAAAATGGATGAAAATGGGATAGTATCTAGAAACAAGGTTATAATCAACAAGAGGGGATTGATTATGATGAAACTTATGCACCGGTAGCTAGGCTTGAGTCTATTAGAATATTGCTTGCTTATGCATGTGCCTATGATTTTAAATTATTTCAAATGGATGTTAAAAGTGACTTTCTTAATGGGTTTATTAACGAAGAAGTGTATGTTGCTCAACCTCCCGGTTTCACCGACTTTGAGAAACCACATCATGTCTTCAAACTCAAGAAAGCATTGTATGGTCTTAAGCAAGCACCAAAAGCTTGGTACGACCGACTTAAGACTTTTCTTATTGATAACAAATATACTATGGGATTAGTAGATAATACTCTTTTTACCAAGAAAAGGAATCACATATTATCATTGTTCAAATATACGTTGATGACATTATATTCGGATCAACTTGTCAAGAATTATGTGATGATTTCTCTAAAATCATGCACGACGAGTTTGAAATGAGTATGATGGGTGAGTTAAATTTCTTTCTAGGACTTCAAATAAAACAACTAGAAGATGGCATATTCTTTAACCAATCTAAATATATAAAAGACATGCTTAGGAAATTTGGTCTTGAAGATTCCAAACCAACTAAGACACCCATGTCCTCGGACACTAAACTCACCAAGGATGAAGAAGGTGAATCCGTAGATAACACTAAATATAGAGGAATGATTGGTAGCCTACTCTATCTTACGGCTAGTAGACCCGACATTATGTTTAGTGTTTGTCTATGTGCTCGCTTTCAAGAAAACCCAAAGGCATCACACTTAGAAGCCTTAAAAAGGATTTTTAGATACATTAAGGGAACAACGTGTTTAGGATTATGGTATCCCAAAGGAACGGGTATAGAAACCATAGTGTATGCCGACTCGGATCATGCCGGTGATTATGTCGATAGAAAAAGTACAAGTGGTATTTGCACTTTTGTTGGACATTGTCTCACCTCATGGTTTGCAAAGAAGCAAACGGCCTTAGCCATCTCAACTACTGAAGCCGAGTACGTCTCAGCCGAAAAGCATGTCAACAAGCTCTTTGGATGAAGCAAGCTCTAGTAGATTACGGAATTCATCTCAACGACATTGTGATACTTTGCGACAACAAAGGAGCCATCGATCTCAGAAAGAATCCCGTTCAACATGCTCGTACAAAGCATATTGAAATCCGCCATCACTTTCTTCGCGACAATGTTCAAAAAGGAAACATTTCAATCGAGAAAGTATCCTCCGAAGACAACATTGCCGACATCTTAACTAAGCCTCTTAAACGAGAACCTTTTAATCTTCTTAGACTTGGTTTAGGGTTAATGGAACCAAACATGTAGGATAAACATAGCCCAAAACATTAGAATAGTCAAAACTAAACAAATTTGTCTTGTACCTGCTACTGTAGCCACGGCACCAAACGACAACAAAGACGGAACCAAATTTTTGGTGCCGTCTGGTCCGTGGTGTCTACAGAAGCAAAACTGCTATATACAAATCATCCTCTTCCTCAAAACCCACTTTACCAAAACGTGTAAAACTTAAACCAAGCTCATTATTGTCATCTTCCCACTCACTAATCACTGAAGATAACATCATTGTAAGTATCCTAACTACATTTCATCTCTTAATTCTGAGTCTAGGATTCTTATTTATGCACAAAACTATCACAAATCATTACATGGGGTTTTATGTATGCTTTTATACCAAATATGAATTCAATTGGCAAATTGCATAACTAGTCATTGAAATTAGGTACTACATTATCATATTGCATAAACAAATCATGCTTCCCACTAATTGATAGATAATGAATATAAGGCCCTATTCAAACAACCAAACACCCCATGTCAAAAGTTTTGAAAAGCTTCTCACTTGTAGGAAAACATTTTTTCATTGCTAATACAAATAGAAACGTTAAATTTTCATCACTTGCATGCTCTTGAATACTAAAGGTATTGCATAACTAATATGCATTCCCGGTATATTCAAATGAAGCCACATTGAATTAGGAGCATTTGGGTTATCTCATGGTATTTGCCAAACACCCCACTAAAACCATCTTTGTGCATAAAATGAGTCGAGATAACCGCAACTCCAAATTGTTTTCATATAGGCACACACTAGAACCAAAAACGTTAAAACTTATTCTCATTTTTAACATATTAACTCTTGTCCTTAGGAATAACCATGGTAGCCGCAAGATTCTATGATCACAAAGACACCCTTAACTACATTCCCAAACACCACAAAACCAAAGGACTTACCAAGGAACAAGTAGAAATATTTAGGGGTCTAGAATCAAGGTATTTCCATGAGGGTAGAACCATTCACTCATCCTTCCTTGAAAACACCAACCTTCGTGAAGAACTAGCCGCCATTCAATTCGATTGTCTTCTTGACATCGATGAACCAATTTGTCCTAGGTTTGTGTTAGAATTCTATGCTAGTGTGACCGGCTTTAGTGATGAAGACGATGATGAATTTTGTCTTAGGTTTAGAATCAATCAAAACGACTACACCATCACCTTAGGCAACTTTGCTCAAGTGTTAGGAATTCCCAACCGAGGAACTTGTGTCTACACGGATAAGTGGTCACTCACGACTCTTGATGCAATCAATGACCGCTCTCTACCCTACCAAACCCGTTTGGCCGACAAGGATGTCATCCGTGAACACCTTTTAACCCAAAGGGTGATCCAACCCGAGTTACCCGAAAGGGAAAGGAGGTAAACCGAGATCCATATGGAATGGAGCTAAATGAACTTAAGCCCGAATTTAAGAAATGGGAGGAGCTACTTAGAGCCAACGTCATTAGCACCATAGGAAATAGGGATCACATTAACGCTTGCCTTTGTCATATGCTCTACAACTTGTCCACCCGTCAACCATTCAATTTAGCCTACTACATAGCTAGGAGAATGATTGATATTCCAACTCAAGGATCGGTTGCTCTTCCATACGGGATGCTTCTCACCCGTCTCTATAGAAACTTCGCACCAATTCCACCAACCCCAAAAGGAATGCACCTTCACTATGAGCTCATCCCTCACATCTTTGTACCTTTGAGTGATGCACGAGTTGCTAAGACAAAAGGCAAGAGAGCAAAACCTCCAACTCCATCATCATCATCATCAAATAGCTCCGAGGATGGTCTTCCAAGCTCTCGTCTTCCGCCTCATGAGTATTATGCGTCTCTTCCCGAAATAGAGAATGAATCAGCGGAGTTCAAGCAAACTAAGGGAATGTTCAAGTGCCTTGGTAGGATGATGAACAAGATTTACAAGAAGTTGGACAAATAAGGGTAATTTTAAGGAGTGTTTGGAACAATGCATTATCGTTAATGTTTGATACAATTTCGTCGTTTTTATTATGTAGGATGATAATATAACTGAAACAATGGTGAATGCTAACAATTTCATGCAGGGGATAGCGCAAGTATGCTATCAAATTTTACCCATTTTCACTATAATGTGAAAATCAAAAAGCCTTGCTCAAAATACATGCTCCACTATGTTTATATATATGTTATTTGCTTTTCCTAACTAGAAATGTTTAGTATAACATGTTTTGAGAAGAATTTCAGGTTTCGAAAAAGTCCCCGACACCTAAAAACGAACTCTGTCCATTTTTCTCACTTCACGGATCGACGGCACCATAAATTTGGTACCGTCCGTTATGTAAATTGGTACCGCCGTACTGTACAAGGACCAGACGGCACCCTTTTAGGGTTCCGCCGTGTAAGTTTTGGTGCCGTGGATCCTTCAGGTAACTTTCTGAATTTCGACTATTTCGTGATTCCAAATTACCATCCAATGCTTATAAATCAATCCTAAATTGCTTATACTCTTATTAGAACTAGTATAATTCACTTAGGTATATAAGAAATCCATTTCCCACCAAAATTCAAAAATTTGAAAAATCCACCCAAGGAGCCCTTTTGCATAAAGGAAGGAACCAAATTTTTGGTACCTTCAAATCCGTGGGTGATCTGAATATTAGGAAATTTCACTCACTAGAACACATTTATTGCAAATCTTTTCTTCTTCACTCCATCTCTTTTGAATGGCTTGACTTGGGTGATATGACTAGCATTCAACCCACTTCCAAATCATTAGGAACCTCATCTCTTCAATGGCTTAACATCAAATCAAACACATTTCTCCATGATTTTTCACTTCTATAAATTGAGAGGTTTTACCATGATCATCCTCACACCTTCTTCATTCTTACTATCATCTAGCAAAGACAAACCAAAGTCAAAATGACAAAATCATCTCCAAAACCTTGCAAGAAGACCGCTAGAATTAGTGTGAGGCCTTGTTGCTTCGTTAACCTTAGCTCCTCATCCGAGTCTTCTCCACTCACAATCTCATCTCCCATCCGAGATGATACAAACCTTACCTTAGCCACACCTACTCAATCACACATTGTGATCACCACTCCACCACCAACAAAAACACCAACTTCACCTCCACCGGCACCCATCCAAACATCCAAAACACCCTCACCACCTTCACCAAGGTCTCCAACTCTCATTCCTATGGAGTTATTTTCCACTCCACCAACTTCACCAAATCCTTTCTTGAAGGACTTGGATGACTTGCCTCCTAGGCCAAATCATCCACCACCATTGCCATCATTTGGCTCAATTGAGCGGATGGCTCATGAGTCACCTCGGTCATCCTTTGACCCAAACGCCCCATTAGGGCCTAAACCTCTTCTCTTCCACCCCATTCACAAAGACATTCATGGTCCTTTGTATGGGGATCATTCACTCCCACATCAATGTCACATCATCTTGAGGACATTGAGGAGTGTATGTGGGATGCCAATCCCACTAGAGAGGAGATTCAAACGAAACTCCACAACCTCCACCAATTCAAAGGCATGGTGGACTCTCACTTGAGTGAGACAATGCAAATGCAAAGTGCTTTGCTTGCTTCCATCATGACCACCCCAAACATTTCCACCAACACCAACACATCTACCATTCCACCACCACAACCTCCCCAAACATACTACCCCCTAGGCATGGTTGCTCAACTTGTGAGCAAACGGCCCAAACCGTTGATAGGACCCGGGTTATGGTCCTTGACTTTCAAGAAGAAATGAGGTTCATCCTCAATCATATCCTTGAGCGCCTCAACGCTCTTTCTCATCCACCATCAAATTAGGATGGTCATAGTTTAGCATTTCTAGTTTTTCTCTTCTTAGGATTATTTTCTTTTCTTTTCTTCTTGTACTAAAACACATCATTGTGTTCCCATTTCATGATCTTTATTCATGAAAATTTTAACTAATGAATAGTGTTTTTATTATAGTGTTGGTGCTTTTACATAGTGTTTGGAAATGCTTGTGAATGATCATTATTACTAACATTTTTGTTTGTAGCTTTTACTTTCACAATCCATGTATCTTCCCATTATGCACCCAATTTAGGGGAGCTTTGATCAAGGGGAGATAATGGCTCGGCTCATTACATTCTCTACTTTTGTTGAGACAAAAAAGGGGGAGAAAATATAGAACTTGATTACATTTTGACTTTTCTTAAAAGTCAACTGCATACTTTGACTTTCTGAAAAAGTCAACATCATACATCAACTAGTGAACACTTTGACTTTCATAAATAGTCAAACATCATACACTTGCATTATCTTTCTCTTTTCAAGTTCTAAAACTAATATTTTTATAACTCTTGCACAAACTTTGTATCTTTTATAAAAATAAAATTTATATTTTGTCCTCAACAAAAGGGGAGATTGTTAATACAAATATCGTCATTAAACGTTATTTATATTTTTGATCTTTACCTAAGTTTTGTTAACGACAAAAGTAAATTTAATTTGTATAAAAGCTTAAAGCTTGTCAAGTTTAATAGATATTAAAACAAGCTTTTTCAAACAATATATTCATCATTCAAGCATTTACATTTATGATTAGTAACATCTTGATATGACTCTAATCATTATGTATGATAGTAGTTTTTAGAATGTGTTAGGTTCTTAAAACCAAACACTACTTAAGTACTTGCATATTTCTAAAAATAGAAATACAACATATGACATCATGTGATGCATCATGGAAATCATTGGAAGATTTCATTAGATATTTTGTGTGGATTTGTACTCTTCATATCTTGCACAATCTCACTTAGATAGAGTTGACTTTAGCAAAGATTTGATATCTTGACTGTCAGACCGGCGGTACCAATTTGGTACACGGGCGGAACCCTTTTAAGGGTTCCGCGGTCCGTGGACGCTCCTGTCCATTTTGGCTATAAATAGCAATGCCAAGCCAAGTAGTTTTTCATCCCTTTCTAACATACTCTCATACATATCTTCTCTATAACCTTTCTAACTCAGTTTCATATCATATTAGTGATCTCTTTTGTAGCAAAGAAGATCAAGTCACATTCAAGCTTCAAACGAGAAGTTGGAAGTCTTGTTTGTTTAGTGTTGTATGATCTTGTGTTGATTCATACTTCATTGTTGTATTAAACCATCATAATCTTGTGAGTGTGAGTGGTTAGTATTTTAGTCCTCAAAATACGTTGTGTGTGGGAGTGGTTGTACCCTTGGAAAGAACTCGACATCTAGCTTAGTGTCGGAAATAGTGTGAGCGAAGTGTAAAGGTTTTCTCCGCCGGTGAAAGGAGCTTGTTGACTAGTGAAGTTAAACTCTCGAGTGTGAGACTCGAGGAGTGGAGTAGGGCAAGGAAAAAGAGTCCTTGTAGACCGAACCACTATAAACAACTTGTTGTGGTTTGATCATTTCTTTCCTTATTTACTCCTTACATATTGCTTGCATATTTCATTAACATATCTAAGATCAATATTAATTGATCTTTACAATAAGTTTCAAAACAAAGTTTTTAATTGGTAAACTATTCAACCCCCCTTCTAGTTTTCTACATTTATGTTTTTCTAGCGAAAAACACACGCCGTTTGTTTGGAAGGTTCTTTGGGGGTTGAAGTTTTAGAACCAACTTTCGTTTTCTCATCTTTCTGTTGTGTAAAAAAAAATTATATTGTTTGTTTGTTAGTTGACTGTTCGTACGGCTTTGTTATCAGTCGACTAAAGTTGATCGTTGGTACCATTCCCTAATGTTGACCGTTGGTACAATAAGATTACCAGTCAACTTAGCTGACCGTTGGTACCGCGACTAAAATCAATCGTTAGTGGTTTTTATTAGTCGACTAAAGTTATGCTTTTTTTATGTTATGTTTTGTTTTGTTTGCAGCTTTATTTGTAGAATTTCGATCCAGTCTAAGTGTTCGGTGTCCTATCACTTCGACTGCGGGGGAGTGTTAACCGAGTATTATTATAAGTCCAAATCATGTAGCTGAATTATAATATTGTGATAAGTCCAAATCATGTTGCTGTCAATTAGTGTAGCTGTGAAATTGTGTAGCCTGATTTGTAGGATTTACCCAATATATCTTATGTAATCTCCTTATTTGTAGCCCATCGTTGGGCAGTAGTCCTCAAGCAATAACAAAGATCATTATCACAAAACATTATCTTACAGGCGATGGTTTGGTGACGGTGGTTTGCCGGAGTTGAAGATGTTTATAACTTAAAATAAGTATTATGTTATCGGCCGTCCAACACTAGTGGATTGAAAAGAAAAAAGTTTAAATCTGATTAGCGTGGCATGGTAGATAACTTACATGGATTCTTAAGTTTTTTCGAATGTTGCATCTCATGTTTGGTGTATAATTTTTCTTGAAAAAGATTCTGGTGGCTCGTGGTATTTTTGGTTATGCAAAAATTTGTGGTGTTGTAAGAATATGAAGTGACAATATTTAGTTTTAGCTCATTTTGGTTTAATCGGTACCGATATTTCCAAGCTTTATAAGGATTGAGGATTTTTTTAAATAAAGATTTACAAATCATTTTAAGTGTTTCTTATTTTATGAAAAGTTTCGTTTTACAAGAAACATGACATGTAATCTTAGTTTACTTGATTCAATGATTTAAGTCATGTGGAAAAGGTTAATTATTTGAATTTTAGAGTTGGTGTGTATAATTGGGAATTCATCAATTGTTTTGATGGCAAGTGGTTACTAAAATCACACGTGAATCACATATGAATTACACACGAAAAAAAAACAAAAAAATCGCTCGTGATTTACTCCTGAACATGTTTTTCAGTTTATAACAACAAAGAGTAAATCATACGTGATTTACATTTTTCCATAAGAAAACACAAAAAAACATAATCACGTGTGATTTACTCATTTGTAGATTAAAACATAATCGCATGTATTTCAGTTTATAACAGGAAAGAGTAAATCACACGTGATTTACATTTTTCATAACAAAAAACAAAAAAAGAAAAAACGTGATTTCATGAATTTGTTTTTATAAAAAGAAGCAATAAGTTGATTTGATATTGAAGATCACATGTGATTTTTTCTTTAACATATGATATCGACTCGACATTGTGAGCATAAAATCACACGTGATTTTAAAATAACAAATCACAAATGATTTTACAAATACGTGTGATTTTTCTGGGCGGAAAGTTTGATTAATATATATATATATATATGAAAATATATAAAAATGCATATCTATAGAAAAATGATTTAGTTCTCGTATCTTGAATATATATTGTTTGTAGGATATATGATTCTTTTTTTAATAAATGTGAAAAATAGATTTTTATATTAAATGTGCTGGAATGACAATTTTGGCCTTGTTTTGTTACTGTTTCGTTTGATTTTTGTCGTTAGATAAAAGTAAGATGAAAAGCTAGGATTCTTTGCCTTGTCCTTTAGATAATTTCTAATTGTTGTAGATCTCACCTATTTTTGTATGGCCACCATACTCTCCGTGTTACTTTTATTTTATTTTATTTTTTTCAATTTGCTATATGGGACCGATGTATTTAGAGCATTGGGTGTGGCTGCGTTATGGCTCGCCGTCGGCTGAGATGGCACCTCGCCGTGGCTCGCCGCCACACCGCCCTGTCATTTCGTGGCTCGCCGTGGATGATTTCGCCGTGGTGACGACGAAAGAAAAGTTATTAAACGGATACTACTCTTTAAAAAAAACAAAAAACAAAAAACAAAAACAAAAAACAAAAAAAACAAAAAAAAACTCACGACCCCTATAAATAACATATCATATCCACCATTTTTATCATCTTCATCTCCTCCATCTTCCTCAACTCTCTATACATATATTCAAAAAAAAATCTCACAATGTCTCAAAACCCAAATGACGGAGGGTATTTCACAAACTTACCCCCTCCTCGCAAAATTCCAACCAGTCTCCACAAAAAAAATTTCTTAACCAACAATATACGTTTCAACAAGGATTCGCAACTTACCCCGCCCGATGTCAATCACCACAGTTTTTTAACCCGTTACAACCTCCACAGTTTTTTAACCCGTCACAACCTCCACAGTTTCCCCAAATGGAATCACAATCATCCGGTTCACAATTCAAAGTTCTTAAACCACGTGAACCGGCCAAAGGTAGGGGAAAAGAGCGAAGGCTAAAAACAAGCTGTGGATTTGGACGCAGACGACGACGAAAGATGTGGAAGTCATAGCCCAGGCAGACAGGAGGAATTGGAGCAAGTCTGAAGAAAGGTTACTTGCGCAATGTTGGATAGAAATTTCCCAAGATCGAGATATGGGAAATGACCGTTCCAAAGATTTCTTTTGGAACGACATTCTCGACATGTTCAATGCTCAGACCACCAATGACCAGCGTGGCAAAAATATGATAACTGGTAAATGGTCGAGGATTAACGGTGATTGCCAAAAATTCAACGCTATTTACAAACATCTGCAGCGTCGAAGTGGTGAAAATGACCACGATCATGTCGAGAATGCGAAAGTTAGCTTTGCGCAATGTTATGCTGGGAAGGAGTTCGTGTATGAAAAGTGTTGGGAGATTTTGAAAAATTAAGTGGGATGCCGAAGATCCGATTGACATTACATGTCTCGAGGATATATTCGGCCCTGACAAACGAGCTCGTCCCTGAAGAGATGGTGGCAAACGAGCCGTAAGAAACAAAGTCGACTTCAACGCCGAAGCCAGCGAGCGCCGGTGGAGTCGATCGAGTACTTTTTCAGGACATATATCCGAAATATATGCTCAAAAAGCCGATGCTCAAAGGGCTTGTTACGAGGCGAGGCGGGAGAAGGAACAAGCTATCCAAGAGAAGATCGAGATGGAGTTTCTGATGATAGATCCCAATTTGAATCCCGACCCGGTAAAAGCAGAGATCATCCGAAAGAGGCAGGAACGACTAATAAAGAAATATCACGCAAGAGATGACTATGTTTCTTATTATTAGTATGTGTCGTATTTTTTTTTACCCGTGTCATCTTTTTTTATTTTCGTATCGTGTTTTTTTTTTTTTTTTTTTTTTATGTTATGCATTGTATTTTTATTTTTAACGAAATGAATTTAGTTTATTTGGAAATTAAAATAAAAAAAATAAAGTGGTAGTGGTGGGCCCCTAATAAAGAGGTTGAGGTTTATTATATGAGGGAGGGGGTTTGTTGTGGTTAGTTATAGAGGTTTGTTATGCTGATATGGCGCTGAGATGACGGTGATGAAGAGCCATGATATAGCTCTCACACCCAATTTATGTGGATGAACGGGTGCTACGTTTCAAGAAGCTCCATTATATATTCACGTAATCACATCCTAACTTTGTTTTACTTATTCATTTTCATCCTTCGTATATTTAAATTTTTAAATCTTGATAGCATTTATATTAGTTTTAATAAAATATGACAACAAAACTTATTACTTTCTACAATGATTCTATATATATACCAATACAATACACCAACCACACCATATAAAAATCACCTTACAAAAACATTACATTTTATCTAATAATTCAATTTCATCATGAAAATTATTTACTCTTTGATATTGTTTAATCTCTTCATAGTCACCATATCATCCAACGTAATTTACGATTCTTCTGGCAACAAGCTCCTACGAGGCATCCCATACTACATCACCCCCCTCCTTCGCGGCTCGGGTGGCGGCCTAACCCTAACCCAAACCAAGAAAAATACGTGTCCACTTAACGTGACACAAGAACCATTTGATGTTAACCATGGTGTACCCTTCATATTCAACCCTATCATTCTAGACGAAGACATTATTCGTGGAGCATACCCGATATCTATAGAAACCGACATTACGAACTCGTGTAGTGGTTCAAGGATATGGAAGGTGACTAGCGTGAATGTGGCTAAAGATGATGATCAGCTTGATCATGGACCTATAAAGAGTAGTTATAAGGATAATAAAAAGAAAGATGACGATGATGATGATGATAAAAAGTTTGTCAATATTCAAATTGTGACGACTAATGGAGAGTTTAATAACCCCGAAAGTTGTTTCCAGTTTGTCGAGAATGACATGATGCCTGGGTTGCAAAGTTATCAGATACAACATTGTCCATTTAAATGTGGTTCCAGTAGTATTGATGTTGGTTGTTATAATGTTGGGATTATTAGTAATGCTGATGGCAATGGGTATCTTGGTCGTACGGATAGTATTTTTCCGGTTGTGTTTATGAATTCTTTTGGTACGTTTAGTAGCCAATCTGGTAAAGTGAGCACGTTTAGCCAGTTAGCAGCTAAAGTGAACACGTTTAGCGAGTTGGAAAAATGAGGTTTTTCGAGTTATTATTTTTTGGTACATTTCTACTGATGAAATAAAGTTATATATGTTTAACTTGTGATCGATAACTCAAAAGTTATGAGTGTGATTATTCAAGGTGCATTTATTTTCTTAAAATTTTGTGAAAGTTTAACAAAATGGTTTAGGTCAAAAAATAGCAACGAATTTTTTTCAAAGTACTGTTTTGATACATGAACTATAAAAAATACTGCTCCCTCCGTCCCATATTAAATATCCATATTTGACTTTTCAAGTTTTTCTTTTACAACTTTGACCTTAAATATTTTTGATTGTGTTATATAGTATTAGATAAAAATAATACGTAGTGGAAATACATTTAAAACTCAATTTATTCATATATTTTGCATCAAATATTATATAACACAACCAAAAATATTTATGGTCAAAGCTAAAAAAGAAAGATTTAGAATATTCAAACTGGACATTTAATATGAAACGGACTGAGTATTAAATGTAATATTTTCATAAATTATTGCAATATGCGCATTTTGACGTGTTGTCATATCACTAAAACTGACATATGTCACTATTTTTAACGTGACAACATATCAAAATATGCATATTGCAACACTTATAAAAGTTCGTTGCATTTAACGATAGTCTTTATATTTCACATATCAATATGGGACAATGAAAATAGTTCCTTTCTATTTTGTGACACGAACCGTTAATAAAAATGGCCTTTCACAACTGTTTTTGATACGAAGGAAACCTCTTTCGAGCCACCTGTGATGACCTATTCGATACACATACACCACGGCCTAGACCACCTTGCAACATAAAGCCAAGCAGATCACTAACAATATATTATATCTACGAAAAGGATCTTAATATATAAGGCTGCATACAATAGGGTCGATCGTGTATCGATCGTGAGTGTAGGGGCGATCGATTATAATAGATCCCCTTGTGGGAGTGTTATCGATCATGTAGAAACGGAGTGGGTCGTCTGCTCGATCGAATCCACAAAGCACAAACATACAAACATTTAACATTTCTAGCCGTTGCATATCCAACCAAAAAAATAAAAAATAAAAAATCTTCTACCTATAAATCACAACATATTTACACACTTAAACTCACAATCTCATTTCACACATTCTCTATATCAAACCAAAAAAAAAAATCCTACCTTATATTTCACACTATGAGTTTTAATTCTACGAGCTATTCATTGTCGATTCGTCATGTGGGATGATGAAAATGAAGTTAGTACCGAGTTTATGATGTTTACGGAAGAGTGTTGGGAGGCTTTTCAAGCGTCACAAAAACTCTCTCCGAACCCAAGTTAGTAGGATCATGTGGTGCTCATAACCGTTAAATGGATGCTTACTTCATCGAGACCCCAAGATACGGCGATATAGCATTCCATGATCGTTTCTGTATGAACCGACGACTATTCACACGAATTGTCCGAGATATAACCGATCATTCACCTTATTTCCAACAAACTCACGGGTAATTGTGCAGGCGTACTAGGTATTTCTCCATTGATGAAGTGTGACTTCGTCAATCCGTCAATTGGCATACTGAGTCAATGCTGATGCTCTAGACGAATACGTGCAAATGGGTGCGTCAACAATTCGTGAGTGTCTCGAAAATTTTTGTGAGGCCATAATGGAGTTATATGGTGCGAGTATTTCTGAAAGCCGACGGTTAGTGACATTGACAAACTCTATGCTCATCACTACTAAACTCATGGGTTTCCTAGGATGATAGGAAGCATCGATTGCACAGATTGGCCGTGGGCGAATTGCCCACATGCTTTAAAAGCTCAATTTTGTAGGGGTGATCACGGGCAGGATCCTTTCATTTTATTGGAAGCGATCGGCGTCCAAGATTTATGGATTTGGCATGCGTTCTTTGGTGTCGCCGGGAAGAATAACGACGTAAATGTTTTACGTGCATCGCCTCTTTTCAATGATCTCAAAACGGGGAGAGCACCGGATGTGGAATCGTTTGCTAACGCAGTGCCTTATAAGCGAGGATATTATCTTGCTGATGGGATATATCCGGAATGGTCGGTTATTATGAAGTCAATTAAAAATCCAGTGACGAATGATCACAAACGAATATTGTATAAGACGATGCACGGCAAAGAAAGATGTGGAACGCGATGCTTTTGGTGTCTAAGAAGAAGTGGCTAATGATTAAACATCCGGCTAGAGGGTTTGACAAAGAGCGTATATCGCATATAATGTACACATGCATCATATTACATAATATGATAATTCAGGACGAACAGGCGGCGATATCTCCCGTATTCTTTCTAGCAGAGCAGCACCATTCTTATGATCACATAAGAACGCATGTGGAATCGTTGGAAATTACCAAGGGGATATGCAACAGAACAACTCGTCTTAGCCTCAAAGCCGATTTGGTGGAAGACATTTGGCATCGTCATAATCAAAACTAGTTTAGTCGTTGTATTGTCGTAATGTTTTAATTTTAATTGAATTATTATGTAACGTATTAATTATTAATGAAATTTTATTTTGTGTTAAAAAAAAAAAAAAAAAAAAAAAAAAAAAAAAAAAAAAAAACTTGGTCGCCCTTACTGGGGCACCTAATCGCCTGAAGGTCGTTGAACAGAGAAAGCTGACGTGGCAGTGAAAAGTAAGGGGATTGAATCCGGGGGCGGCCTAAGTGGTCAAAAGCAAATATACATTGTCCACTTGTAGCAAAATAGAACATGGGGTAAATCGGAATGAAATGACGTGAGTCACGTGACCGGGTAATCCTTTGTTGGTGGCATCGATGGAAACGTCGATTGTACAACTCACAATATATGGCTAGTGTTGCACACGTACATTAGTTTTCATCAAGCATAATCCATAAGCATGTAGAAAAGGGCGTGTTTCTCTGCCACACTACGTTGTGCTTAACTTTTCTGTGACATATTTTACCGAGATAACCTTTTACCCAAAGAAAATGACGTGTTTCTTATGGTAACCCTTTAGTCGAAATTTCAAAAATCTAATGAAAACATGTTGATCAAATGTCGACAAGGTTTTATCTATTAGAAACCCTTTAGTCGATGATTATGCATGACCCAATATGTTTAATTACTCAACTTAGCCAATCTTAGTTATCTTATGCTTATGAGTTAATGCAAAATATTTATCATGAAGAATTAACTTTAATGTAATATGGTAATTAGAGCCTACCCTAAACTCTTTCAAAATCATACGCTACAAACCCTAACAACAAAACTGCATTGCCGTAAGTTTTTTGTTTTTGTTTTTTTTTTTCATGCTCGCTAGTTGCTTCTTGTTTTTGCGCTCTACAATATTGATTGCTTTAATGCCACATTATTTCTTTGCCACAATATTCTTTATTCTGCCGACAAAAAGAAATTAAGCATATTGACAACAAGGTTTTAACCACTTGGTCTAAATCAAGTGGTCACCAGAGGTATTCTTAGGGGTTATTTCCTTTATAGGTTTTGGGTTCGAGTCTTGCTAATAGGGTTATTTCCTTTAGAAACGAAGGTTAGAGGAAGGCGTATTACCCGTTTGGATGTTGAACCACTAACTACTAACTTTATTTAATGAAAAAAAAAAAAAAAAAAACGATTTATCAAGTTACAGTATACAGATGATTTTCTTTTGGAAATAATTTGTGTGCCAGAAAACACCTTCAATAATGACATTTTTTTGTTTGATTGAGGCCACATGATCGAAGATAGATGATAAGAGATATGAATGCCTGTGAATTACACATGGACTAGAAGTTTAACAAGGACATACGTAGGCCCAATACACATTAGAGCCATTCGTTCGCAGCTACTTCCTCTTAATAAAGAATACACGTTGAAAAATGTTGTAACGTTGTTTAAAGAAAAGCATAGCTGGTAACAAAGATTGACGTTTATGGATAATCATTTCAAGCAAGGTTGTCAAGATCGGGATCCTACCCAAGATCGTTTTTGTCTTTCAGAAGATCGTGATCGTAAGATCGGATCGGGATCTTAAGATTCTACTCTAATATTATTTCTTAATAGTTTATGTAATTTTATACAAATCTACAAATTCTAATACATTATAACCACAAAATACTATGAATGTTTCATATAAATGTTGTCTTAAATTATGATTATAAAATGTTTAAAAAGATTAACATGTTGTTTTTTGAATTTTACAAACAAACAACCCATAAATTTGTAGTTTTTAGTTTATGTAATCCGGAAGAGTATATCGGATCGGATTAGATCATAAGATCGTATGGTCAAAATCGGGATCCTATAAGATCTTAAGCTTGCAAAGATCTTATGTAGGATCCGGATCGTTTTTGCTTTACAGTATCGTAAAATCGTAAGATCCTAAGATCAGGATCGGGATCCTGACAACCATGATTTCAAGATTGTTAAGTACGATTGTTTTGTTTTGTTAAGATTGAGGTACTTCAAAGAGTCGGAAGTTATACTTTTGAAAGAAGTACTTAGGGTGCGTTTAGTTGAGGGAAAACACTTTTGTTTTTCACAAAAAGTTTTGTGAAAAACAAAGAAAACAGAGATCGCATTCAAATAAGCGTTTTCCAACAAGATATTTTGCGAAACACAAAATCCTCTATTTTCAACTTAACAAGAAAAATTACAAAACATATTTTAGTTGTTTGTCTTGTTTTCCTTTGTAACCCCCAACCCTCCTCCCCTTCTTAAAAATAGAAAATACAAACGTCAACTAAACGCGTTTTCTATATTTTCAAGTCTGTTGTGGAGATAATTTTCTTTCTAAATTTTTATGAAAACAAGAGAATTTTTTTTTCCAACTAAACGCACCCTTACCGTCTACGTTTAAAACCAGTTTTTTAATAGACGTGGTAAAACTTAGGGGCCGTTTAGTTCTTTGAAAAATTTTCTTATTTTTCCGTTTTTAAACTCCTAGAGAAGGGATTGTGTTTTCTTCTCTAGATAAGAGTTGAGAATTTTAAAAGCCCTTTCAGATGAAATTATATTTTTCCATTTTAAAAAATGAAAAGATGTTTAGATGAAGCTCTTTTCAAACATTTTTTTCTTTTTTAAATCAATTTTTTTTCCATATTTGATCTTTGTATGTTTTTATCCATTATATACGTTTTGTATGGTTTTATACGCTTTTTTCCGTTTTTGTACGTTATCATTCATTTTTATACGTTTCATCCGATTTTATTACGTTTTACAAGCTTTTAAACTTTTTCATCCATTCTCGTCCGGTTTCTTTCGTTTTTACGCTTTCGTATGTTTTTATACGTTTTTGTCCGTTTTTATACCCTTTTCATCTGTTTTCGTCTATTTGTATACGTTTTCGACATTTTTTTTTAATGTTTTCGTTTGTTTTTTTATGTTTTCGTTTGTGCTTTTTACGCTTTTGTGCATTTTTTACATTTTCGTCCGTTTTCTTACATAAGATAGCATAAGAAAACGTACAAAACTTACGAAATCATATGAAAACAGACGAAAACGTAAAAAAAAGGGCGAAAACATAAAAACGGACGAAAATGTAAAAAAAGGACGAAAACGTAAAAAAGCAGATGAAAACATAAATAAACGGATGAAAACGTAAATAAACGGACGAAAACGTAAAAATCAGATGAAAACGTAAAATAACATATGAAAACATAAAAAAAATAGTCGAAAACGTAAAATAACAGACGAAAACGTAAAAAAAAAAGCGATAGAAAACTTAAAAAAAAAGTGGACGAAAATGTAAAAAAAAAAGGGCAAAAACGTAAAAAACGGACGAAAGCGTAAAAAAATAGACGAAAACATAAACAAACGGACGAAAACGTAAAAAATGACAAAAACGTAAAAAAACAGACGAAAACGTAAGAATACAGACGACAACGTTAGGAAACGTAAAAAAACAGATGAAAACGGTTAAAACGGATGAACCCTATTAAAAGGGACGTATAAAATTTGAGAATGAAAAAAGTGAGAAGACCAGAATGTGCTTTTCAAATTTGTAGTTGAAATTTAGAAAATGAGAATTAGGGGCCGTTTAGTTGGTGAAAAATTTTCTTGTTTTTCCGTTTCCAAATTCGTAGAGAAGGGATTGGTTTTTCTTCTCTAGAAAAAAGTTGAAAATTTTGAAAACCCGTTTAGATGGATTTATTTTTTCATTTAAAAAAAATGAAAGGATGATTAGATAAAGCTCTTTTCAAACATTTTTTTCTTTTTTAAATCAACTTTCTTTTCCATATTTGATCTTTGTCGTTTTTATTCATTTTATACGTTTTTGTTCGATTTTATATGTTTTCATCTGTTTTTTCCGTTTTTGTAAGTTATTATTTGTTTTTATCCATTTTTATACGTTTCATCCGATTTTATTAAGTTTTTTACGTTTTCATCTTTTTTTTATGTTTTCATGTGTTTTTTTACGTTTTCGTCTGTTATTTTACGTTTTCGTCAGATTTTTTACGTTTTCGTCTGTTTTTTTACGTTTACGTCCTTTTATTAGGTTTTTTTTTTTTACGTTTTTGTCCGTTTTTTACGTTTTCGTCTGTTATTTTACGTTTCGTTTTTTAGGTTTTTGGTTCGTTTTTTTGGTTTTTGGTTCGTTTTTTAGGTTTTCGTATGTTTTTTTAGTTTTCGTCCTTTTTTTTTAACGTTTTAGTCTCTTTTTTTTACGTTTTCCTCCATTTCTTACGTTTTAGTGCGTTTTCGTCTTTTTACGTTTTCGTCTATTTTTTACGTCTTCGTCTTGTTACTTTACGCCGTCCGTTTTCTTCACGTTTTACGTTTTCATCCGTTTTTTACGTATTCATCTGTTTTTTACGTTTTCGTCTGTTTTCTTACGTTTTCATCCATTTTTTTACGTTTTCGTCCTTTTTTTACGTTTTCGTCTGTTTTTACATGTTAGTCTGTTTTTACGTTTTAGTCCATTTTTTTACGTATTCGTCCATTTTATTGTTTTCCAAAAAGGCGAAAACGCTAAAAATAGACGTTAAAATAAAAAAAAACGCATCTAAAACGTAAAACCGACAAAGACATAAAAAAACAAACGGAAACGTTAAAAACCGGACAAAAACGTAAGAAAAACATATGAAAACGTTAAAAAAAAAGGACAAAAATGTAAACAAACGAATGAAAACGTAAAAAAAAACGGATGAAAACGTAAAACAGTAGACGAAAACGTAAAAAAAAGGCATAAACGTAAAATAACGGACGAAAACGTAAAAAAGCGAGCGAAAACGTAAAAAAAGGGCCGAAAACGTGCGGAAATGTACGAAAACAGGCAAAAACGTAAGAAAACGAGTGAAAACGTAAGAAAACGGACGAAGACGTAAAAAAAATGACAAAAACGTAAAAAAACGTAAAAAAAATGGACAAAAACGTAATAAAACGGACGACAACGTAAAGAAACGTGTAACATCGAAAAAACGGATGAAAACGTATAAAAATTGAGAATAAAAAATGTGAGAAGAGTAAAATGAGCTTTTCAAATTTGTAGTTAAAATTTGGAAAATGAGAATTTCACATTTTTGGAAAATTGTTGGAAAAAAATGTAACTAAACGAATTTTCATTTTTTCCTTTTTCATATGAAAAGTTTCCTGGAAAAATGAGATATTTTTCAGTAACGAAACGACCTCTCACATTTTTTAAAAATTGTTAGGAAAAAATTGTAAATAAACGGATTTTCAATTTCCATATGATTTTTTTTTTTTTTAAATGAAAAAATTTTCACCAACTAAAAGGCCTTTTAGTTTATAGCAACCATTTTTCTTCACAAAACTGGCTTTCAGTTCAACAAGCTTTTTTATTTTTTTTATTTTTTATTTTTTATTTTTTTTAAACCAGCTTTCACCAACCAAACCAGTTTTATGATTCAACCAGCCAGGTCAACTATTACATCTATGATCGGTGTATCTGTTTATCTATTTATTTATGGTGATGGGCGACTTGATTTTGATTTTGGTTAAACAATGCCTTTTTAAGAAAATCTAAACAGGAGAGTTCAATAATTGATACAAACTGACATGTAGACGACACATACTGCATTCTTACAGATAAAAGTATAAAATATTTAACATCAACAACAAATTTAACCCAAATCAAGATTGAAATATGTAAAAGTAAAAAAGTTTGATAATCTAACAATGTTACAGGATACATTAAATAATTTGACTTATACCCCAAAGAAAGTAAAACATATCGTTCTCTTGATACATGCCACCCTCTCCTTGCAATACAATAGATCGATTCATGGCGGAATGTAGGTACCGATAGTGAGATAGTTCTAATATGGTTACCTCCAAGAACCACCACCAAGTCGAATGACCTCTTCAGCACCATTACTCCTACTAGGAGGCCTACTATCGGCTGCACCACTCTTTCCGGTGTTCAAGTCGCCATACATGTCTCTAAGCTTGGCTAGGTTGCTGGAAGCTGATGTTCTATCTTTTGTTTCTTCTCTCTTTGGACTAGGTTGATGTTCCGGCCGCACACTTCTGCTTCGGCTTCTGCTTCGGCTCCTACTCCTGCTTCGACTTCTGCGAGAGCTTGATTCTCTGTGGTAGTCTCTTCTACTCGTTTCCCTGGACCTTCGATCATAGTCGTCATGCCTCCTGTCTCTATACCTGTCCCTATCTCTATCCCTATCCCTATCCCTTCCATAGCCTCTGTCTCGGTCTCTCTCCCTCCTTCGTTCTCTATCTCGATCGGGATAATCCCGATCAGGCAAATCACGACTTTGGCTACGATGGCGACTAGGAGACCTCCGTGAATCTTCACTATCCTTTCGATCATACGAAGGCAGTGGAGGGAGAGTACGACGAACTGGGGAGGAATCCCGCGTAGATGCACGGTGAGGGGCCCGCTGACCAAAAGAAACCGAAAGTGCAGCTTTAACAGATGGTGGTCGACGAGCCATGTCATCAGACCCACGGGTGGATTCCCCAGTTACCCCACAATGTTTAGTGGGAAGCTTCAGTTTCTCGAGGTTTGCTGTGATCGCCCGCATTACAGGAACAGGTATACGAGGAAAGAGTGTATCAAAGTAGTACTGCAAATAAAAACCAACTTGTTAAGGTTGTAAAAGAGTAAAAATAGTTAAATGAGGAGATGAAATCAGAAGCATGACTGGCACCTGACCTGCCCAAGGAGGAGGTCCCGCACATAGACGCCCATTGTTGTCATCCTACCATTAGATCCAGGCGAAAACTCCTGACACACGCAAAAATAACTATACAAATCAGAACTTAAAACAAATGCACTTATTATTTGCATCAAGTAACAGAAAAAAGTTGATGAAACCCTGATGCACATGATAAAGTATCTCTAATTATGCAAGCATATGACCAACTTCGAATAAGGCTCCGAGGACCATGGTTAAGTAAGCATCTACCATAAGTAATGCTACCTATGTATATGCTTCAAAGAGTGTTGCCACGGGTCAAACTGGGGACTTGTAGATCTAAGGAACTAAACTTCCAGTTCCATCACAGCCTTCCTTTATTGCCCGAACTCTTGAACGAGCACAAAAGAAAAGAAACAGTTAAATGATCCAAGATATCATCTAATAATGAATGATAAAGAAAATAACGCAAACCATACACTGAAAAGAGCACACTGTTACTTCATGTTTGATTATGTTAGTCCCTACCACCATTAAGCTTACAAACGTAAAACTGTATTTCTCCTCAACGATTTAGCCTTTAAAATATATTCATAGACCAAAAAGGGATAAAAATATAGCATCACTTCCTAAATACATGTAGTAGGCATCTTGTAACCACAATACGAAAGATGGCCAACTAATGATCATAATGACATGGATCATGCATGAGACATCCAATATGGTGTTTGTGGTGGCTACTTGACTCTGGAATCATTTATAAACCTTTAAAGCTTTATATGCTTTAACAATGTCTAGACAAGAGTATTAATTATATGCTGTTTCAACTAAAGACAATTCTAACTAATCTTGTTTTCCACCCAGTACCCCTTTTAGCTATTTAACTCCTATAGGGGGGATAAGGGAATTTTCATAGTTTCATCACTAGGTAAGGAAGTCTGTATGGTTGATAAGTGTTCATAGAAGGTGGTGTTCACTAAGAGAGATTATCAGACTACAAATGCACCTAATCAAGTGAAAAAGAATGTTCAAAGGGTTAAGTTTTATATCAGTGTCTTATGTAAATAATATGCATGTTCAGGGTATAGCATATACAGCCGGTCCAAGGTGTACACATGATATGTGCACTGTTAAATAACTTTCAAACTTGTGACTTTGAAATTAACATGCTAAAACCATGAAACGAAGGAAGTACCTCATCATCCTTGACATATGGTTCAAACCATCCCCACAACGTCTTTGGTTCCGCAGCATATCTCAAGTAGAGAAATCCAACCTGCAAAAACAAATGAGATACATTAATACCTGCATCTAAATATTTTCCCAAACCATACATTTACACAGCCAATTATAAGAAAAACATAGTTGGGCATCATGCAGAAAATACATAAAACCTATAAATAAAAACCATCAAATTCTATATTAGCATGCATGATCAAAGAGTGAGGAACTTGCATTGCAGAATCAAGCCAGGTTTCATTTCTATACTTCGGCAGACAGCCTTTATACTTAGATCTGACCTTGTTCTATGGCCTTAAACAGTTTCAATATCAGGTAACTTTATGGGTTAGCAAAAGGACGTAAAAGCCACGCACATACAAGTTTGCAAACGCGCATACTAAAGAGATAAAAATGGAAAAACAACCAATCATAATGATCTTGCAAGATGCAACTGTTGTAAAGAATTAGGCTGTATACATTGAAGGTATTACTAATCGTTCTGAAATTTCATGTAGTGACTGTGTAAACTTCCTAGAGTTGATGACTCCTTTGAAGATGCGTAGTAGAGAGTGAAGGCTCTCATCAATGCTGTACTTTGTTGACTTATATTGTGCAGAGACATGTTAAAAGGTTTTGCAATCAAAAATCACATGTATCGTATACAACTAGACACATATAAACCTCTATCCCACTACTGATTTCTTAACAGATCCCAATGTTTTTACTCGAAACAAATAGTAAAAAACAACATGGCATTGCGGCAACATAATAATGGGCATGTTTCTTATAGAGCCCTAATTATTTATCATTCATGTATCATATAGCAGTGCAAACAATATGATTTGATTTTTAATTTTAAAAAAGCTTTATATCTTTTCGAAATTATCTTTGTCTACATGAACATCCAAGTGCTACTATTACAACATCTAAACAACCAAAGGAAAGCACCCAGCAAAATAATGTCAACTAACACGAATAAATTATATTAGAAGAGTAGCTAAACAAATATGGTGTAACTTACCGCTCGAATGTATGGAGAATCTGGATGCTTCAGCAACCCATGCATCTGTTTCACTGTAAGCTTCATCGTAAAAAACTTATAAAGAAGACAGAACGCCGTCGAAGGCCCACGACAATTCCCAGTCATCCACGGCTCGACATGATCCACTTGATTATATATCTCATCAATCACCTCATGATACGTTTTGAAACGGTAAAGCTCTTTAAAGTAATCTGATGAAAGGATATTCATGCAAAGAACCCTCTCCAACAATTGATCAATCGGCTTAATTGGTATCTCCATATCCTAAACAACACAATCACTCCCTATTATCCAAAAATCACCTCTTTTCACTTTTATACTCCACTTATACCAACAAAACTCTCATCCCTGCCATCAATGAACAGAAAAACAAAACAACGATCACAAATAGAAAAAAATTAACAGTCAACAGGAAGTAAAATTCCTTTAACTTTTTTTATTAATTTCTAAACATGTAATGAAATTAGCTACTCCATTCTAAATTCATTAGAACATCCACAATAGCTCATGCTTGAATAACAATAATTTATAACCTCCTACTTTCATTTATAGAACATAACAGTTACGGCAAGCATAAATCACTTAGCTTCTCAGCATATAACAAACTTTACTACAAAAAATAACCACTGAATCCAAACAGCCCCAGTTACTAAATAATATTGAAAAATCACCTCTTTTTCATGTTTCTACTCAACATAATCCAACGCGACTTTCATCCCTAACAGCAATAAAACACATCAAGAACTATATAATAAGAGAAAAGTAACAGTTTAGCTAGAATTTGTTAATGTTTTATGCAAAAAACACTGACAATAATCTAAAACCACAACCTTCTCAAAAATTATTGAATGATTACAGCATTAATTTAAAAAATACATAATTAGTTATTTGTTGCTGTTCAAACAAAAAAAAAAAAAAAAAAAAAAAAAAATTCATTATAAAATCCACAAGTTTTCATCTTTACATAACACTAACGAACCGTAGGCCAGTTCCTTAAGTGTAATAAAGTGCCTGTGAAAAAGAATATTAAAAAGTAATGAACCTGATAGTAACTTTTGACCAATTACATGTCTACACGTATCACCATGCAATTGGATACAAAATTTGGAAGTTGATTACTTTTGACAGGTCGTTACTTAGAAATTAAGAACTGGCCTACGGTTCGTTGATGTTATGTGAAAGATGAATACTTGTGTAACCTTATTATCAATTAGCTAACAATTACACAAAATTGGCCTACGGTTTGCTGATGGAGTACTTTTTATCATTAATTTGGTAGCGCACGGCAAACCCTAACAATTATCAACAACTGTACTAACAGCAGTTATATCAAGCACAAGAATCTTAACTTCTTTTATTTAATTTCTTAACATAATTAACTATAAGTCAAATTTAATTAAATTAATGAATAACTACATCTTCAATCAACAGAATAACAAAAAAAAATAAAAATAAAAAAAAATAAAAAAAATACGTACATTCAAATTAGGAAAATTAGATCGTACACAGCGAAATTATAGCGGTAAAATTACCTTATGGTTGTGATTTGAGGTGTTAATTGACGAATTTGAATGATTGATTTGAAGAGTGAATTTGGGGGTTTTGTGTTTCGTCACCTAACCCTAGAACTCGAATCCGGTTATTACAAGTTTAATGGTTGATTTGTTAAATATATATTATTGGTTTAAAGCGGTTTGGCCCGAATGGATTTCGGATAATTCAAGTATGGGCCCTTTGTATAGTTTTGGTTCAGAGTAGGGCTGAGCATTCCGACCGTTTCGACCGGACCGACCGACAAAACCGACCGGACCGGACCGAAACCGACCGGACCGAAGGACCGGCGGTCCGGTCTCGGTCCTAATTTTTACCTTAATTCGGTCTCGGTCTTTGGTCGGCCCCGGTCCGACCAAAAAACCGAAAATCTTGCCTATTTGGACCGGACTGACCGAAGACCGGACCGGACCCGGACCGACCGACCACATTCGGTCTCGGTCTCGGTCCGGGTTTTTACCTTAAATCGGTCTCGGTCTTGTCGGTCTCGGTCCGGTCCGGTCCGGTCCCGGACCGATGCTCAGCCCTAGTTCAGAGGGATGCTACAAATTAGGGGCGAGCAAAATCGATCGAATCTCGAATCCCGTCATGATCCCGAGTCTCGAATCATATTATTCGGGCTTGTCGGGCTTGTTGGGGTCGGGAGTCGGTTTTTATTTTTCGGTTAGTCGGGTTTCGGGCTTGTCGGGATCGGGTCGGGACGGGCCGAAAACCAAAAAACAACAAACAAAACCGATCAAATCCCGAATCCTGTCCCGATCCCGAGTCCCGAATCATGTTAGTAGGGCTTGTCGGGGTCGGGAGTCGGTTTGTGTTTGCAGGCTTGTCGGGATTCGGGCTTGTCGAGATTCGGGTCGGGATCGGCTCGATGCTCAGCCCTACTACAAATCATATATATATATATAAATATATATATATATATATATATATATATATATATATATATATATATTTACAGAATGAAAATATGTAAAAGTGATATGAGGGTATAAATTTTCAAATATTTTAATTTAGGGTGTGTTTGGTAAAAGTAGCTGTGAGCAGTAGTAGTGAGCAGTAGTTGTGAGCTGTGAGCAGTAGCTGTGCAGCTCACCGCTCACCGCTCACAGCTTCTTAAAGAAGCATTGAAAATTTGAGCATTCCTAAAAATAGGAAAGCTCACCGCTCCTTTGTCAAACGACTACTAAAAATCAAAATGCTCATTGTTCATCGCTCATTGCTCCAAAAAGCTTCACACCGCTCCGTGCCAAACATACCCATAAAGTGTCTAAATCAATTTGGAAAGTATGCAAATCACCTCCCATTTATTATAGTTTCTTTCTTCTCTCTCATACCACCAATTAGTGAGTGACATCTCAGTGTGTGGGTGATTTGTGTGGATTTTATGAGTAGACGTAGCATTTGTCTTTTGTTTATGAGAAAAGTTCATTTGCTTACTCTTATTTTGTTGCTTGGGACAAATCTCCACCATTCATTTATTTTGATCTAGTGGTAGGGATTAATCCAAGATTTATATTGGTTTAAACTATTTTTCTCCAACTATATAATGTTTTCTTTATCTCACTCGCTCATTTAATTTCACACTTATTGTGTGTTTTCCTCCCAACTAGTACCCTCCAAAAATCAGTTACTTCACGATCACGATCATCATAATCAATTGTTCATCATCTCCATCTCATCTCCTTCCATTACAACCTCATCCATCACCATGTCATCCTTATTACTCTTCTCTTTCTTCTCAAATTGGAATATAGCTCATAATGATCTTATAATAACTTCACAAGACAATTTGATATTTATGAATAATCTATAGGCTAAAGGTCTGTTGATGACAACTTTGATCTTTATGCCAGGTTATTCGTATGTACTACCATATTGCTAGTTTAATTGAGGTGCACACCAAGTGTTTGATGAAATGTCTAAGTGAAAAGTGATGTGGATCAAGTTGTTAACATTTCTTCTTATCAAGTTGCACACCAGGTGTTTGATGAAATGTGTGAATGAAAAATGTTTGATAATCTTGTTATTTGCTCCTGTAATTCTGCTTATTAATTAAGTTGTTCGTTGAATTTTTGTTCTAACTGAATGTTGTTCTTATGTCTGATTGTTGTTTTGAATCTGCTATGTATCATACGTGTAATATCACTAGTGATATTGAAGTTGAACTGTAGTATATGTGTATTACCACTAGTGATATTTGTATTATCACTTGTGAAATTTTGTTTATTTGATAGGTTTTTTTGTTTACTTATTAAGCTTTATTATATGTCATGTATATTATCACTTTTGATATTTCATTGTTATTGTTTTATAATCATAGTTATACCTTTTTTTTTTTGTTAAAAGTTTTTATGATATATTATTTACTGTGTGTTTTATCACCTTTATTTACAACTTCTACTAGTGCGAAAACACCTAAATCATTTAATCATCATGAGTTTAATCACCATGGGTTCCTATAGTTTCTGCTAGTGTGTTACGAGTATTCTATAGGTATTTCCCAGCGCCGGTGATATGACACACGGTAATTTTTCACTGATTATTTTAATAATAAATATAAATTTATTATATCCTGATTGATAATTTTAAGCATGCGATAGCTTAAAACAGTTGTTTTGGGAAACACACTGCAGCACGCAGCAACATACAGAACTGATATTTTATATTGAGAAAAGTGAAATGATCACTTTTTAATACTCACTGGAGATTTACGAATGAAAAAAAGAGGTTATCTCATGATTTCTTAAAAATATGCCACCGCACGCACATCGACACCGACTTAGCAACGGCAAAATTGTTATAATCTAATTTCAAAGTAATAATGATACCTTATTATTACGCTCGAAAAAACATTTCCAGATATATAATTTGTTTATTTAACGCATACCGGGAAGATACGTTTACGCGGGGACTCGACAGAACACGAGGTACATATTATACAATATTTAATTAATAAAATAAAAATAAAAATATTAACCCAACCCATTATCCCTTGACCCGTTTGTTAATACAAATAAGCCGTAAAAACGTTTATTTATATTTTACGATCTTCTAATGTTTGTCGATAACAAACGTAAAATCATTTTAATGAAACAAATAAAATACGTAAATGGTTTGAACTAATAGTTTTTAACATATTCACATTTTCACATAAAACACTATAACAAGTATAAGTGGTTTTATGATTTAGATATATATGTACAACAACTAGTGTTTACATATTGGGTTAACATATTGTAACACCCCAACCCGATAAGGGTAGAAGTATCACTTTTATGGAGTCAAATCAGAACAATACATATAAACCATGCAAGCGGAAGTCTTATAATAATAATCAAAAGAGTAGCAAGTCAACACGACTTGATCAATACAAAGGTTCCAAAAGATGTCCCAAAGGACATGAAACGATACAAAGTCTAAGTCTCCAAACAAATAACAATGGTAATCAAAGTCTAGATAACTAAAGCAAATCCTCAAAAGCATCCTACTCTCAATCCCCAAGATGAGCCCCAGCTCCTAGCTTAATAACCTGCCGCAGGAAAAGAAATGCGGCTGAGCTTAAAAAGCCCAGTGAACAGATATAGCAATACAAAAGCAATAATAGAATCAAAGGCTGGTTAAATAAGATATGAAGGATATGAAGCAATATAGAGTAGGTAAATGAAACAAAGGAAAGGAAGGTCAGTTTTCCACCACGAGCCAACAAAACAAACCAAATCAAATCATATATCAATGTCATGTAGTAACCATTGTATTCGGAGGGGTGACCTCGGAATACCAAACCAATATGAGGGGAGTCCTCGAGTAGCCAATGGAGTGATCAACTCCCAAAATGTGCGGGGGTGTATTGCACACACCAACCACATCACCAAACCATATATCAATACAAAACAAATACAAATCTAGGATGCATCCATACGCCCCCCTGCAAAACAAATAGTGGCCATACAATATATCCAAAGCGCGCATAATCAATAC
The DNA here is from genome assembly GCA_910596185.1 of Chrysanthemum makinoi. Lineage (NCBI taxonomy): Eukaryota > Viridiplantae > Streptophyta > Magnoliopsida > Asterales > Asteraceae > Chrysanthemum > Chrysanthemum makinoi. The sequence continues at coordinate 290,581,913 of OU343224.1, read as the reverse complement.
AAATATGGGGACGGTGTGGAACATCACTCATCCACACTGGAGTCATGCCATTGGTGCATCAATGACACGGACATGGAACCCCATGCCTAGTTAATGGCTCGGTATCAATGACAGTCAAAGTATCCAATATAGAGTTCAATCAATATCAAATGTCCAATATTAGCAGTTCACAATTCAAATCAATAGTTCAATATCAATGGTTCAATTATCAAGGTTCAAATATCAAGGATCAATATCAAAGGTTCAAATAGCAAAGGATCAATATCAAAGGTTCAATAGCAATTTGGCAAGAGATCAAAGATGCAAAGAGATCATGAGAAACCTTATGAGAAAGGTCAATATCTCGTACCTTATTCGAAGCAAGCAAACAATGATAGTAAAGTCAAGAATGAGATCAATCACGCCGCCCGGAACCTATATGAATTAGATAACGTTCTATAAGAATCCGAAACACTTGTTTTAAGACGGCTTTCCATTTTTAGCAAGTTTCCCATTTTAGTACTCTTTCCATTTTAAGTAACTTTCTATTTTAGGAAACTTTCTATTTTAGGCAGGTTTCTATTTTTAGTAACTTTCCCGAATTAGCAGATTTCCATAATTAGTAACTTTCTAAAAATAGCAGGTTTCAATATTTAGCAAGTTTAGTTACTTATCTCAAGTTATAATAGAAAATGAGTATTATAATACTTTAAAGATCATTTATGGCAAGTTACAAAAGTTTAGGGTTTAAAATGTCAAAATAGCAAAGTATAGGGTCAAAAGTGTAAATATAGTAAGTTTACCCATTTTACTCATTTAGTACATTTAGTTAGTATTTTAACATGTTAACCCATCAAGTATCACAATTTACCAAACAACCCCTTAACTTTATATAATCATGAATTACAAACCCTAGTTTTACGTTATAATTAACGAGTCCGTTCTAAATCATTTTAGCTTGGTTAATACAAGATTACAAGACTCTTATGATGATACTATACTCAATTCGAACCACCCTTCCCAAATCAATTTTTGTACGCCCCATATTAAGATTAAAAACACCCTCGAAATCATTCGTTATCAAGTCTATTTATCATATACGAAAACATGTAATCAAAGATCATTAAACCCTTTAATAATTGTAATATAAATCGACAAAGAGAAGACCAAAATCAGTTTCATATTCGTTTTATATGTCATATATCATTCGAATAAATATAGATCAAGATTCATGGTTTTATCATTTTATGTGTTCATTATTTCATGTGTTATATAGTTATGATTTTATGTGATCCCTTATACAAGTTACAAGCCCTAGACAAACATGTATACCACGAATTGATTAAAGACACAAGGAGGAATGGATTAAGAAGACGATACGTTACCCTTGAAACGTGTACGAAACAAGAACAAGAATCAACCCACAAAAACTAAACCAAGTCTCCTCTTGGTTAATCAAACCCACGTCCAAAATAAAATACCCACGTCCAAGCCCCAAAACGAACCAAACACCAATGCTACGTCCACCAAACGATTACCCAAAATCACGAGCCTCCTATGATCACCTTGGCTTGATAAATTTCGTATGGTATGGTGAGGGAAAAATGATTGCCGCCACTTGATGAGAGAAAACAAGAAGCTAGGGTTTTGTGTGTATTTTGAAAAGAGATGGAAATGAGATAAATGTGGTTAAATGCAAATTGATATGGTGAGTTAATTTTGAACATTAGGGGCCGGCCATTAGGGATCCAAATGACCAAATCATAGACTTTCCTTCTTATCATTATTTTATGTATCTAGTCTTGTTCCAAGTCCAAGTTAATTATGTACAAGTTACAAGGTTTTAAAGTTACTTAGACTTTTAATTATTCAAGTTCTTTATTGTATAACATAAGTTTATTATTCTCATAATGTGAAAGTATTATTAATCATATAACTTGTTAAATGGTGTTAACGTATTTTCCGAGTTGGTGAAATTTTTAAGTTGGAGGGCAAAATTGTCATTTCACGCGATTTGAGATTTTAGGGTTTTACAACTCTTCCCTTCTAAAAAGAAAATTTTCGTCCTCGAAAATTGAAAAGGAAACGAAACGATAAACGAAGACATACCCGATGATGAAAAGAAATGTGGATAACTAGCTCGCATAGATTCCTCGGTCTCCCAGGTAGCTTCACGCTCTGGGTGATTCTTCCAAAGAATCTTAACAAACTGAATAACTTTGTTTCTCATGACTCGATCTTGCCGATCCAAAATAGCTTCGGGTTCCTCCGAAAGAGACATATCAGGCTGAATCTGATCAAATGGATAAGAGGCTACATGCAAAGGATGATAGTTGTATCCCCTCAAAAGAGATACATGAAAAACGTTGTGCACATGCGATAACTGCGGCGGAAGAGCCAAACGATAAGAAACCTCTCCAATGCGCTCGAGAATCTCAAACGGCCCAATAAAACGAGGACTCAGCTTCCCTTTAATACCAAAACGTTTAACACCCCGAAATGGCGACACTTTCAGAAATACCCGATCACCAACCTGAAACTCCAAATCACGACGATGTTTATCGGCATAACTCTTTTGCCGCGTACGAGCCTCCTTCAACTTCTCCCTAGCAACTGCCACCTTCTCGTTGGTGATCTCAATAATCTCAGGTCCCTCAATCAAACGCTCACCTACTTCGTCCCAACAAATAGGTGCTCTACATTTCCTCCCATACAAAAGCTCATAAGGTGCAGCCTTGATGCTAGCATGCCAACTATTGTTGTAGGCAAACTCCACCAAGCACAAATACTCATCCCAACTCCCGGTCCACTCTAAAGCACATGCTCGCAACATGTCTTCCAATGTCTGAATGGTCCTCTCCGACCATCACCATCCGTCTGAGGATGAAACGCCGTACTAAACTTAAGGCGAGTGCCCCAAGCCTTATGTAAACTCTTCCAAAAACGAGACGTGAAACGAGGATCTCTATCTGACACAATCGCTGTAGGAGTACCATGAAGACGAACGATTTCCTGCTGAAAGATTTCTGCCAACTTACTAACACTATCTCCAGATTTAAATGGGTAAGAAATGAGCAGACTTGGTTAGCCGATCAACGACCACCCAAATCGCATCATGTCTTTTACGAGTGAGAGGCAAACCGGTGACAAAATCCATAGTAATCTCTTCCCACTTCCAAGTAGGAATCTCCAAAGGCTGAAGTAGACCACTAGCTCGCTGATGCTCTATCTTAACCTGCTGACATGTCATACACCTAGAAACATACAAGGCCACATCCTGTTTCATGCCACTCCACCAGAAATGCTGCTTAAGATCTCGGTACATCTTAGTGGAACCCGGATGAATAGTGAATGGAGAACTGTGAGCCTCAGACAACACTGTCTCACGCAAATCAGGATCATTAGGAACACATAGCCGATCACCAAACCATACCACACCGAACTATCAACCCGAAACTCCGATTGTTTCCCCTCCTCAATATTCTGAACAATAGACCAGAGCTCACCATCATCCTTTTGAGCTTCCTTGATCCGCAACATAAGATTGGACTCTACCTTCAAGCTCGCCCAATAACCATCATAACCTCGGAAACACAATTCCACATCCATAAGCTCAAGATCAAGAAGAACCCTGGGTTCAATCTCCAAACTAGCAATCATACCCGACTTTCGGCTTAGTGCATCTGCAACCACATTAGCCTTACCCGGGTGATACTGGATATTCGTGTCGTAATCCTTAAGAAGCTCCAGCCATCTCCGCTGTCTCATATTGAGCTCCTTTTGTGTGAATATATACTTTAAACTTTTGTGGTCAGTAAAGATATCACACGACTCACCATACAAATAATGCCTCCAAATCTTGAGGGCAAAACAACCGCGCCAACTCCAAATCATGCGTGGGGTAATTCTCCTCATACGATTTCAATTGCCTCGAAGCATAGGCAATCACCTTACCGTGCTGCATCAATACACAACCCACCTTCTTCGACGCGTCACTATAAATCAAAACCTCCGAACCCGATGGAAGTGTCAAAACAGGCGCAGTAACCAACCTCCGTTTCAACTCCTCAAAACTCTGTTCACGTTCCTCCGTCCATTCAAACTTTTCTCCTTTCCTCATCAATTGTGTCAAAGGTAACGCCAATTTAGAGAAACCTTCAACAAAACGACGGTAATAACCAGCAAGCCCCAGAAAACTCCTAATCTCCGTCACAGTAGTAGGTCTCGGCCATTTTGTGATAGCCTCTACTTTAGATGTGTCCATCTTGATACCATCAGCAGACACAACATGACCAAGGAAAGCAACTTGGCTCAGCCAGAATTCACACTTAGAAAATTTCGCATACAACTTCTGTTGTCGAAGAATCTCCAATACGATCCGAAGATGCTGCTCATGCTCGGCCTCACTCCTAGAATACACAAGGATGTCATCGATGAAGACGATTACAAATTTATCAAGGTACTCGTGGAAAACACGGTTCATAAGATCCATAAAGACGGCAGGCGCGTTAGTCAAACCAAATGGCATAACCAGAAACTCATAATGGCCATAGCGAGTACGAAACGCGGTCTTAGGAACATCTTGTTCCTTCACACGTAATTGATGATAACCAGACCTCAGATCAATCTTAGAAAAGAATTTGGCGCCCTGCAATTGGTCAAACAAATCGTCGATGCGAGGAAGAGGGTAACGGTTACGGATAGTAATACGGTTCAGCTCACGGTAGTCGATACACAACCTCATACTCCCATCTTTCTTCTTAACAAACAATACTGGTGCACCCCAAGGTGAAACGCTGGGTCTAACAAAGCCGTTCTCCAAAAGTTCTTGCAACTGTTCTTTCAACTCTTTCAGTTCAATCGGCGCCATACGATAAGGAGCTTTGGATATAGGTTCAGACCGGAATCAAATCAATACCAAATTCAACTTCCCTAGCCGAGGAATGCCGGAAGTTCATTAGGAAAACGTCAGCAAATTCGCGACAACAAAAGACTTTCAATGGTCGGAACTTCTGAAGAAGTATCTTTGATGGATGCCAGAAAACCAAGGCAACCATGAGAAATGAGAGCGTGGGCTTTCATAGCCGAGATGATCTTAACCGACTTAAGTGGTTGAGCACCATGGTATACAAAATCAGGACGATGAACATTACCGAAGATAACATTACGAGCATGACAATCAATAGTAGCCTTATGCAAGGCCAACCAATCCATACCCAAAATAATATCAAAATCAGACATATCCAAAGGAAGAAGATTAGCCGAACGAATACCATCATCGAAACGTAAAGGACAGTCCACATACTCGTGATTAATGAGCACATGATTTTTCATAGGGGTTGATATAGATAGAGGATTCATTAGTGGTGTTGGAGGTAATTTGAGTTTCTTAGCAAAGTTTACCGATACAATAGAATGTGTTGCGCCAGTATCAAACAAAACAAAAGCAGTAGAATCACCAAAATAAATGGTACCAAATAGTACCCGCCTTTGTCTGCGATCTCGAGTAACCGAATACACACGCCAGTGGTGGGAGGTGGTTTGATGTAGTTCAAGGAGTAACCGATGCCCGCTGGGACAGTCCTTCACCCTATGATCTGTCTCCCCACAATGATAACAACCTCCAGTAATCCTACGACAGACACCTGGTGCTTACCACACGTAACACACTTGGGAGGAGGAGGTAGCACCTCAAGTCCTCTTCGAAGAAGGCCAATCGATCCGATAAGTGCTGCGAGATGATGATCCCGCTGCTGTCTCAAAACTGCCACTCGACCCCTACGATCATCACCGACCTATCAAATCTCCTCTGATTACCCTCGCCTCGAATCATAGCCACGGTCATATCGACCTCTAACACTCTGCCGGTCTGGCGACCCTCTGATCGGAATCTGTAGTCCGACGACCCCGAGAATGAATACGATCCCCATCTCTGTCCTCTTATTGTAACCCCGCTCCTCATGCAGTAACTCTATGTCGGGCATCATCCGCAACTGCAGCCACCTCAGATATCTGATGGTTGATCATCCTATCTAGCACCCACTTCTAAGCCCCCATTTGAACTTACGAGCCCGGACGACGAGCATCTCCAGAACAACAAAGACCTACAAACCCAACCATCCTCATAAATCGCTGCATGTACTCGTGAGAATTTTCCTTCTCCAGTTGATGTATGGTCTCATACTCCCTTTCGTATTTCTGCTGTTCTGACTCAGGGAAATACTGTTTGTAGAAGATCTCTCTGAAGGTATTCCAAGCACAAGTATCAACGAAGTTCTCTTCCTTGGTCAAGATGTAGGCCTTCCACCAGTTTAAGGCATCACCCTCAAACTTGAAAGTAGCAAGCCGGGTTTTCACCTCATCCCCACAACCCAGCACATTGAAAAGTTTCTCCACATGTGTTATCCAATCCTCCGCCTCATTAGTGGAAGTGAGCGAAAAGGAAGTGGCTTAAGTTTGTTAAAGCGCTCGATCCAAACATGAATGGGTGTAGGTAGGTTAGCACCCCCACCATTGTCCCCACCAGAAGAACTAGCACCATTCCGAACGTTCTGAGTGATGGTAGCCACTATCTCGGGCATAGCAGTGGCTAGAGCGCGTGCGATCAAAGCTTCGAAGTTGGGATGCCCATCCCCGTTGTCGTCACCGTTCCTTCGAGTTTGGACCATCTGAAGGGTTCATTAAACAATTAGCAAAAGGTTAGGAAAATGGGATGAAGAGCATGAACGAAAATGACGATAATGAACCTAGAATCTACCCAAACCTCACCAAATCAAAACTTAAGCTCTACAGGTTAACGCTTAGGGTCCATATGTCACAGGTCCTGACTACAAGTCGTAAACTGGCTCGATACCATAATTGTAACACCCCAACCCGATAAGGGTAGAAGTATCACTTTTATGGAGTCAAATCAGAACAATACATATAAACCATGCAAGCGGAAGTCTTATAATAATAATCAAAAGAGTAGCAAGTCAACACGACTTGATCAATACAAAGGTTCCAAAAGATGTCCCAAAGGACATGAAACGATACAAAGTCTAAGTCTCCAAACAAATAACAATGGTAATCAAAGTCTAGATAACTAAAGCAAATCCTCAAAGCATCCTACTCAATCCCCAAGATGAGCCCCAGCTCTAGCTTAATAACCGCCGCAGAAAAGAAATGCGGCTGAGCTTAAAAGCCCAAAGTGAACAGTATATAGCAATACAAAAGCAATAATAGAATCAAAGGCTGGTTAAATAAGATATGAAGGATATGAAGCAATATAGAGTAGGTAAATGAAACAAAGGAAAGGAAGGTCAGTTTTCCACCACGAGCCAACAAAACAAACCAAATCAAATCATATATCAATGTCATGTAGTAACCATTGTATTCGGAGGGGTGACCTCGGAATACCAAACCAATATGAGGGAGTCCTCGAGTAGCCAATGGAGTGATCAGCTCCCAAATGTGAGGGATGTATTGCACACACCAACCACATCACCAAACCATATATCAATACAAAACAAATACAAATCTAGGATGCATCCATACTGCAAAACAAATAGTGGCCATACAATATATCCAAAGCGCGCATAATCAATACAAATATGGGGACGGTGTGGAACATCACTCATCCACACTGGAGTCATGCCATTGGTGCATCAATGACACGGACATGGAACCCCCATGCCTAGTTAATGGCTCGGGTATCAACTGACAGGTCAAAGTATCCAATATAGAGTTCAATCAATATCAAATGTCCAATATAAGCAGTTCACAATTCAAATCAATAGTTCAATATCAATGGTTCAATTATCAAGGTTCAAATATCAAGGATCAATATCAAAGGTTCAAATAGCAAAGGATCAATATCAAAGGTTCAATAGCAATTTGGCAAGAGATCAAAGATGCAAAGAGATCATGAGAAACCTTATGAGAAAGGTCAGAATATCTGTACCTTATTCGAAGCAAGCAAACAATGATAGTAAAGTCAAGAATGAGATCAATCACGCCGCCCGGAACCTATATGAATTAGATAACGTTCTATAAGAATCCGAAACACTTGTTTTAAGACGGCTTTCCATTTTTAGCAAGTTTCCCATTTTAGTACTCTTTCCATTTTAAGTAACTTTCTATTTTAGGAAACTTTCTATTTTAGGTGTGTTTCTATTTTTAGTAACTTTCCCAAATTAGCAGATTTCCATAATTAGTAACTTTCTAAAAATAGCAGGTTTCAATATTTAGCAAGTTTAGTTACTTATCTCAAGTTATAATAGAAAATGAGTATTATAATACTTTAAAGATCATTTATGGCAAGTTACAAAAGTTTAGGGTTTAAAATGTCAAAATAGCAAAGTATAGGGTCAAAAGTGTAAATATAGTAAGTTTACCCATTTTACTCATTTAGTACATTTAGTTAGTATTTTAACATGTTAACCCATCAAGTATCACAATTTACCAAACAACCCCTTAACTTTATATAATCATGAATTACAAACCCTAGTTTTACGTTATAATTAACGAGTCCGTTCTAAATCATTTTAGCTTGGTTAATACAAGATTACAAGACTCTTATGATGATACTATACTCAATTCGAACCACCCTTCCCAAATCAATTTTGTACCCATATTAAGATTAAAAACACCCTCGAAATCATTCGTTATCAAGTCTATTTATCATATACGAAAACATGTAATCAAAGATCATTAAACCCTTTAATAATTGTAATATAAATCGACAAAGAGAAGACCAAAATCAGTTTCATATTCGTTTTATATGTCATATATCATTCGAATAAATATAGATCAAGATTCATGGTTTTATCATTTTATGTGTTCATTATTTCATGTGTTATATAGTTATGATTTTATGTGATCCCTTATACAAGTTACAAGCCCTAGACAAACATGTATACCACGAATTGATTAAAGACACAAGGAGGAATGGATTAAGAAGACGATACGTTACCCTTGAAGCGTACGAGACAAGAATAAGAATCAACCCACAAAAACTAAACCAAGTCTCCTCTTGGTTAATCAAACCCACGTCCAAAATAGAATACCCACGTCCAAGCCCCAAAACGAACCAAACACCAATGCTACGTCCACCAAACGATTACCCAAAATCACGAGCCTCCTATGATCACCTTGGCTTGATAAATTTCGTATGGTATGGTGAGGGAAAAATGATTGCCGCCACTTGATGAGAGAAGACAAGAAGCTAGGGTTTTGTGTGTATTTTGAAAAGAGATGGAAATGAGATAAATGTGGTTAAATGCAAATTGATATGGTGAGTTAATTTTGAACATTAGGGGCCGGCCATTAGGGATCCAAATGACCAAATCATAGACTTTCCTTCTTATCATTATTTTATGTATCTAGTCTTGTTCCAAGTCCAAGTTAATTATGTACAAGTTACAAGGTTTTAAAGTTACTTAGACTTTTAATTATTCAAGTTCTTTATTGTATAACATAAGTTTATTATTCTCATAATGTGAAAGTATTATTAATCATATAACTTGTTAAATGGTGTTAACGTATTTTCCGAGTTGGTGAAATTTTTAAGTTGGAGGGCAAAATTGTCATTTCACGCGATTTGAGATTTTAGGGTTTTACACATATACTTAAACTAAGTATACTAAAATGGGTAAAAACAAGTATATACTAAAATGGGTAAAAACAAGTATATACTAAGGTAAAAACTAGAAAATGGTATTGACCCATAACCCATGGTTTTATATATACCACTTAACCAAGTTCATTGTATCCTTAAGGTATATTGTATCTAGAAAGAAAATCATGGATCAACCCATAACCCATGACCCATACCCAATGTCTAGATACATTGAACCCTTGGTGAGCACTCAAGAGAATGTCTAGATACATTGAACCCTTGGTGAGCACTCAAGAGATACATTGTATCTAGCTAAAGACCCATGAACCATAACCAAAATACCCATGGGTAAAAGGGAGCGTTCCACGGATCCCTGGCTTTGTGCTAGCCGGATCCCTTGTGGGAGGGATCCGTGGGATCCGGGGAACAGTAGAGAATTTCCTCTATAAATAGGGAGCCATTTCTTCCTTTCTACTCACCACTTTTACACACATACTTCCCCAAGTATTCTAACCCTCTAACCTCAGATCTAAGTGATCTATGTAGTTTGTCTTTTGTTTTTGTGTGATCTTCTAGGTTCCTCTTAAAGGCAAGATCACCACTTCTTGAAGACGAGCAAGCTCAAGTCCATGAGTTGCCATGCTTCGTCATCATCAAGACAACTAAGGTTCTTTTGTTGATAGTTCTTCCTTTCTCCATAGATGTTGGGTTGAAGGCATTAGTGATGAATGCCGAAAGTGTCAAGATGAAAGCATTAGTGAAAGGTGCTCATCATCTGTGTCAAATCATTAGTGAAGAATGCTAAAAGTGTGAAGACGAAGGCATTAGTGAAGGGTGCCAAGCGTTGTGTCAAAGGCATTAGTGAAGGATGCCAAAGAATCAAATCAAGTAGCATTTGGGAAGAATGCCTAGGTCGTATAATCGATGAAGTGCATCGTTATACATATAAGTATTTGTTTATGTACAAGGATGGTGATATCCTTGATGGTGTTGTAACAAGGAGTAGATCTCCTTGAGATTAGGTGTTGTGTCGTGAAGGGTAGTAGTTTCTCCATAGTAATGGAACTAGGTGCTTAGCCTAGTACCTAATAAAGGGTAGGCGACGTTGTGATAGGATTAGTTCTCCTTGGTGCGAAAGAACTCGGTAGTTAGCCTAGCACCGTATAAAGGGTAGGCGACGTTGTGATAGGATTAGTTCTCCTTGGTGTGAAAGAACTCGGTGGTTAGCCTAGCACCGTATAAAGGGTAGGCGACGTTGTGTTAGGTGTGGTTCGCCTTGGTGTGAAGGAACTCGGTATTTAGCTTTGTACCGGAAAAAGGTTAAGCGACGTTGTGAAGGCTTCTCCGCCATAAGGAGTTGGTGTAGTGTTTACGAACTCTCGAGTAGGTGACTCGGGGAGTGGAGTAGGGCAAGGAAGGTGTCCTTGTAGCCGAACCACTATAAATACTTGTGTCGTGGTGATGTGCTTCTTACTCTTTATCTTTCATTACACGTTTATATATCTATTTATCAACGTCTAACATAAACAACCAAATAGATTGACATAAGTTGATCTAAATCTTTAAAAGGAAGTTTTAAATTGGTAAAACTATTCAACCCCCCCTTCTAGTTTTCCACAATTGGCATCAGAGCTTCGTTACCAAGTTTTTTTTAGTATATTGTACTTTGAAAACTTGATACGATCCGTGTATGTTTGAAAACTACAAAGAAGGGAATTTCTTAAAACAAAAATTCATGTTTTTAGAAATCATCATATGTTGGATAGTGATAGATCATTCTAACATTTTCCTTTGAGAAGTCTTCATACTAGGATTTGGGTATCTTAGAAGATCATGAAGTATTTCGCCTCTATGGTTTCTAAAACCATAAAAAGGGAATATAGCAAAGGATTGGGGTATCTTAGAAGATCATGAAGTATTTCGCGTCTATGGTTTCTAAAACCATAAAAAGGGGATATAGCAAAGGTATGTTTTCTTAGTTACAATTTTTTGTCAAAAACGTGCTAAATTGCTTTTGGACAAAATGGTGATATATGCTTCTATCTTATAATAAGGATAATATGAAAAGTGTTTTAGTGATTTTTTTTTTCTTTGAAGTTTTGTTGTTAGATATCTTGTTAATCAAGCTTGAATAAAGGTAAAAATGGGTAATATAACTTCACTAAAAGTCTACAAAGACTAAACCTTTTCGTCGGGTCAAAACGTACATTTTTTAATTTTGTGTCAGATCCGCGGATCCCTCAGGTTACACTGGACGGATCCTTCAAGCAAGGGATCCGTGGGATCCGTGGTACAGAAGACAGTTTTTGTCTGAATTTCAAAATTCATAACTTTTTAACCGTAAGTCGTTAGAAGTCGTGCCACCTATCGTTTTAAAGGTATTTGAGTCTACTTTCATTTAAAAATGATTTCATAAACTGATTCATAACAATAATTTACAGAATCATTGATTTATAATAGAAAGTCATTTTTCGGTCATAACTTTTGCACAAACTTTTGATCTAATTGGAGACGGATGTTTTAAGCTTTTGAATAACAATATGTCCTCTATTGAAATTAAGGTTTTGATCATATTTATAAATATAAAAGAAACTAATCAAGCTTGGTATACATGTTTATATTTAACACAAAGCGATGAAAAGAACTTTCGTATGCTATGCTAAATGATAAATTGTCTTCTTTGCATTACTTGATTATTTGCTTATCTCAAATAGCTTTTGTGCTTGTTTGATTGAATAAAATATGTGGTTTCCTTACCTTGCTATTCATTCTCTTGTTTGTCGATTTAGTAATATTCTACTAATCAATGTGCTATTTGAAGGAGTGTTTGGGATAACATCTAGTTGTGTCGAAAATGTTAGTTTAGATACTTAGATAAGTCATATAGGTTAAAAAATGTTTAAAACTATAATGACCTAAAATTCGAAACATCAATTGAACGTTTGATACGAAGATTACCTAAAATTTTGAACATTTGACTAAGGTATATACTTATGCTATAAGTTAAAACCACAAATAAAAGATACTAACCTAAGCTACAAATAAAAGTCTATGTTTTTTTAATTCGATATAAAAGGTTTAATGAATCATGAAATGGGGACGCATTTCTTTATCATATTACACGTACATATATTAGCCTTGGACAACAATTCTACATTTATATAGGTCACTTGTAGACCAATTCATTTTAAATTGTGTGCACAACCTTATGAGCCCAAGGATATTCGAAAGTTTGAAAAAGTTGGGAATGAGATAGTCATCAACTGCTCCATGAGACTCGGCAATTCATTCTCCACCTTACCTCTTTAATTCCAACCGAACCTCACTTTTCCCTCACAAAAGAAAAAAAAAGGAAACTACAACAGAACGACAACTCATTCTCTCAAGATCAAGGTAACGAAGTGGTGTTTTGTTGGTAATCAGTTGTGGCGATCAAGCTGTGGTCTTGGTGATCGGGGGATTATTCGTCTTAGTTTTGCTCGTGTGGTCTCGTTTCGAATAAGGGTTTGGGTTCGAGAGGGTTCGTTTTGGGTTTGAAAGGTTGAGTCTTGGTGTATGCTCATTCGTTCCTAGCAATCGATCAAGAGGTATTTTCATTTCATTGTTTCGATTCACTCGACATGCATACGACAATATGTATATATACGTTTATAACATGAGACCTAATCTTTAGTTTCGTTAATCACAAGTATACGAATAATATAATATACTTAACAGGAAACCATAAAACGTTTGGGTCGACTTTCATTCTGTTTTGGATCTTTGTATCTGTTCGTTACTACATTTTTGATCTGGCCTTTTTAACACCTATTTTTGACAACTCATATGCAATCTAAAATCTGTTTTAAAGTTTAAAGAATTAATATGGGACGCATATGTTTTGTACTTAAAGGTAAACACTGGTAATGTGTAACTTTGTACGATGTTTTGTGCTCATTAAGTGGAGTCTGTGGGTGTGTCGTTGGTATGATTCGAAGGGCTGGAGCATGCATGCTTAATGAGATATAAACTGGTATGGCATAAATGAAATATAACGTGTGAGTGTCGGAGTGTGTGAGTGTATATCGAATACAAAAGAGTCAATAGGTAAGCTTGTCTTGGGTCCCTAAAAGTGCTACAAGTCTTTGTTAAATTGGTGATCAAGTAGTGTACTGTATTATGGATCTAATTTTATGTACAGGTCATGCACATCAATATATAAGTTATAAATTCATGTAGTTGAGCCTAGTTGGTTTGGAATGGAGTTGCACATGCACGTTTTTTTGGGTCTTACGTATACATGGGTGGGTATGTAAATGAGTTATAGGCGTACGGAATGAAACAGTAAAGATTTATCAAATGAGTATAGTACATGCTTGATCTTGTGGGGGCTATGTTCGAGGGTGCTCGCGGGATTAACGGATAAGTTATACGGTACATAAAAAGGGTGTCGGGATAGTTGAGTCGGGGGTAAATCATATTACGTGATTACTAGGTCGTAAATGTTAGCCATATGGGCCGCGAGCGAGGGTGAAGTTGTCATGTCGAGATATATATAAAAAGAAAGAAAGAAAAGTAAATGAAATATTGTAGGAATGGTTCATTATGTTGCATGCTAGTATTATATATTGATATATTTTCACTTTTAACCCTCATTTTTAGATTTTGTCTCATGCAAACCTTGTACTATTATAAAATGACACATTACACTCTACACTATCAAAATAATAATATTGAGTTTTTAAGTTTAAAATGCTTAACCCTAAACCTTGATAAGTTACACTTTAAACCCTAAATTATGATAAGTTGTTATATTTAGAGTAAATTACACGGATGGTCCCTAAGGTTTGTCCAAAGTTTCACTCACAGTCCCTGAAAGTTTAAAGTTGCATGGATAGTCCCTATCTCTGAAAAGAATAACACCTGGTCCCTTATTTAATTAAGTAAGCTCCGTTATAATTTACATTTTAGCTTTTGGTTGAAGGTCGTTACCTTGTCAGTCCATTATCATAACTATAAGAAAGTTTTTCGACATTAGGTACGTTTTATACATTTTCTTACATTTTGTTAACGTTCTGTTTTTATAGGTTTTCATCCGTTTTTTATATTTGCCTTTTGCTTACATTTTTTTCATTTTGGTCCGCTTTTATAAGTTTTCGTCGCTTTCTTCTTTTTTAACGATTCATAAAATTTTTTTGACATAAAATTTCAAAAAAATTGAAAATTTTTCGACATAAAATTTTGAAAATTTTACTCAATTTTTCCGAAATTCTTTTTCAAATTTTTTTTTTCCAATTTATTTTTAGGATTTTTTTTCCAAATTTTTTTTTCGAAATTATTTTTCAAAAATTTTTTTCCATTTTTTTTTTTTTCGAAAAAATTGAAAATTTTTTGAAAAGAATTTCAAAAATCTGGGAAAAAATTCAACAAGAATTTTGAAAAGAATTTCGAAAAAATTTTATTTTGAAATTTTATGTCAAAAATTTTTATGTCGAAAACGTAAAAGAGAGAAGAAACATATAAAAACAAAATGTAAAAATCGGATAAAATGGGATGAAAACATAAAAAGCCAATGAAAACGTAAAAAAGCGGACGAAAACGTATAAAAACGGACCAAAATATAAAAAATGTAAGAAACGTATAAAAAATAGATGAAAACGTAAAAAATGGAAAATAAAAACGGAAAAAATTGGAAAAAATTTTCAAATTTATGTCAAAAAAATTTCGAAAAAATTTGAAAAGAATTTCGAAAAAATTTGAGTAAAAATTTTTCAAAATTTTAAAACAATTTTTTTGAAATTTATGTCAAAAAATTTTATGACGAAAACGTAAAACGACGGATAAACGATAAAACGAACCAAAATGTAAAAAATTGTATTAAAACGATAATGGATGATATGGTCCGAATGTAAGAATGTATAAAAACGCATCTAATGTAAAAACTTTAACTTATAAACGACCGTTATGATAATGGACTGACAAGGTAACGACCTTCAGGGCTAAAATGTAAATTATAACGAGCTTACTTAACGCGTTAAATAAGGACCACAGTGTTATTCTTTTCAGTGATAGGGACTATCCATGCAACTTTAAACTTTCAGGGACTGTGAGTGAAACTTTGGACAAACCTTAGGGACCATCCGTGTAATTTACTCTTATATTTAACTCTAAAAATATTAATACGATTGATATAAGCAATAAATCCGTTATGACTTAAATGAGCTAATAAGTATCATACGAACCGTAATCCGTGTAGATTCGTGACATTATTTCTTCGTCCTCACATTTCCATTTGATTTCATTTGCTAAGGTACGGATATTCATTCTCTTCTTCTAAAACATTCTTTGTTCGTAAATATTAGTACATATATTCCGTCCTTTTTCAGTAAGGGCATCCATTGATATGATTATCCGTTATTACCTTTGATATTCGTTTTGTTATACGTTCTGATATTTGAGCTTCTTTTGATATTCGTTGGTTATCCATCTGATATGATATGTTTCAGTTCAGTATCTGATATGTTATGTTCAGTTCAGTATTTAACATGATATTTTTCAGTTCAGTATTTGATTTGATATGATTATGATTGCTCTTGTATTGCCCAGCTTTTGTATCTGTATCCCTAGCCATGGAGGTACCATGGCCATGTCATTGAGGCACCGGTGGCATGACACTATCTGGGGCGGTGTGATTGGTCCCCGGCGTTCCCATTTTGTATATGCTTTGGCCATTATGATTTGATTTTGCAGGGAGCGTATGGATGCATCCTAGGGAATTTGTATCTGTATATGTATCTGGTGATTGGTTGGTGTGTGTTCTTACACCCCATCACATTCTGGTACATTGGAGTCTGCAGCTCCATGTACAACTTTGGATTTGACGGTATATGAATTGTGATATGATTATTTGGCCTATTCATGTGGCATGCTTAGGCACTGGGCAGTGCACTCCGATCCTATGATATTTGTTATGCCCCCTATTTCAATATTTGACTCATATGCGTTTTGCATTCTGTTTCGTTTGACATGTTCTCAGCAGGCTCTTTTCCTTTCTTTGTGTTGACATAATTTGATCCATTTCTCATTTTGATTATATTTTTATTTTATTGTTTATATCTGTTCACTGGGCTTTTTAAGCTCAACCGCACTTTCTTTTCTCTGGCGGCAGGTAATTTTAGCGGGATGCTGGGATTGAGAGTTGAGAGTAGGAGCTGTTAGAGACTGACCCTGGAGTTACCCTATTCTTTCGGACTTATGATTTTGGACTTTTGTATTTTGATTTTCTGTTGTTTCATTTGTAATTGTAATCTTTTGGGTTTGTATTTTGAGTCATAGTTTCATGACTTGGTTTTGTAAGTCTTCCGCTTGCATATATGTTCTGATTTGACCCCATAATGTGACACTCGGACCCTTGTCGGGTTGGGGTGTTACAAAAACATATAATACACTAAATGGATTTTTGATTGAGTTTGTCATGTGTGCAACATAAATGTTTTATGTGCTTATATGATTTCTTTTGTTCTTGTATCGTTTTCTAAAAACAACAAGAATGTACATCGGATCATAACCTACACTTGTGTTATGATGTACTCTCCCATTTTCCTTTTCATGATTGCTCTCCAAGCTTCATAGTAGGATTGACAACTTGATTATTTCTTCCGATATATTCAAGTAAATTAATTTGCAACGCAAATATAATTGGTCATATCCGAAAGTCCAAACTCAAAGCTTTCCAACAACATATGTTGAACTAGCTCATCCAATCATTTTTTTGTTGATTACCATATGGACAACTTTTAAACTTATTTTTAACATGACACCTTCATCACCTTAGTTGTTTCAAGTATAATATTAAACGAAGCAAAATATCATCATTGTCACTCTTCGATAGGCCATTGTAGGAATATAAATCTTCCTAACTTGAGAATGAATACTGGAGAACTTACTGCACTAGAAACTCAATTTGACCTAACGGTTGAATTGCTTCCTTGATAGAAGTTGGGTATGTGGAATCGCCCGTAAAAATGGTCGTGTTTAGCCGTAATTGAGCACCGCTAGTAATAGTCTCATATTCATTCTCTCACTTGGGAAATTTATACTCCTATGTTTTCCTAAAGTAAGTTTACAATGGAAATACTTTGCATTGTCTTAAGATTACTAATCAAACAAGTTGTAAAATTAATTTTTCTTTTAATTAATCACAACCACTTGCCTCATCAAGTGATTATCTTGCTTTGATCGAGAAGAACTACATGACTTCATGGACGAAGTTCATTGTATGCTAATCACCATCCGTAATGACTATACATAGTTCATTGCTTCCGTTGGCCAAAACAACCCTATTGTCTTGAACACCATCATCTACTCTGCACGCCATTGTTAATACAAATGATTTACTAATATAGATCGTAAATCTATTTTGAGCTTCTTGAATAGCGGTTGTTAAGTTTGATAAACCTATGTGTTACTTGTGAGCTAGATCTCATTTAATTGCTTATGTGCTATTTCTACATGCTCTTAGTATGTTTTACTTGTATACATGTATGCTTACTGTAGAGATCATTAGCTTCTGAGTTCGGTACTTAGAACAAATGCTCACTGTTAAGTAAAACGGTCCCAGATGCCGGATCCTTAGTTTGTAACTAGCTGGATCCCTCAAGTGAAGGATCTGTGGGATCCGGGCAAATAGAAGTGGAGTTTCAATCCTTTACACCTCAACTCATGTTCCTAGACTACCTCACATAGCTGAACTTAATACCTTAGGATCACTTAAGTCCTTCTCAAGCTTAGTAAGCTTCACACCCACTCATAGCTCATTAAGGATCACACTCAAAGTGCTTTTCGATCTATCATTTCACCTAAACTCATCACTCTTCCGCTCTCTAGATCACTCATTTTTTCTCACATGATCCCTCACATCTAGACTTAGAAATCTCTCAATTATGGCAAAATTGATCATAATCATCCTCACCACAAAATTGGTCGAAATGGATCAAATTCTAGTTCTTCCACCTTAAAACCTTTAGGATCTTCTCCAAGACATTATCCTAAGTCACTATCTGATCACTAGGATCATTTAGCTCCATTTGACACTCTCAAGATTTTATTGTCATCTTTGTTCATTTATTGGTACTCACAAAAGTTCCAAATCCTTCCATAAAAGACAATCATTTGCTACATCACTCATTACCTTCAAGTACTTAAGCACCCCTTCATTTAAGACACTTAGGAGAACTGAAACACTCAAAAAGGTATAGGCTTTAGACCTTTCAAACATCACTTCTATCCTTTCCTAGCTGCTGAGAGCCGGATCCCTAGGATTAGCCTAGACGGATCCCCCATTGGTGGGAACCGTAGGATCCAGGTGACATATTTATGTCAACTCTTGCTCGAACAATCATTTCAAGATCATCTTGCTAACTTGAACGCTCCACCTCATCCTAATTAAATCCCTAGATTAGTAAAACTCTGAAGTCGACTCTTGTGCATGCTAATCATCACATTCCAAAGGATATTAGAGACTTACGTCTTGAATGCACTTGCCAAATCCTTCTCTTTATAAGTCATCTTGCTAGAATCCCTTAGTCATCAAACACAACATAATTCTCAGCATTTAGAAACCTTTTCCTTAGTCATTTCATCATGAGGAAAGCTCCTAGTGCTAACTCATCCAACCAAGAACCACCCAAGAAACTTGCTCGTGTTGTACATGAAATTTCTTTAACCGAATCATCTCCGGTTAAACCCACAAATGGTAGGATTTCCCATCCACCGAATCATCATCCGTAAGAGATAATAGTGCTAGAATCTCACCTCAACAAACCCAATCAACAATTGCCAAGAGAACCGCAATAATTAGTATTAAACCTTTTAGGTTAGAAAAGGGATCATCGAGCTCTAAACCAAACGTACCTAGTTCTAGCAAAACGTCTAAACCTTCATTCTTAGAGCATGGATTACACTCCTTCACCGAGCCTCTCTCTCACCCAAATCTCTATTTATTAGAGCATTCACCACCAAGAACTTCCCATTCACCAACCTTCTCGTTAAAATGGGAACCACCTACATCACCAACTAGTCCATCATTGGAAACAAGGAACCACCAAGGACTTGATCATATGGAGGAATTTCCATTACCACCACTCTCATTCCTAGTAGAACCTCATCCTAAATTACTCAATGTACCTCCACCATCATTTGTAGAACCTCCTTAAAACATCCTGTTCCTAATCAAGACAATAATTGCTCTAATTGTCTAATCACCCAAGGACTTGTTCAAGAAGTAAGAAATGAGTTGCATTTCATGTTTAATCATCTTCTTGAAAGATTGGACCAAATCAACAAGTCTACTCATCCCTAGACTCAAGCACATTGTTGCTTCTTAAGCTTTGGTCACTTATTAGTTTTAGTAGAATATGGCTAAATCATTCTCTTAGTTTTTAGAGATTTGTTGATCATCTCTTATGTTTTATTGAATGATGATTTACTTGCCATATTGCATTGAGTATATGTTTGTTGGCTGAATACATATCTCATTTTGATGTTAACATTACTTGTTACATCACCATTGCTGAATTTAATCATCAGCTATACGGATCCCTCAAAATTGCCTAGACGGATTGATCCGTGCTAAACCGTCAAGTTTTCTCACACAAGCTAGCCACTTGTGAATGGCTAACCGCAAGAAACTTAAAACAGTTCAGACACCAATGCAATGAAGATCAGGAGAGTATAGAGTTTCCCCGGGTCGTTAAGTCCCAACGAGCTGTGCGAGAATAATCAGACGAATAGTGATCGAGAGATTTGAACGGAAAAGAGGTTTGATTGAACAATTATAACTAAAGAAAAAGCAAACAAATTACAGGGGCTTAAATGCAAATTAAAGAAAATTAAAAAGATAAAAATATTAAATAAATGCTATCACTATTTGCAAAATGATGTTTTTGATTTTTCTTTTTTAAAACTTTAAATTAAAAACTACGCGACGTACAAATGAAAATGTGAAACTAAAACACTATTAGTCCTAAAAATATGAAAAAGACATTTTTACAATCCTAATGATAAAAGAAAATTTTTAGAAAAAGAAAATTATTTTTAAAACTATTTATCTAATTATTATTAATTAAAAACTATTTTTAACTATTTAATAATAGCCTAAAATACAAGAAAATATGAAATAAAACTAGAAAAATAAAATTATGACTTCGAAAAATCTAAAATAACAAAAGAGAATTTTCAAAACTATTTTTGTATTTTTCTTATTATTTTTGTATTTTCTATTAATTAAAAACTATTAAAAACTAATTAAATTGCTTAAAAATACAAATTTAACTAAGAAAAATCTGAAAAAATATTTTTTTGACTTTTTATATTTATCTTAACCTAAGAAAAATGAAAAATTATTTTTTTGAAACTTTTCTGATTTAATTGTATTAAATGCTAATTAAAATGACTTAAAAACTGATTTAAATAGGGAAAAATAGCAAACAGTGTAGGAAAAATATGAAAAATTCAGGGAAAGTCTAAATTAATATTGTGAATCTAGGAAAAATATAAAAACAGGGGCTTGTGTGTAAGAATATGAGGCTGCAGTTATAAGTGCTTATGAATAAGCACTTAGAATAAGCTAAAAGGACCAAATGAGCACCAATCCAACACAGAAGCTGTAATATGCTAAAAGTACTTAAAAACAACTTATTGCAACTAACCTAGACCACTGAAATGCAAACTGCTTATGATTTGAAGATTTGAGCTAAGAACCAAAAACAGTTTTTAAGTGCTACTTTGAAGCTAGAATTTAAGCACTCAAATAAGTTGAAACTAAAAGCCAGATATTGGAACCTCAACTAGACCTGGCTAACTACTTCTAAACCAAGGAACAGACCAAGACAAGCTCTTATGAGCTTTGTGCAAGGACTGCACAAACTGCACAACACCTGTGCAGTCTCAGTTCCCTGTGCACAGGGCACTTTTGCCCTTTTTGACAAGCTCATTTGGAGCTTTTAGAAAATTACTAAAAATCTATAAAAATCCTAATAAGAAACTAGACCAGTTGAACTTATAAAACCCAAAGTTTGACTTGATTTGGCCCAGAGATGAATCTATTAAAAATCACTCTAGGTTGGTGAAAACTGAGGTTTACAAGTTTTTGACTTTTGACCATTATGAAAGGTTTGACTTTATTGAACTTTGATCCAAATTCTTGAACTGAAAATGATATGTTAAGCTGTATTAAGACTACATTAAGCTACTCTAATGCATTCTACACCCAAATGCTAATCATAGCAATCCTACTGCTAACTGTCTTGATCACAAGAACAGATTCTATGCAATTTTGACTAAGAGCTATTTTAGCAGATACATATGAACTAAAATGACTTTAACATGACTATATAAGACTGAATAGACAAGATGTAAACACAAACAAGAGCTCAAGCTCTTAACAAGCAACTGATCCAAACACCTTTTTAGAAACTGTTTTACTCTTTTAACCTGGCTAACCATTGATCTAGTATATATAATCACTTACACTGATTATAATTATCTTAATTACAACTAAGTAGACAGGTTTAAATTACTTGATGACCATGATTCCAATCCAAGCATAAGATGCAATCTGTATAAAAAATGAAATGAGATAAAACTTACAAGAGCCTAGCTTATTTGTGCAGCTTAAACCCAACCCAAACTATACTAATCTAACCAAATCCAATCCAAAACCACTCTGCATCAGCCCCATTCCATTTCCACAACTGATTGAACCAATGTCTCTTCACAGTTGACTTTTGTTGACCAACTTGATATTTTGCTTGGCTGATTTAGAAGCTTACCAAAAGCTATATTAAGCTTAAATAAGCTTATAGGAACTTAAAGATAAGCCATTTGAAGCTTGGACATAAGATTTGAAACTAAATTTTGAAACAGTGAACCTCAAAACATGAAATATAAATGGAACCTTGAATTAAGACTGGAAATGAATTACAATGACTAAGTTGCTTAGTTTGAATACAATAAAACTTAGGATTACATTTTTAAAACACTAATTAAGCTAATTTAATAAAAACGACATACAATGAAAATTAAAAAAAACTAACTACTCTCTTTTTCCTTCTCTCTTCTTTCCTTTTATACAAAATTGCTTCCCTTTTGACTCCTGAGCTAATCCCACATCCTTTTAGGACCATTGGATCAGTTGAGTTGATCTCAGCCTTCCATTTCTTTTTTTTGGCGGGAAAAACTTATATACTAGTTGGAGAGGTTGAGTGAGATGAGGGGGGAGGCATTTAATGTATTTTGTAGTTTGGTGGAGGTGGAGTGATAAGGAGGGGATAAGGTGCTGGGGGATGGGGGCTGGTATGCAGAGGAGCAAGCAGTGGGGAAGAAAAAAGGCGGGTAGTGGGATTTGACCAGAGGGTTGACTGGGGGTTTTAATATATTGAAGGGGGTCAAATTGTCAGGGGTCACAAAGGATTGGCAGGGGGTCACAATGTTATGACAAGGGCCAAAGGTTTAAAGGTTTAGGCTTAAATACAAGGACCTTGTGTGTAAATTCTGAAAATTCAAGGACCAAAGCTGCCAATTCATCAAAGATGTTTCAAGGGACCAAAAGTAACAAGCTTCAATAGTACAAGGACCAAACTTGACATTTTCAAAATTTCCAAGGACCATTTTTGCCAAATTTGAAACTTGAAGGACCAATTTTGTAATTTCTCAAAACTTTTGATATTTTTCACCAAAGGACTTATTTTGACAACTTATGATTTTAAAAAGGACCTTTGGTGACTTTTCTTTTGAAATTAAGGCTCAGGGACTATTTCTGACAACTTTTTGAAACTTGGGGGACTGAAACTGCCAATTATGCAAACTTAGCTCATTTTTCATCTGTTTTTAAACATTTTGTATCTGAAACATATAAAATGCAATTTTGAGATATTTTCAGTATTTTGATGCATTTCTGAGCATTTTTAAACGTTTTGCAGTTCAGATTTGATCAAAAATGATGAGTATTTACACACTCATCAATCCCCCACACTAAACTATTGCTAGTCCCTAGCAATCTTTTGAGAAAAACTTAATGGATTTTAATCTCTTTACCAAAAGCCATTACTTCTGGAGTAGCCAAATGTTTTAGTTCAAGTAAGAACCATGGTACACCGATAACCATGTGATTTTGAGCAAACCACCAGCTTCCAACGGATTTGATTTGTCTTTACCAGAAGCCGTTTGCTCTGGACTAGCCAACTCTTAGATAAATTATCAATATTATCTTTGGTGAGCTGATTACCAATTATGGTTTTTCCACTGCCTTTACCACAAGCCATAAACTTGCGGGCTAGCCAACTCTTCACTTTTAAGGATATGGTGAGCTGAATACCATACAATTTTGGGCAAATTGCAAGCCGTCAACGGATTTGAGATATCTTTACCAAGAGCCGTTTGCTCCTGGATTAGCCAATCCTTTTGTTTATTAGACATGGCGGACTGATAACCATAAGCTGAGTAAGTGCAAAACACTTACTCCAAAAAAAAATTTTGGCCAAAAATGGGGGAATTGGGTGGTATAATTACATGATAAAAATTCGTGAGAATTCCCCCCACACTAGAAATGAATATTGCCCTCAATATTCAAAGTAAAACTCTTATGCCGAAACATAGAACGTAAAAGGGAAATACTACGGCCATTTTTTTTTTTTTTTTTTTTTTTTATTTTTATGAAAACTTATATACAACAGCGGGGGGCAACTCCCCCACACTAGGGTGGTAGAAAGTAGAAAGAAGTCAGAAATATGGGTGAAAACCCATATGGCATGCTACTGTTTTTGATTACCGAGTCGCTAGCTTGACTCGACCAGCATTCATTGGTTCATGGGGAACCAAAGTGGAAGAAACAATCTCCATCGGACTTTCATTCAAGATGTTTGGACAAACATTTGAAGCACGTGAAAGTTCCACACCGATGAGATATATTCCCAGCTCAATATAATGGTACATGGAAATGCCGGGATCAAAGATAATGTCTTCATTCCCGAAGGAGTGAAGAACATGAGAAGTGACAGAATATATGAAGAAAAGAAAGAAAATCATGATGACGATCAAGATAAGATCTTCTTCCTCAGGATCAAGTGCAGTTGCACTCGTTTGGATTTTATTGGTTGAGCTCTTTGGGTTGGAAAGCATCTCGGGAGGGAGGGTTGGAAAATTTGTCATAGAAATACAAACTCTCATTATTGAGAACTTTTCCCCCCGATCATGATTTTTGCCATCCAAGCGATCATACTCCGGCGGAGTCATGATATGAGTGAGTTCACCGACGAACTCCTCATGAAGAGAATCATTCACATGATGTGAATTTGTGAACTCTTGTTCCATTGTGGACTCATCACTATCCTCAATCTGAGTATCAAAGAGTGGATTCTCGGAAATTAAAGTGAATTCAGGGTCGAATTCAAATAGAGGATTGGTGAAAGTAGCTTTGAATGTTTCGGGAACAAAGTGATCAACATTCTCTATTGGATTTGTTGGGATAAGAAGTGAGTGAGCGATCATTATAAGGAGACTTTCAATCTCTCCCATCGGCTCGAAATCAAAAGATCATCATCACTTTCTGATGAAAGTGGATTGATGTGAGTGAGTTCATCGGAGAACTCCTCAAGAAGAGGGTCAGACTGTGGGAGTGATGCCTCAACATACTCGATGTTTCCATAGGAAGCACAATCGTCGCTAAGATCAGAGAAAGTTTCAAAATGATCTTTTGAACACTCAAGAGGGGAAGAAGAATCACACATATGATCAGAAATTCCCTGTGACTCTCTCGGGATTAGGACAAGGTCCTCAACACTAGACTTTATGAATTCGTCCGATTCCTTTTCAGGAACAGTGTCAAGATGCTCGTCCCCCATGTTTAGAGAGTGAGTGGGAGCTTGGTGTGATAGCATTGTTTGAGATGGAATCTCAAGCTGCTGGGATATCAACTGACCGAGGAAGTTGAGAATATTATCTTTAAAAGGATAAAAACTCTCCTCGTCATCGTCATATAGAGCGGCCTTAAGAAATTGGGAACGCCTTAGAGCTGCATGCTCTAGGACTAATAATTCTTCCCTAGATTGGCGGGCCTCTCGTTCTTCGGCTAGCAATTCTCCAATGGTATTTTCACCACTCACTTGATTCTTAAAGTTACTCATCATATCCTCAAGTGTTTTCATTGCGGTTTCAAAATTTTGGGAGATTTCTTGAGACAACGGCTCAGGTGGAGTTTGAACCGTATGGTACTGTGGAGGTTGGAAATTGTCAAACATGTGAGAGTCATGATTGTTACAAGGAACTGGGTTCCCTATTTGACAATCAGAGCTGAAGTGGGGACCTCCACAGTTCTCACAACAATAAAACTGTTGAGTCGGATGGTGAATTATATGGATATTGGTCATAACCAAAGTTACGGCGTCACTGGAAAACTGTTCATAGACAAATGTGTTTCCGGATTGACACTCAAATCCTTGGTGAGGACCTCCACAAATTCACAGCAGTTATGTTGATTATATGAAGATAAGTCGGGCTGTGGTGGGTAATTGGAAAGTTTGAGGGGTCGTTAAATGAGTTCGGATTAGGATCATAATCAAATGAATTCCTCGAACCACAAAACAAACAACTCCCGTTCCGAATATCATTACCACCCTGTACACACGTACACCAGCGACATGGTGAACCAAAAAGAGGCTCACCACAACCGACACAAGGAATAAACGATTCCATGAGAATAGAAGAAGTTAGAATCAAATGGATAGAGGGTAAAGGGATAAAGAATCAAAAAGGGTAAGAGGGTAAAGAGGAATATTTTTGGTATTTTTGAAAAACATGTTGTAAAAACAAAGAATGAAAATCTTTTTGGGTTTTATGGTTTTATATATATGTAGAAACAAAAGAAAAATATTTTTGTGTTTTATATGTTTTGAGATGTTTTTGGGTTTTTGATTTTTATAAGAAAATATAAATATATATAGATGGTATGAACAAGGAGTGAATATTCAAATCACTAATCTGCTAAATGTAAGATAATTAGCACAGCTCCCCAGCAGCGGCGCCAAAATTTTGATCCGTGCTAAACCGTCAAGTTTTCTCACACAAGCTAGCCACTTGTGAATGGCTAACCGTAAGAAACTTAAAACAGTTCAGACACCAATGCAATGAAGATCAGGAGAGTATAGGGTTTCCCCGGGTCTTTAAGTCCCAACGAGCTGTGCGAGAATAATCAGACGAATAGTGATCGAGAGATTTGAACGGAAAAGAGGTTTGATTGAACAATTATAACTAAAGAAAAAGCAAACAAATTACAAGGGCTTAAATGCAAATTAAAGAAAATTAAAAAGATAAAAATATTAAATAAATGCTATCACTATTTGCAAAATGATGTTTTTGATTTTTCTTTTTTAAAACTTTAAATTAAAAACTACGCGACGTACAAATGAAAATGTGAAACTAAAACACTATTAGTACTAAAAATATGAAAATGACATTTTTACAATCCTAATGATAAAAGAAAATTTTTTGAAAAAGAAAATTATTTTTAAAACTATTTATCTAATTATTATTAATTAAAAACTATTTTTAACTATTTAATAATAGCCTAAAATACAAGAAAATATGAAATAAAACTAGAAAAATAAAATTATGAATTGGAAAAATCTAAAATAACAAAATAGAATTTTCAAAACTATTTTTGTATTTTTCTGATTATTTTTGTATTTTCTATTAATTAAAAACTATTAAAAACTAATTAAATTGCTTAAAAATACAAATTTAACTAAGAAAAATCTGGAAAAATATTTTTTTGACTTTTTATATTTATCTTAACCTAAGAAAAATGAAAAATTATTTTTTTGAAACTTTTCTGATTTAATTGTATTAAATGCTAATTAAAATGACTTAAAAACTGATTTAAATAGGGAAAAATAGCAAACAGTGTAGGAAAAATATGAAAAATTCAGGGAAAGTCTAAATTAATATTGTGAATCTAGGAAAAATATAAAAACAGGGGCTTGTGTGTAAGAATATGAGGCTGCAGTTATAAGTGCTTATGAATAAGCACTTAGAATAAGCTAAAAGGACCAAATGAGCACTAATCCAACACAGAAGCTGTAATATGCTAAAAGTACTTAAAAACAACTTATTGCAACTAACCTAGACCACTGAAATGCAAACTGCTTATGATTTGAAGATTTGAGCTAAAAACCAAAAACAGTTTTTAAGTGCTACTTTGAAGCTAGAATTTAAGCACTCAAATAAGTTGAAACTAAAAGCCAGATATTGGAACCTCAACTAGACCTGGCTAACTACTTCTAAACCAAGGAACAGACCAAGACAAGCTCTTATGAGCTTTGTGCAAGGACTGCACAAACTGCACAACACCTGTGCAGTCTCAGTTCCCTGTGCACAGGGCACTTTTGCCCTTTTTGACAAGCTCATTTGGAGCTTTTAGAAAATTACTAAAAATCTATAAAAATCCTAATAAGAAACTAGACCAGTTGAACTTATAAAATCCAAAGTTTGACTTGATTTGGCCCAGAGATGAATCTATTAAAAATCACTCTAGGTTGGTGAAAACTGAGGTTTACAAGTTTTTGACTTTTGACCATTATGAAAGGTTTGACTTTATTGAACTTTGATCCAAATTCTTGAACTGAAAATGATATGTTAAGCTGTATTAAGACTACATTAAGCTACTCTAATGCATTCTACACCCAAATGCTAATCATAGCAATCCTACTGCTAACTGTCTTGATCACAAGAACAGATTCTATGCAATTTTGACTAAGAGCTATTTTAGCAGATACATATGAACTAAAATGACTTTAACATGACTATATAAGACTGAATAGACAAGATGTAAACACAAACAAGAGCTCAAGCTCTTAACAAGCAACTGATCCAAACACCTTTTTAGAAACTGTTTTACTCTTTTAACCTGGCTAACCATTGATCTAGTATATATAATCACTTACACTGATTATAATTATCTTAATTACAACTAAGTAGACAGGTTTAAATTACTTGATGACCACAGATTCCAATCCAAGCACAAGATGCAATACTGTATAAAAAATGAAAATGAGATAAAAACTTACAAGATCCTAGCTTATTTGTGCAGCTTAAACCCAACCCAAACTATACTAATCTAACCAAATCCAATCCAAAACCACTCTGCATCAGCCCCATTCCATTTCCACAACTGATTGAACCAATGTCTCTTCACAGTTGACTTTTGTTGACCAACTTGATATTTTGCTTGAAACTGATTTAGAAGCTTACCAAAAGCTATATTAAGCTTAAATAAGCTTATAGGAACTTAAAGATAAGCCATTTGAAGCTTGGACATAAGATTTGAAACTAAATTTTGAAACAGTGAACCTCAAAACATGAAATATAAATGGAACCTTGAATTAAGACTGGAAATGAATTACAATGACTAAGTTGCTTAGTTTGAATACAATAAAACTTAGGATTACATTTTTAAAACACTAATTAAGCTAATTTAATAAAAACGACATACAATGAAAATTAAAAAAAACTAACTACTCTCTTTTTCCTTCTCTCTTCTTTCCTTTTATACAAAATTGCTTCCCTTTGACTCCTGAGCTAATCCCACATCCTTTTAGGACCATTGGATCAGTTGAGTTGATCTCAGCCTTCAATTTCTTTTTTTGGCGGGAAAAACTTATATACCAGTTGGAGAGGTTGAGTGAGATGAGGGGGGAGGCATTTAATGTATTTTGTAGTTTGGTGGAGGTGGAGTGATAAGGAGGGGATAAGGTGAGCTGGGGGGATGGGGGGAACTGGTATTTGCAGAGGAGCAAGTGGGGAAGAAAAAAGGCGGGTAGTGGGATTTGACCAGAGGGTTGACTGGGGGTTTTAATATATTGAAGGGGGTCAAATTGGCAGGGGTCACAAAGGATTGGCAGGGGGTCACAATGTTATGACAAGGGCCAAAGGTTTAAAGGTTTAGGCTTAAATACAAGGACCTTGTGTGTAAATTCTGAAAATTCAAGGACCAAAGCTGCCAATTCATCAAAGATGTTTCAAGGGACCAAAAGTAACAAGCTTCAATAGTACAAGGACCAAACTTGACATTTTCAAATTTTCCAAGGACCATTTTTGCCAAATTTGAAACTTGAAGGACCAATTTTGTAATTTCTCAAAACTTTTGATATTTTTCACCAAAGGACTTATTTTGACAACTTATGATTTTAAAAAGGACCTTTGGTGACTTTTCTTTTGAAATTAAGGCTCAGGGACTATTTCTGACAACTTTTTGAAACTTGGGGGACTGAAACTGCCAATTATGCAAACTTAGCTCATTTTTCATCTGTTTTTAAACATTTTGCATCTGAAACATATAAAATGCAATTTTGAGATATTTTCAGTATTTTGATGCATTTCTGAGCATTTTTAAACGTTTTGCAGTTCAGATTTGACCAAAAATGATGAGTATTTACACACTCATCACGGATCCCTACTAGGAGGGAATCGTGGGATCCGTGAGACAGAAAACTATTTTTCTACTAACTTGGATCACATATGCAGGAAATTGTGCATTATACTTGTTTTCTAACCTTTGTTTTGTAGTTATTCAATCTACACTTGAAGCCTTTGACACCCTAAAGCTAGGGGGAGCTTTGTGTCAAAACAATACATTGCAAATTACTTGCAATATTAGGATTACATTTCTCGACATCCCTTTGCAAAATTGCAATCATCAAGGGGGAGCACATTCGTCACTTAGATGAAATCTTTTGCAAACTTAGTTGCAAACAAACTAGCTTAGTATTACTTTCTTGACGCCCTCACATAGGGATGGACTCGTCAAGGGGAAGTAAAGACGAGATCCTTTCCCGTTACTTGCTCTACCTCTTTTTTTTTCTTTCACATGTTTTTCTTAAAAACAATGTGTTGCTTTCTTTCAAGGCTCTTTTTGTTTCGACAAAAGGGGGGAGAAGAAAGTAAAAACTACAAATTCAAACTTTTACGAATTTTAGCTTTTCCTTAAAATAATTTTATGTTTTGTCATCAACAAAAAGGGGGAGATTGTTAATACAAATAAGCCGTAAAAACGTTTATTTATATTTTACGATCTTTTTTGTTTTGTCGATAACAAACATAAAATCATTTTAATGAAACAAATAAAATACGTAAATGGTTTGAACTAATAGTTTTTAACATATTCACATTTTCACATAAAACACTAAAACAAGTATAAGTGGTTTTATGATTTAGATATATATGTACAACAACTAGTGTTCACATATTGGGTTAGCATATACTTAAACTAAGTATACTAAAATGGGTAAAAACAAGTATATACTAAAATGGGTAAAAACAAGTATATACTAAGGTAAAAACTAGCAAATGGTATTGACCCATAACCCATGGTTTTATATATACCACTTAACCAAGTTCATTGTATCTAGAAAGAAAACCATGGATCAACCCATAACCCATGACCCATGACCCATACCCAATGTCTAGATACATTGAACCCTTGGTGAGCACTCAAGAGAATGTCTAGATACATTGAACCCTTGGTGAGCACTCAAGAGATACATTGTATCTAGCTAAAGACCCATGACCCATAACCAAAATACCCATGGGTAAAAGGGAGCGTTCCACGGATCCCTGGCTTTGTGCTAGCCGGATCCCTTGTGGGAGGGATCCGTGGGATCCGGGGAACAGTAGAGAATTTCCTCTATAAATAGGGAGCCATTTCTTCCTTTCTACTCACCACTTTTACACATATACTTCCCCAAGTATTCTAACCCTCTAACCTCAGATCTAAGTGATCTATGTAGTTTGTCTTTTGTTTTTGTGTGATCTTCTAGGTTCCTCTTAAAGGCAAGATCACCACTTCTTGAAGACGAGCAAGCTCAAGTCCATGAGTTGCCATGCTTCGTCATCATCAAGACAACTAAGGTTATCTTGTTGATAGTTCTTCCTTTCTCCATAGATGTTGGGTTGAAGGCATTAGTGATGAATGCCGAAAGTGTCAAGATGAAAGCATTAGTGAAAGGTGCTCATCATCCGTGTCAAAGCATTAGTGAAGAATGCTAAAAGTGTGAAGACGAAGGCATTAGTGAAGGGTGCCAAGCGTTGTGTCAAAGGCATTAGTGAAGGATGCCAAAGAATAAAATCAAGTAGCATTTGGGAAGAATGTCTAGGTCGTATAATCGATGAGGTGCATCGTTATACATATAAGTATTTGTTTATGTACAAGGATGGTGATATCCTTGATGGTGTTGTAACAAGGAGTAGATCTCCTTGAGATTAGGTGTTGTGTCGTGAAGGGTAGTAGTTTCTCCATAGTAATGGAACTAGGTGCTTAGCCTAGTACCTAATAAAGGGTAGGCGACGTTGTGATAGGATTAGTTCTCCTTGGTGCGAAAGAACTCGGTGGTTAGCCTAGCACCGTATAAAGGGTAGGCGACGTTGTGATAGGATTAATTCTCCTTGGTGTGAAAGAACTCGGTGGTTAGCCTAGCACCGTATAAAGGGTAGGCGATGTTGTGTTAGGTGTGGTTCGCCTTGGTGTGAAGGAACTCGGTATTTAGCTTTGTACCGGAAAAAGGTTAAGCGACGTTGTGAAGGCTTCTCCGCCATAAGGAGTTGGTGTAGTGTTTACGAACTCTCGAGTAGGTGAATCGGGGAGTGGAGTAGGGCAAGGAAGGTGTCCTTGTAGCCGAACCAATATAAATACTTGTGTCGTGGTGATGTGCTTCTTACTCTTTATATTTCATTACACGTTTGTATATCTATCTATCAACGTCCAACATAAACAACCAAATAGATTGACATAAGTTGATCTAAATCTTTAAAAGGAAGTTTTAAATTGGTAAAACTATTCAACCCCCCTTCTAGTTTTCCACACCATCGTTTTCCTCTCTTCTTTTCTGTCTCCCCCTACGCCTCTCTCACATACACTAAAATAGTTTCTTCATCTCCTTTTTGGTGGTCAACTTAAAAAGTATCCCCACGACCACCCTCCAAAACAGCCATCTACCATCACTAGTCATCACAAGAGCTTCTTGGTCATAGCTGTGGAGAGGAACAAGTGCCAAGAAAGGAGACACCTTCCAAACGAGGTCAAGAAGCTCAGGGTTTTCAATTCCTTTTATCCATCTATAAATAGATGCGTTCTATCATAGGTTTCTTTCAATTGTTCACATACAAACACAAATTAGGGTTTTCAAAGGTTAGGGGTTTTCAAAATTGAGTTGGAGGTTTTCTAATTCAAGTGGTAATTAGTCAATTTGAGGTGTTAATTGGTTCAAGAAAGCTCGTGTTCATTAGTAATTTTGTTCGGTTCATTGTCTTCACTCGACATCACCACCATCACTTTGTAAGGATTATTTTTCCTCTTGAATTAATGTTGTCTTTAGTTGTTTATTGTGCACATTTTTTTTTACCGATCGACAATAAACATAATAATGAAGGAATTTAGTGTTTTGATTCTTGATAAATGGTGGTGTTGTTGTTGTTATAACCATGTGGCGAAAACAAGTGTTTAACCTTAGATATATCAACCTTATCACTATATTATGAAGCTCGTATGGTATGGTGACTTAAGATATATGCGTTTTAGAGAGAGAAACTAGAGAGAGGAAGAGAGAACTTGTATTTCATAAAACACACACTTACACACTCAAGCACACCTTACAAATGAGACTTATGGTTGCTTTTATACTAAAAGAGAAAATGCCCTAATGGGCTTGGCCATGGGCTCGTTGGACTTGGATTGGATTGGATTAGATTACACATTATATAAGGCTAGCTTATACATAACTACTAACCTATTAGCTTAGTCCAATCCACAACCTTATTGACTATTCTATTACAATATCTAAGACACATTACAAAGTTCCTAATCGTAAATGACCATTACTTTCTATTAAGGCTAACAATCTCCCCCTAAGGGGTGGTCATTCAAAAGATGCTCCACTTGATTAGGTATTTAGTGTTTTTGAGCTTGAACTTTGTGCGTCGACATAGAATAGTCTTGATCCTTTGTCTTTCATGCTTTGTGATCAGATAAATGTGTTGTCTGCCTTTCATCAACGTCTTTGTTGCTGGTGCGTTATCTTCCTTTCCGACATGCTCATACTTCTTGATAACTTTAAATCTTTATACTTGTGTAATTCTCAACCTTTAACTTTGATCTTTGTCTTTTTACTTTGCATATTCTTGGACTTTGGCGTATAATCTTTCTGAACTTTGCTTTTGCGTAGATCTTTGATAAGAATGTGTTTATGATATGGGTATGAGCATGCGGAAATATATGTTGATGATCGATAATGGTGGTTGTAGTAGTCGATGCTGGAACTCCGGGCCTTCATAAGTACCTACATGAAAACAATTAGCAATAAATTTCATGACATAAGGGTTTAGATATTTTGTACAAGTACATCCCAGATCACTGGCGCGTTCTTTGACAAATCTCAGACCGGATGATCACTGGCATGCCCACGTACTTAATATCTTCACACTGTCGTTGTAAGTCACTGGAGTACACCAAGGTATCACTCCACGACTGTAGACCGTTTGAAACCACCACGAATACTAAGCGTAACCCATAAAGAATTACCGAAGTGACAGCTGTTTGATGTTAACCATGGCAAGAATTTTTATTCAATCACTGATGATTACATATGTAGATCCTCTCATAAATATTCTAGTAGATTGCTAGGATCTGCGAAGGACACTAAAAATTACAACTTGTGTTCTTATTGTTGAATAGCATGTGTAGAAATGTTCAGTGTACCTAAGAGATCTTTTGATGAATCTCGTGGCTCTAGACTCAATTTGTGCGTTTTGATTTTAGTGGTCGGAGACTGGAGCGATGTCTCCTGTTTCAATATCAACACATCTCAGAGTGAGAGGTCGATATATTATGCAAGGTTCCCCATGAGAATGAAACAAATCCTTTTAATAGGAATTGAGTGGTTGGAAGGTTAGGTGCATTGCGTCACTAGGTCCATGACGTCTTTGTCTTCAACACCGGCGTCATCTTAGTAACCCGATTTTTGCCCTAAGTTGAATTACGGAGGGCTATTTCTTTTCACCATTTTTTTACTTTTTGTTTTAATTCTTCAACCCCTTCTTTCTCCTTTCTCACATTACTCCTTTTTTCAATCATACCTAAGGACTTTCTATTTCTAAACTATTGGTGTTGTCTTGGCTAGATCCCTCCGGCTCTAGTGGATCATAGGACGTATTTCCTATCCTTAGTTACCTTATAACTCAATGACTATCCTATGTTGCCGTAAAACCTTTTTCCTTGAAAATCTCTCAAAGTGTTTATGATTATAAAACATATTTTGTTAACACCTTGAGAGTTTTGTATTTTCAAAAATACTCCCCCTTCACATGTGCTTATATTATTTTATCTTAAATCTACACATTAAGGGAAGAGTTTGCACTTTTTGAATTGATCAGCTCTTGATAGACAATTCCCCGCGACGTACGATTTTGTTACTTAGTAAAAGGGATCCATTATCAGCTTTTAGGTGATGACTAGCCCTAGTAACTAACTTGAAGTTGTTAACTCTCCTCGAATAAGGAGGCTAGACCCGTCAAAGTGCATGTCTATAAAGAGATTCTCGAGATTGGTACATACTCCTTTAGAGTTTTCTTGTTCTATTCTCGTCAATTCATTGGTTATATCTGAGTCGAGCTATTTTGAGATTCAAACAAAGATCTTTAAACATTTTTTTATCACATTTTAATCACGTCTCCTACCCCTCAAAATTAGCATATTCATGATATTTTTGATATCAACGGATTAAACAACATGTTTTAGGAAGCTTTTGGGGAGACAAACGGATTTGATTTTTCATGAAATTAGAACATTTTGGAAATATACTCCCCTTAAAGAAAGCATATTTTAAAATTTTGATGAGGGAGATATCTTGGTACAAAATGTGAGAGATTTTGAATTTTTTTTAAAAGAATTTCGAATCAATGTACGCAAGATGAGGAAGTTTTTGAACATCTTTTGAAGATATTGTAGAGAATCATCTTCATTTGTTTTAGGATAAGTGCTCGATATTTATGAAAATCGGTTTTACGTATCACTTTCCTTTCTTTAAAGATCGGGTTGCAAGCTGACATACTTAGAAGCCATCAAATTTAAGCTCGGGTTACAGTCTGAAGTAACTGCAAGCCATTAATTTAAGTTCGGGTTGCAATTTGAAGTGATTACAAGCCATTAATTTTAAGAATTTCAGAAAGAAACAACATGTTCTGAAAATATTTTAGAGAACTCTCGCTCAAGCATCTGTACATGTCCGTATCATTGTTGAATGACATTTCTAGGAACGTACAGGATATCGATTATACGAGAGACATGTCGTAGAAGAATATTTTTGGATTTTTGATTTTATAATGTTTTTGTATTTTTTGAAAATTTTCTATTTTTGTATTTTATTTTTTCTAAAGAATTTACAAAGAAGATTTGAAGAAAGAAAAATTAAATTTGGACTAGTAAAACTGGAGTTAAAAGTGGTTCTAGATAAGAATTTCCACATGTGATATATGCATAAAGTTCTTCTTTACCACATTTGGTGTATGAACCTTCAACACTTTTACAAGTACCTGCATCTACAAAAGAAGAATTTTCACAAATAACAGTGTTAGAAGTATATGTTTTCTCACGCTGAGGGTGTTCAATATCAAGGGTTGTAGTGGTTTCTACTTCCTTATCCTGATGATTTTCACTATTATTTGTCTTGGTGC
Organism: Chrysanthemum makinoi; assembly: GCA_910596185.1. Lineage (NCBI taxonomy): Eukaryota > Viridiplantae > Streptophyta > Magnoliopsida > Asterales > Asteraceae > Chrysanthemum > Chrysanthemum makinoi. Next base: position 290,545,585 of record OU343224.1, on the reverse strand, counting down.
AAGTATCAAAAATCTTTTAGGAATCCATCTAAGACCTACTTTGTTGAAAACTTTTCCCGTGGGTATCCACCTAAGGCAAGATCTAGGAGTTGTTTTCTTTTTAGATGCAGCGGAAGACTCATTTTGAGAAAAACTATGTCCTGTAGAGATCCACCTATTAGGTGTCTTAGTGTTTGTCTTTTTATCAACGGGTTTGTTTATATTAGATGTCTTAGTGGATTATGCCTTAGAACGTGAATTTTCTTTCTTGAGATATTGTGCGATACATGCATCATGATTAGCTGAAAAGACACATTTTTTACATGTAGGATAGACAAATTCAACATTTTTGTTTAATATAGCTACCTTAACTTTGTCACTACAGTCATTTGGAAATTGTTTGTTGTTCGGAAAAGACTCGGAATTTCTAGTGTTGTTTTCTACATGCATAACATTCTGCTTTACGTAACTACTCTTAGATTCACGCCAATCCCTAGTCTTTTGTAGAGAGTTCCTAGGTAGAGGTTTACTACTACTAGCAGTGCCTTGAAATCTTGTAGAATTCATCACCTTAGGTTTTGCACCTAAAATTACGTCTTTTCGAATCTGTGCCTTTTTCTTGCTTCTTCTAGATAGTGATTGTGTACAATGTCGTTAGAACCAACAGATTATTTAACTGGATTTGTGGTCACATTCTGTATACTATTCATAGAAAGGCCAGGTGTAATCACTTTTGGTTTTTCGACAACCGCTTTCTCAACTTCCTTTTCAACACTTTTTATTATTCTCTTTTTAATAGGAAAGGAATGTGGAGTGCCTGTTTTTGACAAATCATTTTTCTCATTGACTTTTGGAGCAAACTGATAAATAGAAATTTTTGGTTTTTCAACCGGTTTTGAAGCATTTGGTTTCTTCAAAGTCAATGCTTTTGCAAACTTAGTTTCCACACTCTTCCCTTTTTGACTGTCTAGCTGAGCTCTCAAAAGATTATTTTGCTCTTTCATGTCTTTGTAGGCACGCTCATACGACAATTTGTCATACTTGCATTCCTTATATTTTCGATCAAGTTGTTTAAAATAGGAAACGATTTCTTTTTCAAGTATTTCAAGTGCATTTTCATATTTTGAAACAATTGCGGAGGTCTCAGACTGGAGTCTTTCATGGTCTTCAATATAATATGTTTGTAGGATAATAGACATAATATCTGTAGACAGACATCTTTCGAAGTGAGAATCATTTAGATTTTCCAAAATTTTGATGTTTTCAAAACATTCATTAACTTTCGTTACCAGAGATTTATGGTCCTTGATAAAGTCACCCATTTCTTTCAAAAATTCTTGTTCAAAATGAATTACCCTCGCACTGATGTTATTTAGCGGAGTGGCAATTTCAGTTTCAAAAACCTTTTTCATCTCTACATGAAAACTTGAATACCAGTTGTTAATACTTAGATTGGTTTTAGATTTAACAGTCTCTTGAAGTTGCCCGATTCTAGTTTTAACGTCATCTAAAAATCTTCTTGCATCCCTTGTGTTAAAGGAACTGTTTGAAGACATTTGTTCTATGTTCGAAAATGATTTTGAGACAACTATTGGTTTTGAAACTGGTTTTGACTCTATGTTTGAAACAATGGGCGCTATCTAAAACTTTGACTTTTTTTAGGAACAAAAGTAACTGCATAAAATTTGTTAAGTTTGTTGTAAATAATTGGTTTTATTTATGGGTTCTTTTGTTTCATTTTTGATCTACTCTCTTCAATAAGTTCTAACGTTTCATGAGAATCACGAACATTGATGGGTTCATGTTTATCTAACAAAGCTTTTCCATTATACAAAACATTATGTTCTTTCCGAGCTTTCTTGAGTGCACAAGGAGTTTTGTTACCAAGAGCCATTTTTTGTGTTGTATGGTAAAACGGAATTGTTTGATTGGTTATCATATTGACTATTTGTGTTGAATGTCCGTTGTAACAAGTAAATTGTCCAATTTGTTGTATTTTTCATTTTTCTCAACAATTTCATCAAGAAGAGAATCTTCTCGTTTTGAAAAATCAGCTTTCAACTGTTTCTTCTCTTTTTCAAGATCAGAACAAGTTGCTTTTTTGTTTAGAAAGTTGGTTTTTAAGATAAAAAATTTCCTCGATTAAAGATTTTATTTTCAAGCTCAAATTAACATCAAGTGTGTCATACTTAATTTGCAATTGTTTTTCTCTTAAAACGGAATTTCGATAACCAGTTTCTAATTCTGACTCTTTGTTTTTGTTAAATTTAAAAGCTTTTTCATTTTCCTTGTACCTTGCAAGCTCAACGGTCAATTTCTCATTTGTGGCCTTAACTTCACGATTAACCGTTTTAACTTTCTCAATCTCAATACCACAATTATTAATTAATTTTTCCAAGAAAGCACATGTTTCCTCACCATTAGCACCTTTCTGTTCAACTTGACCTCCATTAGGATCCATATATTGAGTTTCACAGTTAACATTGCTATTAACTTACTCCCCCACATATGTGTTATAAATAGAATCAGGAGGCATATAATGTGGCTTTTCATGAGCAAACGTATTAACATCATTACAATAATTTGGTACCTCATGGAGTGAATCTGTGTCATAGACAAGAGTTGTGTCAAAAGTACTGCTAGATGTTGTGTCCTGCTGAGTGAATGTTAGACAGTTGTTCGCATTGATGTTTGTTGCATCATCATCACAGGCACATGCTGCAACCATGAAGTTGTATTCAAGTCAACGGTATTCCCGACTCTTCTTTCTGTGTTAACATCAATATTTACTTAATCTTTTGTACCTTCATCATTTTGTTGACACTGCATTTTGTATCAAAATGACCTGAATCTTTCGTTGTGAGCTTCGGAGGTAGCTTTTTGAACCGTATTTATAAAACAATTATTCCCATTTTAATATACAATATTCTGATTCACAATCTGACCCCTCTGATGTACAACATACAGCCTTGCATTTTGCATCTGATTCCCCATCTGTATACCCGTAGCAAATCCTTGCTGATTCCCAATAACATCAACCATTTGTCCTTCTTGACTCATATGTATACTCGGTTGAGCAAACTGCGTATTGTGAGTGTACGATGAAATCCATTGGTTGTTGTTATTTGGTGTAGTGGAACTAATGTTTAATGCATTAGAGAATGAAGCAATAGCATTTGTGAAAGCAGTTGTCTAACGGTCTTGCTGAGTTGCCATTGATGAAGGTTTGTGTGATAAAATTGATGTAGGATCGATTCAACGATAAAGGATGTGGAAAACTAGAAGGGGGGTGGGTTTGAATAGTTTTACCAATTAAAACTTAGTTTTAAAATATTTAGATCGACTTATGTCAATCTATTTAGATGTGTATGTTGGACGTTGATAGATAGATATATAAAGAGTGTAATGAAAGATAAAGAGTAAGAAGCATATAACCACGACACGAGTATTTATAGTGGTTCGACTACAAGGACACCTTCCTTGCCCTACTCCACTCCCCGAGTCACCTACTCGAGAGTTCGTAATCACTACACGACACCAACTCCTTATGGCGGAGAAGCCTTCACAACGTCGCCTACTCTTTTTCCAGTACTAGGATAACCACCGGGTTCTTTCACCAAGGGGAACCACACCTACCACAACGTCGCCTACCCTTTATCCGGTACTAGGCTAAGTACCGAGTTCCATTACAATGGAGGAACTACTACCCAACACTACACAACACCTAATCCCAAAGGAGACCTACTCCTTATTACAACACCATCAAGGATATCAACATCCTTGGAAACAAACTATCACTATTTCTATAACGATGCACCTCATCGATTATACGACCTTGGCATTCTTCACTAATGCCACTTGATTTTATTCCTAGGCATCTTTCACCAATGCCCTTGACACAAACACTTGGCACCTTTCACTAATGTCTTCGTCTTGACACCTTTAGCATTCTTCACTAATGCTTTTGACACGGACGTTAAGCACCTTTCACTAATGCTTTCGTCTTGACTCTTTCGGCATCCTTCACTAATGCCTTCGACACAACACTTCTATAGAGGAAGGAAGAACTATCAACAAAAGAACCTCAGTAGTCTTGATGAAGACGAAACATGGCAACTCATGGACTTGAGCTTGCTCGACTTCAAGAAGTGGTGATCTCGCCTCTAAGAGGAACCTAGAGAATCACACAAAAACAAAAGACAAATTGCATAGAAAGATCCCTTAGGATCAATGGTTAGAGAGTTACAATACTTGGGGAAAGTATGTGTGAGAGTGGCAACCCAAAAGGAAGAAATGGCTCACTATTTATAGAGGAGAAACAACTACTGTTCCACGGATCCCACAGATCCCTCCCTTAAGGGATCCGTCTAGTGTAAAGCTAGGGATCCGTAGGACGCTCCTCTTTGCCCATGGGTTTTTTGGTTATGGGTCATGGGTCATGGGTTATGGGTTGATCCATGGGTATTTCATTAGATATAATGTACCTAATAGATGCAATGCATCTAGTCAAATGGGTATGGGTCAATACCATGGGTTGTAGTTTTTACCCATTTATAATACATACTAGTTATGTATATATTTGCCCAATATGTAAACACTAGTTGTTGTACATATGTATTACTAAATCATAAAATCACTTATACTTGTTTTAGTGTTTTATGTGAAAACGTAAGTGTGTTAGAAAACTATTGGCTCAAAACATTTACGTATTTTATTTGTTTCGTTAAAATGATTTTACGTTTGTTATCGACAAAACATTAGAAGATCGTAAAATATAAATAAACGTTTTTACGGCTTATTTGTATTAACAAAGGAGTTGTGTTTGATGAAGATTAAGCTCGGTTGTTGTAGTGAAAATAAGGTCTAAAAACTTAAAAACACCAATAACTTCTGTTCGGAGTGATTTTGGCCCTCAAAGGTTGTTTTGACAGGCAATTCGCTAAAAACGGAGTTACAGTTCAAATGTTATGGCTGTTTGAAGTTTTACTGAAAAACTTGTCCAAATTCGTAAAGTTGGTCTTAGTCGTAAACTTGGTCCTTAGTCGTAAACTTGTTCCTTAGTCGTAAACTTAGTCCAAATTCATAAACCTGGTCCTTAGTCGTAAACTGAGTCCAAATTCGCAAACTTGGTCCAAATTCGTAAACTTGGTCTAAGTTCGTAAGAATTTGAAAAGTCCAATAGTATCTTACTAACTTGTCCAAGCTAGCGAGATTTCACAAGTCGAAGTATTCCACAAACTTATCCAAGCTTGGGAAGTACTGAGTAATCCTTGATGCACGAAGAATCTTCAACAGGAGCAAGTTCGTAATGCTTAGTCGTAAGATGAGTTCTTACTCGTAAAACTGGTGCTTACTCGTAAAAATAGGGTTTTGACCAACCTTATTCGTAAACTAAGGGTTGTGACCACTTACTTGTAATCTTAGCGCTAATTCGTAAAATAACCAATTTTTTCAAAATACGTTTTATGCATAAAAGAAACGATTCCCACAAGTTTCTTTTAATCAAATCTCTTCAAAAACACGTAAAGAACAATAAAGTTTAAGACTTTAATGGTAATAACGAAATTTGAAGAAGTCCGTAATAAAGTAAACCGTAAGAAACGAGTAGAAAAATGATTTTAAGCTTCAAAGTATTAAACTTTAAGCTATTTCTAAGCTTCTAAACACTATAGCAACCTTAAAACTTTCCAAGCTTCAAGATTTGAGTGTAAGAAACAAAAAGAAAAACGCGAAAAATTTGAAGAAAAATAAGAAATAAGCGACGAGTAACAATAAACACACACACTCCAAGTATCATTGTTAGGCGATTGATATCAATTATAGGACCATAAATATATCAACCTTATCACTATATTATGAAACTCATATGGTATGGTGACTTGAGATATATGCGTTTTATAAAGAGAAACTTGAGAGATGGAATAGAGAATTATATTTCATTAAACACACACTACACACTCAAGAACACCTTACAAATGAGACTTATGGTGACTTTTATACTAAAGGAGAAAATGCCCTAATGGGCTTGGCCATGGGCTCGTTGGACTTGGATTGGATTGGATTACACATCATTTAAGGCTAGCTTATACATAACTACTAACCTATTAGCTTAGTCCAATCCACGAGCCCATTGACTATTCTATTACAATATCTAAGACACGTTACAAAGTTCATAATCGTGAATGACCATCTCTTTCTATTAAGGCTAACAACAAGATAAAAAGGAAATTTGTAAACATGTTAAAGTTGTTGTTGTTGGCTGTTACGTAGTAAAAAGGCAAGGAAGAAGAAAACTTGAAACTTTTTGATTTCTTAAGTGTGATAATCGACTTAAATGGTATTTGGCTTATGAATAGCTTAATTGCTTACTTTGATTTTGTCTCATTTTGATTTGCAACTTAAAATGCCGGCATAAGTGATAGTTGTTTGTTTAAGAGTAGAAAGTGGGTTGTCTTTTCTTTGTCCATGTGTTTTGCCGCGACTGAGAATGAAGAAACACACCGAGGGTGTTACTTTTGGTCACTTTTGTCTTGGGTAGAGGTTAGAATCACTCAAAGGGTTGTTCGGATTACTTTTGTGTCGACTTTTGCAAACCCGTAACTACGAGGGTGACAAGTCACGGGTTGTACCCGACCTTGAAAATCACTAGCCGAGTTAGTCTTTACCATTCTTGTTGTTGTTTCGGGTACCAATAGACTAAAAGAAGTCTATATGGTTGTGTGTATTCAAATCACAAAAGGGCGTTTTTGCTTGTTATATCGTGTAACACCCCCGTGATCATAATGACAGCAGAAGACTAATCGGGGTGTTACTCGAATGGAGATCATAGTCAATAATCATAGAAAACGACTCGAAAGAGACGTTTTAGTAAAAATAGTTATCATTCATCGAAAACTCATAGATGTTACAAAATATTTCAAATTGTTCAAGTGTTTCCCAAAATAATAGAGCATGAGTTTAAAAGAAATGACAACTTTATGTTTACACCAAAAGGAAGGTCTTGTTGTGCCCCACTCCGTGCCTCGAACATAATCTTCACTGATTACCTGAGATAACATGCTTAAAAGGTCAACAATAATGTTGAGTGAAATCCATAGGTTTAAATAATAGTTGAACACAAGAATTTGAACATGATAATTGTAAACTAACAATATCATATAGAAAATCACAGATTATTACGCGCTAAGCTCATGCAACCAAGACTCAACTGCATACACCGAATTACTTGTGTACATAAGTTTTCCCCAAAGGAGGTAATAGCCAATTACCTAATGCAATTCAGATATGGTACGCCCCGGTTATTTCCTATAACCAAGACGAGGTCGTTACTCCCCATAGTACTATTCACGATATCTGCGTTCACTAGCGGTGACTAATGGTTCGTGATACAGGGGACTTATGACTAAATACTTAGGCAATTCCAATAATCAAGAAGCGAACATTTATGAAAAACCTTGTGTTCTAGTTTAGAGCATGTATCTCCCTCGCGGGGTTTGCAAATAAAAGTAAAAGCGAGGCTATGAATTCACCTTAATGATAATGAACAAGCACAAATAGGTCAAGCATAATGTAGCGGAGGTTCCAAACCGAAACCTAAAATGATGAGATGGCAAGTCTCAGAATATGATAAACATTTTGGTTTGCGACCAAAATAATAGAGCATTGAATATACTTATTCAATAGATCATTGAATTATCCAATTCAATAGGGTGTGTGCGTGCTTAACGTTTTAGGTTAATTTACATGCTACATTGTCTTAGTTTGATATTGATCAAATATCCTCACTTACGCATAAGTGAAATGTTCCCCTTTGTGATATTGTGGAAATGATGATGTTATTAAGTATTTTAATTTGTTTATCCCATGTGCGTTTTACCGGATTATGGTTATATATAAATATAACTTTATAATTATATATATAGTGAAGCGTTCAAATGAGAAGATATTTTTTTGTGAGAACGCGAAAAGAGATCCTGGCCCTCCATCTAATCCCCTCTTTTTTTAAATCTAGTGGCTAAAATAAATCTTAATTTTACACTAAAAATACAATAAACATATACACTTTTTTGCTTTAGTTTCTGAGGCTAGTATAAAACATAGAAACGCACACATCTCACATTTTGAAGTGTGAAAAACAGAAATACTCTCTCATCAACACCAACTCCAGTCATCACCGATCGCCACCGTCCACCGTCATAATCCTCACCGATCACCACCTTCCGCCGACGTAATCATCGTCAATCACCATCGTCTACTTCAATCATCGCCAGTACCATCCTTACAACTGTTTAACCGTAAACTATAAGTCTGAATTAATTCTTACAACTGTTTATACAACGACAATTACTTTTCAAAGCATGTATTATATAGAGGTATTGAATAAGTCTGAAATAAGTTTTTGATTTATATTTTTTTTATTCAATGATTATAGATAAATTTTTTCTTGTTTTTTTTTGTGTTTGATTTTAGTTATTAGTTATGTTCATGACTAATTTAGATTATTACGGAAACTTGATGAAGAAAATGAAAGATGAACATGTCTTTTGCTGATGGTTTGTCAATGTACACTAAGTGTTCGATGAAATGCTAGTTGTTTTCACATGTGAATATAGGTCGTTGTTACTTAATTGGCACCGATTATTAGCGAAGTTCATGTACTAAAACCTCCCCTGAGCTCCAAGGTCTTGCATATAAAAAGAAACGCGTGGTCGTCAAAACTGATCAAGAGTTTTTATAAAATTATTTTGCATATCATTACCGTATAGATGGTGCTAGGTGTTAATAGGAAAGTGGTCATTAGTTATATGATCTAGCAAATATGAAATGATATAAACACCCTTACATGTGAAGAAATAAGGTATCGAATACCTTCACATGTGAAGAAAATTGCTTATAACTCGATTTTCGTCGATGGCTTGAAATAAGGTATTGAGATTTGAGAGGCTTTAAATGAGGTATTTAATACCTTCACATGTGAAGAAACAAGGTATTGAATACCTTCACATGTGAAGAAATTTGCTTATAACTCGATTTGCATCGATGGCTTGAAATAAGGTATTGAGATTTTAGAGGCTTTAAATAAGGTATCGAATACCTTCACATGTGAAGAAATAAGGTATTGAATATCTTCACATGTGAAGAAATTTGCTTAAACCTCATTTGTGTCGATGGATTTAAATAAGGTATTGAGAGTCTAGAGGCTTTTAAATTAAGGTATCAAATACCCTCACATGTGAATAAATAAGGTATCTTATATCTTCACATGTGAAGAAACATGCTTAAAACTCGATTTGTGTTGATGGCTTGAAATACGGTATTGAGATTTTAGAGGCTTTTAACACTACTGATATAATGAGTATAATTTTAGCAGATATTTGGCTATTTTATCAGGTTCAATATACTTCTTTTCTTATTAAATAAAACACTTTTTGATTTTTCAAATATATGTCATGTTTGGTCATTTTGTTCAATTCCTCTAATAAGCAGATGTTGTCAAACACTCAAAACATCTAATTATATGGTTATTACGATCAAGTATATCCAAACAATATATCCTACAACGTGATTAAGATTATTATTTGATTATGTATCTGTCAGTTTCTGTGCTATAACTCAAACGGGTCAAACAATAATTTAGCTATAATGAAGGGCAAATGAATTGAGAGGCAAACAGGTCAAAAAATTTAACTTATAATTTATACTTGTTAATCATGTAATGAAAAATTAACTTATTTCAACTGTTACTGTAGGTGATTCCATCATATCATGCTCAGAAGCCGGAGAATACTGAAAATCCGACTGATATTTATGCTTATATCTCTGTGCAAGATACCAAAAACAAACAGAATAAGTCAACCAAAGATCTAGCTGGGCAAATTTTGAAGTGTAATTTGACCGAGTCCCTCCTTATTTATGGAGTCATATTGTTAGAGGTGTGTACCTTACTATTAATATGCCTTAATCAGTTTAAAGTTGTGTACATTCTTTTTTATATAAGGTGTGTATGTTTTTTTTAAATACTGTAGACTAAAAAAACCAGAGAACAAAAAGTCTTTAAACATATATACATATGAACAAAGATCATCAGATAATTTGATATAAACATATACACATGGACATTAGGAGCACCAGGTGTGAGCCAAATGTATCTAACGCTCATGGCGTGAGCCACTTTCTATATGTTTATAAACACATACTTTCATATAAACAAATAATGGTACAGACGTGAGCCACTTTCTATAACTTAGATATCCGCTCAGACTGCAGTTGTCCCACTTGGTCGTCTAATGGCTGCAATGATTACTCACAAGGTTTTCCCCCCCGAAAGTTCTTGGTTAGAGTACTATAGGTGTGTCGCTCTTGTGTGCATATAATCTGATATTTTTCTTCTGGCTGGGATCAAATATGTTATGTAATGAATTTTGCTTCTAGTAATTTATTCATAACTTATGTTTTGGTTATTACAGGTGTTTGATGATGGGTCATTAATGGCACACATGATAAAGTTAACCGGTTGTCTAATAACGTTTTTTGGTGATCAAGTCCCAGATTGTGCTTTGGAGACAAATCAAGTAATGTTAGTGAGCATTCGATTCCTTTATTAGTGCTTATTTTTAAGTTGTAGTTGTTACAGCTGATGCTAGAGATACAAAATAATATTGGATCAGGGGAGTTAGTTCAGGTTGAGTTAAAGATGCCGTGGGTCATTTGGAATCTATATTTCTCATGTCGGTTATTTTCTGTTTCTGGTTCAGGTTCAGGTTCGATCCAAGCAGTTTTTAAGAGGTTTCATTTCACTTTGTGCTGGTGTCATGGTGTTTAGTTACTCTCAATTTTCTAGGTATCTATCATGGGGTGAGTGGATTCATAATCCAATAGGTAATGGTTATGGTTAGGCGGAAGGTTAGCTGCTCAACGACCATGATGTCATGTATTGGTCTTTAAAGGCTACTGGTGTGGTTAGCTAGGAGAAGTTGTATAGTCAAAAGGCGATCGGGTCAGCAAGGTTAATAAGTCACAGTTTAGTGGGTCAGTAGCATCTTAGGGTCACGAGGTTATGAAGGTTATTTGGTATGTGGGTGGAGGCTAGTGGCCTTGTAGACTCTCAAGCTTATTCCATGCAAGAGTTACCTGACAACTCGGGCGGGGCTTCTTCTAGTAATGGGGAATTTGATGAAAACAGACTTTTGCAGAATAACTAATAGCAATAAGTTGCTGCTCTTGCCCGTGTACGAAATTATACCAAGGTCAGAACTTTACCCTCAAATTTAGCTTAAATCAAACCTTTTGCAATTCTGTAACAAGTTGTAAACATGAAAGTTATGGGATAATGTAGATTCAAAAGGTGGGGTCAGTTGGGAGGTCATTGATATGTCATAATAAAGTTGGTCAACAACCATGGTGTCATTGTATGGGTCTTTAAAAGCTGCTCATGTGGTTAGCTAGGAGAGTGAGTAGAGTCGGTTACAAGATCTTAATTGAGCTATACTTGCCTTATACGTTGTAAGGGCTCCATCATCTGGATCAGAAACCAGGTGCTTTTTTATGGACATGAAAATGTGTCATATCCACTAATTTTTTCCCTAACTTTTTCAAATCTATGGCACAACTTTACTATCTGTATTTTTGTTTACAGAGAAAACACTACAGATGATTTATCAGTGTTAATTCTGAGCTAAGACATAAGTAGTGCTTTCCTCCCACGATTCACGTAAGTCCCTATTCATCATTCAAATAATAATCAACGTCTGCACGCTAGTAATGATTTAGATTCAAGTTTTTTAATCCATGCCATTGGTCGAGACAATTCCATTAGCTGTTTGCTCAAATGCTCAAGACCCACTTACGGGTCTTTAGGCATCTCTAAACAGTAGCTTTCGCGAGCTTATTAGGACCGGGGAACTTTATAGACTAATAAGAAAGAATGGTATAATCGAGCATTGAGTATACTTTTCTTGCCATCTAGTTCAATGTGAAGTGTCTGATCCTATTAATCAGCTTTGGATGCATCTTCCCATGATATCGTCCAACACATGCTTCCAATTTTTTGCTGATTTTGTTATTTTAGTAGTCTTGATAGTACTTACGGTCATGCTTTATTATTTATAGATTTAGTTTTCGCTCGATAAAGGTATTTGTGAACGACTTCAATAGGCACAATATAACCTTATTTGTTGTGAATGTGTTCAAAACTCATTTAATGGTCGTGTTTGTGTATAACGGCCAATTAAGTTAGGAAGCATGATAAAGTGGCCATTTACGGTCAATCATTTTTTATTTCTGTTATTATGTTTTGTTTCCACGAGTGTTGCATCTTTCACTAATTGAATTTTTTCCATTTGGCCATTTGGTCGTGTTTGATGAAATGTATAAGTTTTCTTCACATGTGCATTTTTTTTAATAAAATTAGGTGTTTGATGAAATGTGTATGTTTTCTTCACATGTGCACTTTTTTGGACTATGAATTGTGCCTCTTTATGATGTCTCAGTTTTGGACTCCAAAACTGACCATTTCTTTTGGTCAAAGTACAAATACAAGTTCATGCTATTGCAGGGTGCCTATATGTACTGGGAATGGCTTTGAAGGTTTACACATATGGATTTGAAAATTACTGGAAGGATAGCCAAAATCAATTTGACTTCATTGTCACATGGGTCATAGGTAAGTGATACAATACGAAATATAGTGCTGATATGATTTGAAAATTACCTAAATTGTAAATCTTTTTACGAAGATTAGTTCTTTAGACATCGATACACACCTGTAGCTAGTGTCTGCGTTAATGCAGATACTGTGATTTCTGGCTAAAAGATCTGTATATATGAATAACTTAATTGTATTATGTTGATTTTGATAAGTGTCATAGATATACTTGGATCTCTAGCTCAAAGATTCGATTCCAATTATTTGTTTCCCACTTTCTCTACCCCCCTTGAATGCAATCATTTGAGTGTTTATCTAAGTTCTGTAGGATATGATGTGTTTCGGAAATATTATTTTTATCATAGTAGCTGTTACTTATATTATGATCTTCATGGATGTTTGCAGTTATTGGACAAACAGCCACATTTGTATCTCCAACGGAGCTAACGTTTATATAAAATGAAGAGTGGTAAAGCTCTATCAACTTTTTAGATGGAGATAAGAAACTGGTGTTGAAGTGCAAATTTCTATTGGTGGCATGATACATCATGGCTGACCTTTCTTATTCCAAACAAAGCTTTTCTATTTGATTTTGAGGAATTAATTAACAAATTAACCAAGATAATTTCTATTGAGAAGAAAGAATCTTTCTTCAGTTGTTTTTTTAATATCTTGAAGCTAATAGGTTTTTCTCATTGTTTTCAGGATCCGTTGTCTTCTTATTGTTGCAATGTTAAGATTGATTAGGTTGTTGATGAATGTTAAAAGGTACCAAGCCTTTGTTGCTACATTTTTAACCCTGATACCAAGTTTGATGCCATACCTGGGTACCTTCTTTTGTATCATGTGCATTTACTGTACACTGGAGATACATGTACTTTAGTTTTGATGTTTTTCAATTGCCTTTTTGTATTCTTATATCTCTTTAAGTCTCCAACTTACCTTTTTCTTCTCCTGGTGTTTAGGTATTTGGCGGGCTAGTAAATGCTGGGAATTCAGATTTACCAACTACATAAATGGCTGATAGCGAGTATCCTTTAGTATTTGCTACGATGCTTTATGTTTTATGTGGTTCCTCATATGGCATGCTTTTTTATCTGCTAAACTTTGAAACCTACGTTTTATTGGCTGTCAATGATAAACAACTATACGTTGTTAGCTGCTCGATCATGTGAGATATTTCTCACATATGCATCAGTTTGTCAGTAAAATTTCCTTGACCTAGTTAGTTACTTGTTATTTAATTTTAATAACTACCCCAATTGGATGGTGACACTATTCAATTTGATTGTGATGGGAATGGGGCAAGTCTGGATGCAGGTATTAATGATTCATTTTGTACTAATTTTTTACTCATCTTTCTCATTCATCAACTTGTTATTTCAACCTAGCTATATTATCTCATAGTTAATGTTGAATATATGTGAATTCATAGTTCGATGTTATTGTAAAAAATCAGAGTATATAACAATATAAGATACAAAAATCCAGCCTCTAAAAGATGGACAGCGAACTTCATACCTAGAGTTGTATCTTAAAGACTTAATTGGTTGAAATATCAGATTATTGGATTCTTGGAGAGAAATTTAAAAGTTAAATAAACGTAAAAAATCATGGGTAATCTTGGAAAATATACTTATGGTACCGTACTTGGTTCTCAGTGCAATGCCCCTTAAGATTTTGCCTTCTATGTCTTCATTTTTATGTCGCATATTATCACGGACATAAACTGCTCCAAGTTTTTCACTAACCACTTCTATGTATGCTTTGATACCACTTTGGCTTATGGCATGAAGCCCGATACTCTATACTAACTATTCATTATCATAAATACAAATTCTTATAAGTAATCTTAGTCGAATTCCATCGATGGCTACGATTGGATCATCTCCCTAATTCTCTTGTCAAGTCTTTCAGTTTTATGCAAAGTTGACAGGAACTACTTGGACCTATGCATATTTTGTCAGCTTCTATTTAATAACAGTGTTGTTCCTCCTCAACTTGGCATGTCCTTGTGATTGGTTTTTAAATTCCTCACATTTTGTTATATTTTGTGTTAATCTCAAGTTATATATTTCAGTTACATTTAATGTAAATATCTTAAATATTTGCAGATTGTTGCATTTGTGTTGGAGGCATTCTTTTCGGAATTAGAACTTGAGTGTCCTGAGGATGAAGAAGAGAATAAGGTTAGTCAACTTCAGTCAAGATCATATGTTACCTTACTGGTGTTTATTCCTTGTTTCACTCTCATGAAAGCTTCCAATGGGTTCACGTCACTTTTAATGGTACAATTGCGACTCACGTGAAATAATAAAAACGAATAAATTGCCATGTCAAGTGCTTCAAATTCAGTTGAGCTTCATTTTTAGAGCTCGCAATTCAGTTCAGTAGGGGAACATGAACAAAGAAACTATAGTATCAAATGCTTGATTCTTATTTAGATCCCTCATTACTGTAGATTAAATGTAATTGAAACATATAACTTGAGATTAACACAAAATAAGGGCTTGTAGATGGATTTAGGATCAAGATTTGGATTTGAATTCGCATTAGGATTTGAATTTGAATTCGGATTAAGATTTGGACCATAAGTGCTTTCACTATTTCGCACGAGCTGACTGACTGAGCACTTTAGGATCGCTTAACAAGGAAAACCATAATTTATTGGACTTGGAACACCATAAAAGAATTATTGGTCCTAACTATTACTACGTAATAAAGTATGTATCTTCTAGAAATTCATCTTTCCTTGAATTATAGAATAAATCAAATGGTAATATATTACCAACCTAGCTTCTTATAGATTCCGTCATTGGGTTGGTAACCTTGTATTAACCTTTTTAAGCTTGTAAAGATATCAGGATTCTTTTGGCTAGTCGAATTTGTAGTATATTCACATGAAAGAGTATCATATCTATGTTATTTTGTGTGTTTAACACATACACATTCTTCTCTTGGGAGTGGATTCTGAGATTCTAGAAACATTACGTCGGTAATCATTACTTTTAGCTTTTTTCACTTTATTGGTAACGTACGAAGTTTAGCGCTGTGAAGAACATAACATGTGGTCAATTTGAATAAACACTTGTTAATTGAGAAATGTTTGGGAATTTAATTGTGGGTTGGCATTATAAGTTAGTGTTTGGAATTGTTCATTCAAACATGGTTATTTTATTGATTCTTTCTCACTGTAAGGTACAAATACTTAAGCAAGTTTAAGTTGAGACAATTTGATAAATTGCTACATAGTGATAAATTTTTAGGGGAGTAATGGTGATTAATCAAGTTGTTGAGCACCAAAAGTAACAGGTGTTAATGGTACAAATGATCCACTGGTGATGGTAAAATGCACTTTATTTTGTATTTGTTTTTATGAGATTATGTGAAACTGGATTAACGGGTTCCGTGTTTTTTAATGATATCTTCATAGGGGTTTAAGTAGTTTCTGGTCGCAACCGGTAATTCAGAGGGAGAGTGTGGTGCTACCTCTACCTCTCGATCCATTGATGGAATCTATCTTCCCTGCTTTTATAGCTCGTGTCAAGTCACTACTGAATTCGGTTTTAAGGGGCAGTATGGGATTGCCTGTAAATGAAATTGTTGATTTTTATTTAGAGGTTGCAAATTTGACATGTTTACTTATTAATGATATATATTTTGGTTGGTGGATTTGAATATGACTAGAAATACATGATTCATAGGGGTTGTTTGGGATTGTTTACTAATTTAATTACTTGCAGAGGCTGTTTGGGAGATGATCTATAAAGGTTGTACATGATTGCTTATTGAGACGGCTAATAAAGAAATCTGCTTGCAATTTCTTACTAAAGCTGCTTATACGAAGTGTCTAGGATTGCTTGTTAAAACTGCCTGGCAATTCAATAAGTAGTTTTAATAAGCAATCTTCCGCACTCCCGATAAGTAGCTTTATTAAACAAATGCAAGTAGTTTTCTTTATTGGTTGTCTCAATAAGCAATCATGTATAACCTTTATAGACCAGAATTTCGATAAGCAATCCCAAACAACCTTCTTTTTGTTCTTTTTTTTAAAGTATAATAAAGACCGGTTTTTCCATTGACATCACCCTCTTTATTTAGTTCCGACACATATAAACATGTTTGTTTAGTCCTATATTAGAAACTGGTTCTTAGTAGAAACTTGTCTTTATGGTTTTAATAGAAACCGGTTCGGAGATACCCCTCACAGAGAGTGGTTCCAAAACCACTCTTCATGAGCTATTCTAACCGGTCTTCATGAACTTTTCTGTAGTAGTGAATCTTGATTTGATTTGTTATAGATTGTTTAGAAAACATTATCATTTGATGGATTCAAACTTAAATGTATACAGGATCTATCAGTTGAAATCCTAATTTGATGCACATTTTTCAAATACAAAATGGTTGCTAGATTCAAGCTAAAATGAATATTCAAATCAATCAACATGCTTTCATTAGTCTCAGTGGTGTTCTTAAGGTCATGCATTTTCATGATCCTATAGGTGCCTTGAGCATTGGTGCAACTCCTCTAAACAATATTAGCTTAGTGGTTTGTGAACAAGCTTTCAAGCCCAATCAATATATTTTCGAATAAAAGGTTTTTTTTTTCAAGTTTTTCTTACTTTTACTAGTACTTGTTGTTAACCTTCACATGTGAAAAAAGTTAATAAGTCGTCTAGAAATTAACATTTCTTTGTATGACAAGTGGTCAATCTTTGTCTTGCAAATTCAGCAATGGATACGAATAAACATGTCAAACCTCGTTTCATGAGAACCTTTAGATAAGTAACTACTGTATCTAATTAGTTAAACCTACAATCTCTTAGGTTGATTCTCTTTTCCTTTCGTTACTTTCTAATGACTTGTTACACATGAAACATTGATCTTTAAGATTCGTGAACTTGGTCACATATGAAAATATATGTCTTGTACCTATTTAAGATGCATGAATCACTTGGTCACGTGTCAAAATATATATATCTCGTATCTTTTTAAGGTGCGTGAAACACTTGGTCAAATGTGAAAATAAATGTCTTGTAACTTGTCACATGTGAAAATATGTCTCTAACATATTAAGATGCGTGAAAACTTCGTCACATGTGAAAATATATGTCTCGTAGATTATAAAGATGTGTGAACAACTTAGTCACATGTGAAAATATGTCTCGTAACATGGTCACATGTGAAAATAATGTGAAAATATATTTCTCGTAGCTTTCAAGATCGCATGAACAACTCTTGGTCACATGTGAATTTGTATGTCCTGCATATGACTCATAAATTATAAAGATGTGTGGACAACTTCGTCACACGTGAAAATAAAAGAAGCACAAAACTTAAGAAGCTGATGAATGCATAATATGACAGGAAATCCATTGATATTAACTCAATTGCTTTGACAATTCATCATATGCAAAGTTAACTTGAATATACCGAAGAGGATATCACGAGTTGGAGGTAGTGGCAACACAAAGGATTGAGATTCTCTTATGTTTTTGTCTCATGTTTTGTAATGTTGAACCAATGAGATTAAAACAAAACTAATTGTGGGGCCATTATTGAGTAAAATATGAGACCTCTTAATTTACTCTCTCTCACAACATGCTAACATTAAAAGAACATGAGAGATGTCAAAATGAGAGGATCTCAATCCCAACAGAAAATACTACATGCTCATGTATAGATATACGTTTATTTACTAGTGAAGAAAGTATATTCACACGTGAAGAAAAAAAAATACATTTTTCATGTATAGATGTACGTATATTTACTAGTTAAGAAAGTATATTCACACGCGAAGAAAAAAATATATGCTCATGTATCAATGTACGTGTATTTACTTGTGTTTAGTTATACGCGAAGAAAAAAGTATATGCTCATGTATAAATGTACGTGTATTTACTAAAATTTAAATATTCATACACTAGTAACATCAAATATTCAATTATTGCTCATAATTCACGTCGAAGATAGTCTTACAAAATATAAATGATCGTCTATTAAACATCAATATATCCTATTTGTACACTTCTAGTATAAAAAATACACTATTAAGATCAAAGTTTCAATATTTGATCATAATATTCACATATGAAGATATTTCTTAGAAAACTTAAATAATCGTCTATTAAACATTAATATCTCCTATTTTTACATTTCTTGTATAAAATATACGCTAATGAGATCAAATATTCAATCCTTACTCATAATTTTCACGTGCGAAGATATTCTTACAAATATTTAAATAATCGTCTATTAAACATAGATATCTTCTATTTTTACACTTCTAGTAATAAAAATACATTAGTAATATCAAACCTTCAATATTTGCTCATAATTTTCACGTGTGAAGATATTCTTACAAAACTTAAATAATCATTAATTAAACATTAATATCTCTTATTTGTACTCTTCTACTACCTCCGTCCCAAAATGATTGTCCTCATTTGACTTTTTAAAGTCTTAATTTCTCAACTTTGATTCTTGATATTTTTATATGTGTTATATAATATTTGATGAAAATTACACCAATGAAAAACCATTATATAGCCAATCCATTCATAAATTTTGCATCAATTATTATATAATACAAACAAAAATATATAATATCAAAGTTAAGAAATTAAGACTTTAAAAAGTCAAATGAGGACAATTAATTTGGGACGGAGGGAGTAACATAAAATACGATAGTTAGATCAAAGCTTCAATCTTGATCATAATTTTCACGCTCGAAGATATATTCTTATAAAACTTGAATAATCGTCTATTAATCAACAATATCTCCAATTTTTACAAATCTAGCATAAAAATACGCTATTAAGATAAAAGCTTCAATCTTTGCTCATAAATTTCACGCGTGAAGATATTCTTACAAAACTTAAATAACCATCTATTAAACATCAATATTGTTATGAATAATATTATGTGGATGTCCATATAACCCATAAGAGGCCCAAAGCCCAATTAGCTATTAGGGTTTTACCCTAATATTTATCTTATATATACTCGTTGTAATCTCCTATACTATGATCAATTGAATAATACTTTTCGTTCTCTCAATTCTTGTTTACAACACGTTATCAGCACGATCTGAATTGAAGATGATTTCGGTTTCTTAAAAGACTTCCTAAGTTTTTTTTCCGTAATATCTTAAATCACTATGGTACGTCTTGAACTCTCCTAATCATCGAATTTGTTTATTGCGAATATTAGGTAAATATAATCTATTAAAATTTAGATATTAATATTCTATTAAAATTAAGATAAGCACGTAATCTTTTTACCAATTCATGCATTGAGTTGTTGCTTCGTAAATCGTACTGTTATAACGTCATTAATTATATTGTTTATTTTATGTGTACGTGATTGATTTATGACTTTTATGATTCATGATCCATGTTAATGGTTTTATAATTGGATCCATTAATTATTACTCCTTACATGTTGGTTTGTATATACACGTATATGTTTTTTTTATTTTCTAAGAAAACATTACTCTTTAGTATTGCATATGAAAAATTAAATCGGTGACAAATGTAATAGTGATTTTATGTCAAAAGTCCTTCACCTCACATGTTATTGCTAAACATAAATTAATAATACAATGTTAGGCTATGCTATAGATAGTTATCTTAAAGGGATAACTTTAACATTTAATTAAATTGTTAATTGAGGTATTTTAGATTGCAACTCATTGCATACTCACGTATTCTTAAAAAAATTAATTTGATTTACATACATTATCATATGGCTTGAATGTAGATTATAATTATATATAAGGTTAACATGTGTTTATACGGTAGAATTGTGTAAATATATATCACATGCTTGTGTACTCATACATACAGTCACTTTAAATATTTTTTTAGTTAATAGACATGCAAATAAGATGTTTAAAATAAATATAACGTCAAGAATTTTTACATGTGATGTTGTTCCAACCATACTTCTTAGTTGTATATATCAACTAGAGGTGAACGATAAACTTATTACTTTGCAGGTCCTCTATGCATGGTTATATATTTACAATTTATTGTGCACGAACTCATTTTTTTTTGAATCCAATTCTCATTTATATGAATAGTTAATAAATTGATAATCTTTTAGTCTTGTTTTAAAAGTTGTTGAGGCTTGTTATACGTCAACTCTATTATACATCAAAGTAAAAAGTTTTATTGATGATGTTAAGTAATTTGTGATTTATGTTTAAGAGTGTGTTAGTGGTGTTTGTTTATGAGTTGGCCTATCACTTTGAGCTGTATGAGATTAGATATATAACGTGCTTTATATGCTAGTATATAGTAATTTTGAATCATTAGATTATATGATGTTGACACAATCGCATGTAATGTAAATTATGCGTTTTGGCTTATGATTTGTGATTTTTTCTTATGTTCTTTGTTTAAGTTATGCTCTATTTGATGTGCATTAAAACGACATATAGTTTGCATATACTTTGCGCTCATTTAGTTTTGCATCATTTGTGTTTGTTTTGTGGACACTATCAGTATTTATGTACGTATTTGATTTTTGATGCTAAAAATTGGATATTATGAAAATAATCACGAAGACATGATCGACAATGTAAAAGATGAATCTTGTAGAAACAATTGTGAAGTTGATTATCTGAGATAATTTTAAAATTGCAGTTCTTTATCGTTGGATAAACTAATACTACTAAGTAAGCTTATATGTGATAAGCTTTATACTAAGGTGATATATGAATATTATATGATAGAAGTTTTCTAAACTGATATTTACTTATTACCATGAAAATATGATCTTTTAAAAGATATAATTAAACTTGTCTTATGATTAAATATGCTTTACACCCTAGAAAAATATGTAATGACTAATGACCAACATTAATGATACTATTGTTAAGGATGGCTAAATAAAAAGAAGATATTAAGATTACTTAGTTGACTCAAATTATGCCATTATGTTTCCCGCATATGCGTGCATTACTTATTATGTGGTTTTATTTGCTTATGAGACCTTTTATTGAATTGTTAGTGGTATATATGTGTTTACAAAATTGTGCAACTTCGATACAGAAAATGTGTTTCTTGTTTAATAATGCTATAAGCTAATGTGGATATTATATTAAACTATGTAAAAGACATAAAAGTGCTAATTGGAGAAATTTGAACTCTCCATATTATTCGACTTTTATATAAAGAGGTGCAATTAAAGCACATGCGGTCATAACCTAGAGTTTATGAGCCAGGATTATTTATTGGCATGGCCGGTTGAACCATCCCGGATCAATAATGATGCGAACCATACACAAGAACCTTGAGTTCTTCAAAGGTTATTTGATTAGTTTTATTGTTCTCAATAGAAATGCATTATTCACTTATTATCATCAAATTAAAGTAATGACTTTGTCCTATGAAGTTTTGAAAAGAACATAAAGGGGATGTATGTAGGCCTATACATCTGCCATGTGGATCATTTTGAGTTTTAAAATCGATGCATCATCAAAATGATCATTAAATAGGCAACTTAAGGTTAGCGTAATTAGTGGCTCGACTTATAAATGCGAGCACAGTTTTCCACATTGTATTATTGAGAATGGTGGTGAAAACTTCTAAGTACCGGGCGATTATTGGAATAAGTGTTGAAGTTTATGTAGCCCAAGTTCATACGCAATTGCTTTGTTGAAACGTTCATAAATCGTCTTCAGTTGATTGCAAAGCCAATAATTATGAGAACAAAAATCTTAGATTATGGGGCATGTTATAAAATATGAATTCGCATAATGCCAACAAGATTAATGAATACTCCCCAATAAAAAGGTTTATGGTCACGAACCATATTGTGACAACTCGTAATTTCAGGTCATTTTACAAAATTTGAAAATTTCACTATTCATCTCGGGAATTTACTATTCATCAGTTACTATTCATCATTTTACTATTCATCGTTTTAGAAGTCGATTTGATATTATGAAAGGGTATTTCAAAATTTTACTATTCACGAAACACTATTCATTCCCGGAGAAAATCACTATTCATGAGTCACTATTCATCATTTTTTGTAAACTAGGTTTACGAGTATCAAATACAGTAACCGGAGGTTAAGCAGCGTATTCATGGAATAACATCAAGGACATTTCATATAGACTAGGTTTAGTCTACATATCATTAGCATCATTATCATCATATTAACTCATGCATGGTTTTGCATTTTTCATAAAACGTTTATTTTCCTATTAAATAAACGCTATCGCAGTAAAACATTTATTTTGAATATTGATCCGACACTTTCAAAAATAATCTTAATATATTTTTATACTCATTTTAAGACTATAAAAATTATATTATTAGTTTACCAGATGTTTTCAATTTATTTTGTATATAAATTGTTATGTATAAATATTTACGGTTTTAGTAGAATTCAACACGATAAATATTTATTCACTCAATACTTGTGAGAAATGTATTTTTATAATTTTATGACTTCAATACATTTTATTTTATTCCTTAAAATCTATTTTTAGCTATTTACACTAAATACCTAATTATATTTACAATTTACACATTAAACTTAACCTTTAAAATACTTTACTCATCAAATACACCTCATTTATTCCCAAAATATCCCATTTTGCCTTTGTCACATGTTATCAAATTGGTCTTTACTTCTCTAGAGTACACCTACACAATTTATATGATATTTACAAGTATATAAAAGATCTAATAAAGTAAAACACCTACAAAAACACATATTCAAGGTGTATCAAAACCAAAAACACTCTCTTCTTATGGGGTGGTAATGGCCAAGGTCTAGCACAAGGAGAAATCAAATATTTTTCATGATCCAAGTATTAATCAAGTCCTAGGAATGATCTATGTTAAGGTTTTAAAATAAAAACCTATAGATTAATAAGGTTTTCATCATTTTCTTCATATAATCATACAAGTAAGCAATTCATGATTTTCATAACTCTTTCATATTCATCCTTATGTTATTTCATCATTTTTGCAAGAAAACATGCATGTTACATATGAGTCTATACCACTTTTAATGTTTTTATTACTTGTTATGAAATATAATCATCCTATAAATAATCCCTTGTAACATATCATGTTTGATGATGTCTAGGAACCCATGACACCCTAAGAAGGTGTATGGTAGGATTAGAATAGCTTTGGAGTTGTTTTGAATTGGTTAGAATAGGTTTGGCGCGAGAAAAACTCATTTCGACAAGTTTACTTAAGTGTCTGTCCATATTTTTGAACGGAATTTTCGACAATAGATAAAATTTTTTGGCCTAGATATGTAGAAAATAAACTTTAAAAGAAAAACGCGTGGCAGCTTGAGGCGGAGCGGGTTAAAACGGAGCTATAACTAAGAAGTTATGAATTTTCAAGTTAGACGATGAAAACTATAAAATCCTAAAAATTCAGCATTTTACGTCCAATTTGTGACGAGTCAAAAATGAGACTTAGGCGTTATGAAATGTGTCGATTTATCAAAAATATATTAGTATACTTTGATACGAAGCTAAGGACATATAAAAAGCGAAAAGCGGACTTGTAACGATTAAATTATACACGTTTACACAAAGTTGCCGTAAGTTTATTATATAAGAAAAACTATTATATTTCTATTAGACAAGTATTACCAAAGCAACAAGTAACCATGTTGAAGGTCGTTTTTAACATTGATGTAGAACTTTTTATAACGTGATGTCTTCTAGTAAAAATAAGTTCGCCAAGCATATTTTCCAAAATGTCCAACCGTCGTTTAGAAGTTGTAACAATTAATACTGGTCATTAAACTTTGCCGAAAAACCACCCTTAAACGATATTTTGGACACAAGTACCATACTTAACCTATATTTTTCTCCATGATCGAGACATCTAGGATAAAAACTTGTATGCTAACACTTTGAGATAATGATACAAGCTTCCCAAAACCGTTGAGTTTGTTTCCTAACACCCGATGTGCACCATTTTACGACTAGCTTTTAAGGCAAGTTTTCACTTTCATGAAATTTTCAATGACATTATTTACTACTAATTTAAAAGTTATAATTTCATAATAAATCATTAAATGATTATCGTAAGATATCATTTCAACGTTAATACTTGTAAAGTATTTTATAACATGACGAGATGTCATAAACATATATTTCGACGATAAATTCTATTTTCAAAAGCGTCATAAGTGGTATAGATTACTTATGGATTTGCATGCACGACATTGTTTCATGATTTACATTAGAACATATCA
Organism: Chrysanthemum makinoi; assembly: GCA_910596185.1. Taxonomy (NCBI): domain Eukaryota; kingdom Viridiplantae; phylum Streptophyta; class Magnoliopsida; order Asterales; family Asteraceae; genus Chrysanthemum; species Chrysanthemum makinoi. Next base: position 290,520,720 of record OU343224.1, on the reverse strand, counting down.
TTCATAATAGGTCACGGTCGAGGTTGCTTACCATTTCAATATTGCCATTATATCATCATTATTGCAACCTGTGAGTTTTCATAGCCCCGATTTATTCAAGTTTATACTTTATTTCAAACCTACGGGAGAGAATACATTGCACATCATTTTTATTACGATACCAAGTATATCAAATTAATTACATTGCTTAAGTTACCTCATTGCCGGTTAAATGTCCCCATTTCATAATCATGAACCGTTAATTTCATAGAAGCGAGGGTGAGTGGATAGATCTATCGGTGGTGACACCTCCATCCGGGTTGGTGGATTCCAATCGGACGGATGCATTTCATTTCATTATCATTATTTGAGTTGTTTGGCAAAAACTCTCTCATTGAGGCGGCTTAACATCACAAGCGGTGTCATGTGCTTAAGCAATTGTAACATCATTTTGTGACATCATTGTCATACATAACTTATACTTGTGGTAGTCAGATAAACATATACATAAACTCTATGAACTCACTCAACCTTTGTGTTGACACTTTTAGCAATGTATTGTCAGGTAACTAAGGCATTCACTTCATGGCATGCATGTGGACATATCATAAAGTCAGCGGTGACGACGCCAGCGTCTCATGTATTTATGACACTTTAAAACATCGTTTGACTTGTACCAAACTTATTTTTCCGCACATGTTGATTTTCATTTGGAACTATCTTTGTAACTCAATGTTTTAATATATCAAACGATGTTCTTTTCAAAGCGACACTTTTAGGTCGCTCAATATAACTCGTGATTGTGATGCTATGACGATCATCCCGAATTCCATTCGGGCCACGCAAAACAGGTAATTTGGGGTGTGATGTGATTGGCATCGAGCTTGCTATAGAGAACTAGGTTATATCATTGACCCTAGACTATAACTACATCATCATAGCATCTCATCATTTCATCATAAGTGCATAGTCACTATACATGCAGTTTCATACGCACATTTTACGAGTTATTTACTTTCATTTCAAAATCGATTGTCACATAGATGCCTTCAAATACTCATCCCATCATACTCACATCACTTTGACATGGAGAATGCCCTGTCATTCCCTATCATAATTTAACATCATTGACTCAACACCGATAACATCGGATGATGAGACCGAACCCTTTAGGAGGATTTAAGTTGCACCTACACCATCAATGGCCACCATTGATTCACTTTGTAGGATCGGGACAATTTTATCATTCCGTTGAGACAGATCATACCATTTGGTAGGACTTACAAGCTTAGTCCTAGTGGACCTATTAGTCATACATTTAATTTGCATTGGGAAGCGTGCATAATTTGACACACCACTACCATCTACCACTAAGACTACGGAAACTACACTATCTTATAGATTTGAGACCGGGCTGAGAGTTTCAAAGTTGTTGTTGCTTTGACTCTACTACTCCTACACTTGAGGCATAATTAGACCACCCAGGCGGAACCGATAATAAGTACCTTTCTAGCTAATGTAATCTTTATCATTTATTATCTCCACGTTAATCACAACCTTTGTTCATTTCATTCTTTATTCCAATTGCCCAATTTTCAATCATTTCACGATGATACCTCACTATCTTACTAGGGGTTAGGCCAACTTTATTCTTGACCAATTAGGAGACTATTATCATTCTATGAGGTTTCCCCGTGTATCCTACAAACCATTCAACAAATTATATTTCAAGTTATTTTGCTACCATTTCATGAAATTATTTCACTTAATATTATTTCAAGCTATTCTACACTATCTTAGAAACATTGTTTCATAAAGTTTTAAAACAAGTTGTTTCAGTTACCACCTTATCAATTGGCTTTCAGTCATTTTATCAATTATTTAATACCATCATGTAGAACTATTTTCATGTTACTAAAAATTATTGAACCATTGTCTCACAAAACAAAACGTTGAATACCATCTAAAACTTCGGAGGAACATAATATCATTTCAACAAAACCAAGCATCAAATCATTTGTCCTCGATTATACATGGCTTGATCACCTATGTATAATTCAGGGAAGAATATGTCATGAAAGTAAAAAGCATCATTTCAAATCTCTTAAAACAATCTTCACTCAAAAGCAAAGCTTTGTAATCGGATAAATTGTTCATAAACATTTCTTTTGTTAACACTCTATAGAAGCCTACGCCATTCATCCTCACTCAACCGATAAGTTAGAATTTGACGAGTGACCTTTTAGGAAAGGCTTCCTATACCATCTATGAGGAGGATTCCTCGATACAAGAAAACAATGAAAGCATTCTAGACTACCAACAACGACTAGAAGTATATAGTAAGACGTTTCAAAACTCAACAAAAATCTTAAGACATCACGAGACATTCCGAACCACTATTTTGGACTAAAAGCCAAATTATATCATTTCAAAAGTACTAGCTAGACCGAGTTACAAGATTTAGTACAAAGCAAATACACACTAAGCAACACTATAGGGATCAACCAAGTCTTCTAAATGAGACTACATAACATTTCACTAAACATGGCCTCAACAATATGTGAACTTCCCTACAATGAGTTTCCTTAAAGGAAAATTTGGTTAAATTTAGGTTATCGATATAAACTTTCCCTAAGGCATTGTGTTCTCTAAAAATTACGGATAACCTCACTTTCATATCAAGAGATGCAACAGGTTTGAACATAACTTGGACAATCAATGACTCTCCATCTACAAGTGAAATTAGAACAAACATTCTTCGACATAGTATAAGTTGATATCTATGTTTATGCTAGCATAATAACAATCTAAGTGATGAAATATTTTAGAAGCACTCAATATCTGGAATGATCTTGAAAATCAATCACTACACCACATCACTTAAATATTTGAGGTTTTGTGACTTTACAACATAGAGCATGGAAACACTTCGATAATCAAACAATAAACATTTTAGTCATGGAGACTAAGCACCTTAGGCAAGTAATGACATTCGCTAGAACTAGAAACGCCGAGGAATCACAATCAAGTACCCATAATCTATTCATTTCTATAAGGTCCTTTTCGACAGATTTAACATTTTGAAATTTGGCATGAGACACGTGGTATCAATTCCAGTTGTACCTATTATAAGCTGTCACACCCCCAAATTACTGCTTTTGCAAATTTAATGGAATTCCGGGATTGACTGTCATAACACCACAATCACAGTTATATTGAACGACCTAAAGTGTCGTTTGGAAAATACATCGTTTGATTTAATAAAATAATCAGAGTTTACAAAGTAGGTCCCAAATGAAAAATCAACTTGTGCGGAAATAAGTTTGATACAATCCAAACGATGTTTTAAAGTGCGTAAAACCCAAGTGAGGCGCGTCGTCACCACGACTCCATGATGTGTCCAAATGCATGCCATGAAGTGAATGCCTTAGATACCGGAGATAAAACATGCTAAAAGTGTCAACACAAAGGTTGAGTGAGTTCATAGAGTTTGAGTTGAAATGTAAAGCCTTTCTAAGTCGCTTATGCAAAGAAAGGCATTGTAAATCGTTGAAATGTAAAGACTTTCAAAATCGCTTATGTAGCAAAGGCATTGTAAATCCACCTCGCCTCAGTTCAAGTCCGCCCATACAAAACTTGCAACCCTGTGTGTTCACAACCCACCGCCGAATAATATGCATAGTTTATGTTCAAAACAATCGTCATATGAATTCACAAAATAGTGCATGACTCAATGTATCGAATCGTTTATGCAAAGGCAAAGGCATTGTAATCCACTCGGTTCCCAAGTCCAGCCCATACAAAACTTGCAACCTGTGTGTTCACAACCCATTGCCGAAATGTATATATAGTTTATATTCAACCACACATCGCCAAATGAATTCACAATAGTACCTAACTCGACGTAAAACCATAGGTTTAATTAATTCGCTTGAACACAATCATCGTAGTGTGAGTTAAATTGTTTCACACTCATCGTTAAAAACAACATCGTATTTATTTCACTAAGTTCATGACACCAAAGCGTAAACATCGCACCAATAAAAATTGGTAATCATCGTTTTCATCGCCGCTCACCTAATAGGTAATTTGCCAATTTACCTTAATGATTCAAATATAGTGCCGATTTCCCTAAATGGGTCAATAGGAGCGGAGTGTTAATTCAATAGGCCTATTCACTATACTCAAGGCTCACCCTCGCAGTGACTAATGGTTCAAGATGTAGGGACTTCGAACATGGCAAATACTTAGTGACAATAAAACATCGGATATAGCATACGGTTCAAAGCATTTGTGTTCAATTTAAAATGTAGCATGTATCTCCCCCAAGAGTTTGTAAAACAGTTAAAAAGAGTAAAGTGGGGCTATGAACTCACAGAATCCTTAAAAGTTAGATTACTTATGAAAGTAAATGAAAATAATTGAGCATGTATCTCCCCAAAACAGCTTATGAAAACAAGTAAAAGTGGGCTATGAAACTTCACTTGGTGGAATGATGCTAAGACAAAAGTGAGTACATAAGAGATGTAGTGTGATACCTAAATCTTGACCTATGTTGAATGTTATGATACGTAATGAGTTGCAATGTAATGTTATGCATGCATTTCGTATGTTATTTATACCATTCATGAAGTTTTGAAAATATTACTTATCGTCGAAAAATACTGCGTTGGACGCTCGACCAATCAAAATCACTTTACAAGTATTTACGTCAAAATGTCATCCTACAATGGTTTTATAATGATTTATGGTGAAATTTTCACTTTTCGTCGCAAAACAATGTCGTCGGAATATTCATGAAATTAACAAAAATGGCTTTGGAAAACTAGTCGTAAAATAGTGTACGTCGATCGTTAGAGAACGAACTCTACTGTTTTGGAAAGTTTGTATCGATATCTAAAAGTTTCAGTTCAGGAGTTTTCGTCCAAAAGGTCTCGAACATAAAGATAATAAGGGTTAAAGATGGTGATTTTAGTTACCGTAACACTTGTCTCGTAAAAATAATATAGTTTTTCTAAAAATAATAGTTACGGCAAGTTTATGAAAACGTGTATCTCTTAGTCGTTTCAAATCCGTTTTCTAAATTATTACGTCCTTAGCTTCGTAGCAAAGTATACTAATATATTTTTGATAAGTCGAAATAATTTGTGAAGCTTAAGGCTCGTTTTTGACCCGAACAAGATAAATATATGTTGCTGAAATTTCGGAAAACTATTTATTTCGCCGCCAAACTTTAAAATTCATAACTTCTCGTTATAACTCCGTTTTTATCCGTTCAAGCAGCCACGGATTCGTTTTAAAGTATATTTTCTAAATATCAAGGCCAAAAATTCGTGCCTACTGTCGGATTTTCCAGAAAATCAAAACAAGGACAGAACACTTTTTATACATATCGAAAATAGTTTTTCTCGTACTAAACTTATTCCAATCCCTTCAAATCAACTCCAAAGCTATTCTAATCCTACCATACACCTTCTTAGGGTGTCATGGGTTCCTAATCATCATCAAGACCAAAATATAACAAGGAAATAATTATAGGATGACTTTATATATATAAACTCTAAAATCAATGTAAAAATGGTATAAACAACACAAGTCTTGCATGTTTTTGCTCAAAAATGATAAGATGAGTATAAAATGAATATGTAAGATGAAAATAAACATGAGATGCTTACTAGTGATATGATGAGGTGATTAGAACCAAGGATTAACCTAAACACCCTAGGTTTTTATTTCAAAACCTTGATGAGAGTGTAATCTAGATTGTGATAAACTTGAGCTTGGAAAAACTTGATGATCTCTTAAAAAAACTCATATGGCCGGTTCTTGGAGATGGAAAAAGGAGAGGAGAAAGTTTGATGGATCTTGCATTATTGTTGTGAATGAATTATGTGAAAATAAGTTGAGTATAGATGTATATATTCAAGAAAAATGTACCAACTAATAAATGAGGCACCTTCCCCCCTTCCATAACCGGTTTTTAGGGGATGTGGTTCCCAAATATATTATTATTATTTTTTTTTAATAAACTTATGTACTTGCATATATATTGTGTAATATTTAGTAAAATGTATAAGTAAAGGTGTAGAAATTGTACAAGTAAAGGTAAATGGAAATTTTTTTGGTACAAGTAAGTTTTTTTAATAGATCAAAATAGAGTGTAATGATATAATAAAAATTGTAAAAATACATTCCTTGTGAAATTTGAGTGATAAAATAATTATCGAGTAGTTTTTAAGAAAAACGTTGTAATAATATAAATTTAACGATTTATATACCAAATAAATTTAAAACACTAGGAAAACTAAAAATATAGTTTTTATGAACTAAATGTAAGTTTAAAAATACATCGGGATCATTTTTGAAAGTAACGGATTAAATATTAAAAATAATAACTCACGCGATAACGTTTATTGAATATAAAAATTACGCGATACAAGTGAAATGAAATGTCGTGAAAGAACTAATATGATGCAAATGATGTCAATGAAATGTAGACTAATCTTAGTCCATATGAAATGTACGTGATGTTATGATCATGAATTCGCCGCTAAACCATAAAGGTTACCGAATTGAACAAGTAAACCAAGTTTACTATAAATGTTGAAATAGTGAAGCATAAATTATGTCGAAAATGACACGAAAGTACGGGTTGTCACATTATTACCATCAAAGGAATTCATTACTCGAATTCAGTGTTAGTCTCTCGGAGTTAGGGTTTGATGAGGCAAGTCTTTCCCATTCTCGAAAGCAAAACCCTCAAAGCTTTTGGTAACCGATTTTTACTTAATCTCACAACTCATCAAACAAGAGCTGTCATGAGATTAGGCTAAATCGGTTTAGGTAACAACTTGTTTCTAGCTTGATCTTTGCAACTCATCAAACAAGAATCACGCGGATCAAACTAGAAACAAGTGGTTTGAAGAAAATCTTTTGAAAATTTGGCTCGATTACGGAATTGTTTACACATATAAGCCTACTACTCCCTTCATTGCATGATTCTTCCCTAATTAGACATAGTGATCGTGCTATGTATAATTTAGGAGTAACTATGGAATGCTTGGACTAATCGTCTCATATGATGTTTGGTGTTAGTCAACCTAAGGTGTAAAAATTGTGATAGGGAATGAGGGCATTCTCCACTTTGAGTATGAGAAAGGATAATGGATGGGTATTTAAGAGCATCCATGTGACAATCGATTTGAAATGAAAGTAAATAACTCGAAAAATGTACGTTATAAATCGTATGCAAAGTGAACGTTACTTATGATGAAATGATGAGATGCTATGATAATGTAGTTATAGCTGGGGTCAATGATGCAACCTAGTTCTCTATAACCCAAGAGCTCATACCAATCTGTCACACCCCAAATTACACCGTTTTTCTACAATGAATGGAATTCTCGGGATCGTGTCATAGCATCACAATCACAGTTATATTGAACGACCTAAAGTGTCGCTTGGAAAATACATCGTTTGATTTAATAAAATATCAGAGTTTACAAAGTATAGGTCCCAAATGAAAATCAATTTGTGCGGAAATAAGTTTGATACAATCCAAGCGATGTTTTAAAGCGTTTTGCCAGAAACCCAAATGAGCAGCGTCGTCACTCACGCCACTTATGATGTGTCCAAATGCATGCCATGAAGTGAATGCCTTAGATACCCGAGATAAAACATGCTAAAAGTGTCAACACAAAGGTTGAGTGAGTTCATAGAGTTTGAGTTGAAATGTAAAGCCTTTCTAAGTCGTTTATGCAGCAAAGGCATTGTAAATCGTTGAAATGTAAAGACTTTCAAAATCGTTTATGTAGCAAAGGCATTGTAAATCCACTCCGCCTCCAAGTCCTCCCCGCCATACAAAACTTGCAACACATTGTGTTCACAACCTGCCGAATATGCATAGTTTATGTTCAAACCGAAATCGCATATGAATTCACAAAATAGTGCATGACTCAATGTATCGAATCGGATTTATGCAGCAAAGAAAGGCATTGTAAATCCACTGGTTCCCAAGTCCCGCCATACAAAAACTTGCAACCTCGTGGTGTTCACAACCCATTGCCAAAATGTATATATAGTTTATATTCAACCACACATCGTCAAATGAATTCACAATAGTACCTAACTTGACGTAAAACCATAGGTTTAATTAATTGCTTTTGAACACAATCATCGAAAATTGTTTCACACTCATCGTAAAAACAACATCATTATTTATTTCACTAAGTTCATGACACCAAAGCGTAAACATCGCACCAATAAAATTGGTAATCATCGTTTCATCGCCCCCCTAATAGGTAATTTGCCAATTTACCTTAATGATTCAAATATAGTGCGTTCGATTTCCCCTAAATGGGTCAATAGGAGCTGAGTGTTAATTCAATAGGCCTATTCACTATACTCAAGCCACCCGCAAGTGACTAATGGTTCATGATGTAGGGACTTCTAACATGGCAAATACTTAGTGACAATAAAACATCTGGATATAGCATACGTTCAAAGCATTTGTGTTCAATTTAAAATGTAGCATGTATCTCCCCAAGAGTTTGTAAAACAGTTAAAAGAGTAAAAGTGGGGCTATGAACTCACGGTAATCCTTAAAAGTTAGATTACTTATGAAAGTAAATGAAAATAATTGAGCATGTATCTCCCCAAAAACAGTTATGAAAACAAGTAAAAGTAGGGGCTATGAAACTCACTTGGTGGAATGATGCTAAGACAAAAGTGAGTACACCGAGATGTAGTGTGATACGTAAATCTTGACCTATGATGAATGTTATGATACGTAATGAGTTGCAATGTAATGTTATGCATGCATTTAGTATGTTATTTATACCATTTGCGAGTTTTGAAAATATTACTTATCGTCGAAAAATACTCGCTTGACGCGTCTCGACCAATCCAAAATCACTTTTCAAGTTTTTACGCCAAAATGTCATCCTACAATGGTTTTATAATGATTTATGGTGAAATTTTCACTTTTCGCGAAATTAACAATGTCGCTCTTTAATATTCATGAAATTAACAAAAATGGCTTTGGAAAACTAGTCGTAAAATAGTGTACGTCGATCGTTAGAGAACGAACTCTACTGTTTTGGAAAGTTTGTATCGATATCTAAAAGTTTCAGTCAGTTTTTCCAAAAGGTCCCTCTAACATAAAGATAATAAGGGTTAAAGATGGTGATTTTAGTTACCGTAACACTTGTCTCTTAAAAATAATATAGTTTTTCTAAAAATAATAGTTACGGCAATTTTATGAAAGCGTGTATATCTTAGTCGCTTTCAAACCGCTTTCTACGTATTATACGCCCTTAGCTCGTATCAAAGTATACTAATATATTTTTGACAATTAGAAATAATTTGTGAAGCTTAAGGCTCGTTTTGACCAACAAGATAAATATATGTTGAAATTTCAGAAAACTATTTATTTCGTCGCCAAACTTTGTAAAATTCATAACTTCCTTCGTTATAACTCCGTTTTATCCTTCAAGCGCCGAGTTAGGATTCGCTTTTTAAAGTATATTTTCTAAATATCAAAGCCAAAAATTCGTGCCTACTGTCGGATTTTCCAGAAAATCAAAACAAGGACAGAACACTTTTTATACATATCTAAAATAGTTTTCTTCATACTAAACTTATTCCAATCCCTTCAAATCAACTCCAAAGCTATTCTAATCCTACCATACACCTTCTTAGGGTGTCATGGGTTCCTAATCATCATCAAGACCAAAATATAACAAGGAAATAATTATAGGATGACTTTATATATATAAACTCTAAAATCAATGTAAAAATGGTATAAACAACACAAGTCTTGCATGTTTTGCTCAAAAATGATAAGATGAGTATAAAATGAATATGTAAGATGAAAAATAAACATGAGATGCTTACTAGTGATATGATGAGGTGATTAGAACCAAGGATTAACCTAAACACCCTAGGTTTTATTTCAAAACCTTAATGAGAGTGTAATCTAGATTGTGATAAACTTGAGCTTGGAAAAACTTGATGATCTCTTAAAAAAACTCATATGGCCGGTTCTTGAGATGGAAAAGGAGAGGAGAAAGTTTGATGGATCTTGCATTATTGTTGTGAATGAATTATGTGAAAATAAGTTGAGTATAGATGTATATATTCAAGAAAAATGTACCAACTAATAAATGAGGCACCTTCCCCCTTCCATAACCGGTTTTAGGGATGTGGTTCCCAAATATATATATATATATTTTTTTTTAATAAACTTATGTACTTGCATATATATTGTGTAATATTTAGTAAAATGTATAAGTAAAGGTGTAGAAATTGTACAAGTAAAGGTAAATGGAAATTTTTGGTACAAGTAAGTTTTTTTTAATAGATCAAAATAGAGTGTAATGATATAATAAAAAAAAATTGTAAAATACATTCCTCAAGTGAAATTGAGTGATAAAATAATTATCGGTAGTTTAAGAAAACGCGTTGTAATAATATAAATTTAACGATTTATATACCAAATAAATTTAAACACTAGAAAACTAAAAATATATTTTTTATGAACTAAATGTAAGTTTAAAAATACATCGGGATCATTTTTGAAAGTAACGGATTAAATATTAAAATATAACTCACGTGATAACGCTTTATTGAATATAAAAATTACAGCCACATACAAGTGAAATGAAATGTCGTGAAAGAACTAATATGATGCAAATGATGTCAATGAAATGTAGACTAATCTTAGTCCATATGAAATGTACGTGATGTTATGATCATGAATTCGCCGCTAAACCATAAAGGTTACGAGGAATCAACAAGTACCCATAATCTATTCAAGTTTACTATAAGTCCTTTTCGAAATAGTGAACATTTTGAAATTATGTGAAATGACACGTGGTCAATGTTGTACCTATTATAAGCTATTCGATTCACCTTAGGCTCCTGATAACCATTTCAATCTTCCCATGGAACCTACTAGGACATGAGTACCGCCTATTATCCTCAGCTCATTGGTCAGAGCGAGAGAACAATTCAAACATTAGAAGATATACTCAAGGCATGTGTGATTTTCTAGAAATGATTAGGCAAATCATTCTTCATCGAACAAATTGCTTTACAACAATAGTTAGCACATGAACATATTGACTACATCATTTGAGGCACTCTAAGGTTGAGGTGTCAATCACTCATTCATTGGTCAAAATCAGGAAAGTCCAACTTATTAGTCCATGACTTATTCACGAAACAACACGGAAATCGTACAAATCAAAAATCAGTTACAAATAACAACATATAGCTAGATAAGCTACGTAGATATACGACGCAAAATATTGGAAGTATGTTCCATAAGTCGCAAACCATTAGAATTTCAAGTTGGCAACAGATTTATGTTCAAAGTCCCGTCTTGAAAAGGCGTGGTGACTTCGAGAAAAACATTGGACGACCCAATGCGACTCAAATACCCTCACCTTTCACCGATAACATCGTAGAACCTAACATGGACTGAATTCAGGGACTGAATTCCTTTTTAGATGGGCGAATGTGACAACTCGTAATTTCAGGTCATTTTACAAAATTTGAAAATTTCACTATTCATCTCGGGACTTTACTATTCATCGGTTACTATTCATCATTTTACTATTCATCGTTTTAGAAGTCGATTTGATATTATGAAAGGGTATTTCAAAATTTTACTATTCACGAAACACTATTCATTCCCGGAGAAAATCACTATTCATGAGTCACTATTCATCATTTTTCGTAAACTAGGTTTACGAGTATCAAATACGCGTAACCTGGAGGGTTAAGCTGCGTATTCATGGAATATCATCAAGGACATTTCATATAGACTAGATTTAGTCTACATATCATTAGCATCATTATCATCATATTAACTCATGCATGGTTTTGCATTTTTCATAAAACGTTTATTTTCCTATTAAATAAACGCTATCGCGTAAACATTTATTTTGAATATTGATCCGACACTTCCAAAAATAATCTTAATATATTTTTATACTCATTTTAAGACTATAAAAATTATATTATTAGTTTACCCGATGTTTTCAATTTATTTTGTATATAAATTGTTATGTATAAATATTTACGACGGTTTTCGTAAATTCAACACGATAAATATTTATTCACTAAATACTTGTGAGAAATGTATTTTTATAATTTTTATGACTTCAATACATTTTATTTTATTCCGTTAAAATCTATTTTTAGCTAACGCTACACTAAATACCTAATTATATTTACAATTTACACATTAAACTTAACCTTTAAAATACTTTACTCATCAAATACACCTCATTTATTCCCAAAATATCCCATTTTGCCGCCCCCCCCCCCTTTGTCACATGTTATCAAATTGGTCTTTACTTCTCTAGAGTACACCTACACATTTTACTTGATATTTACAAGTATATAAAAGATCTAATAAAGTAAAACACCTACAAAACACATATTCAAGGTGTAACAAAACCAAAAACACTCTCTTCTCTTATGGGGTGGCCGGCCAAGGTCTAGCACAAGGAGAAATCAAATATTTTTCATGATCCAAGTATTAATCAAGTCCTAGGAATGATCTATGTTAAGGTTTTGAAATAAAAACCTATAGATTAATAAGGTTTTCATCATTTTCTTCATATAATCATACAAGTAAGCAATTCATGATTTTCATAACTCTTTCATATTCATCCTTATGTTATTTCATCATTTTTGCAAGAAAACATGCATGTTACATATGAGTCTATACCACTTTTAATGTTTTTATTACTTGTTATGAAATATAATCATCCTATAAATAATCCCTTGTAACATATCATGTTTGATGATGTCTAGGAACCCATGACACCCTAAGAAGGTGTATGGTAGGATTAGAATAGCTTCGGAGTTGTTTTGAATTGGTTAGAATAGGTTTGGCGCGAGAAAAACTCATTTCGACAAGTTTACTTAAGGGTCTGTCCATATTTTTGAAATCTGGAATTTTCGACAGTAGATAAAATTTTTTGGCCTAGATATGTAGAAAATACACTTTAAAACGAAAACGTGGCCGCTTGAACGGGTTAAAACGGAGCTATAACGAAGAAGTTATGAATTTTTCAAGTTAGACGACGAAAACTATAAAATCCTGAAAATTCAGCATGTTACGTCCAATTTGTACGAGTCAAAAATGAGGCTTAGGCGTTATGAAATGTGTCGATTTATCAAAAATATATTAGTATACTTTGATACGAAGCTAAGGACATATAAAACGTAGAAAACGGACTTGTAACGATTAAATTATACACGTTTACACAAAGTTGCCGTAAGTTTATTATATAAGAAAAACTATTATATTTCTATTAGACAAGTATTACGGCAACAAGTAACCATGTTGAAGGTCGTTTTTAACATTGATGTAGAACTTTTTATAACGTGATGTCTTCTAGTAAAAATAAGTTCGCCAAACATATTTTCCAAAATGTCCAACGGTTCGTCAAGCGGAGTTGTAACGAATTAAATACGGTCACTTAAACTTTGCCGAAAACCACCCTTAAACGATATTTTGGACACAAGTACCATACTTAACCTATATTTTCCTCCATGATCGAGACCTCTAGGATAAAAACTTGTATGCTAACACTTTGAGATAATGATACAAGCTTCCCAAAACCGTTGAGTTTGTTTCCTAACACTCGATGTGCACCATTTTACGACTAGCTTTTCAAGGCCGTTTTGTCACTTTCATGAAATTTTCAATGACATTATTTTACGACGAAAAGTTATAATTTCATAATAAATCATTAAATGATTATCGTAAGATATCATTTCAACGTTAATACTTGTAAAGTATTTTATAACATGACGAGATGTCATAAACATATATTTCGACGATAAATTCTATTTTCAAAAGCGTACAAGTGGTATAGATTACATGTGGATTTGCATGCACGACATTGTTTCATGATTTACATTAGAACATATCATTCATAATAGGTCACGGTCAGAGGTTGCGCCTCATTTCAGTATTGCCATTATATCATCATTATCATTGCAACAGGTGAGTTTTCATAGCCCCGATTTATTCAAGTTTTTACTTTATTTCAAACCTACGGGGGAGAATACATTGCACATCATTTTTATTACGATACCAAGTATATCAAATTAATTACATTGCTTAAGTTACCTCATTGCCAGTTAAATGTCCCCATTTCATAATCATGAACCGTTAATTTCATAGAAGCGAGGGTGAGTGGATAGATCTATCGAGGGTGACACCTCCATCCGGGTTGGTGGATTCCAATCGGACGGATGCATTTCATTTCATTATCATTATTTGAGTTGTTTGGCAAAACTCTCTGTTGGGGCGAACATCAGTCAAGCTTCGGTGTCATGTGCTTAAGCAATTGTATCATTTTTGTGACATCATTGTCATACATAACTTATACTTGTGGTAGTCGTATTAAACATATACATAAACTCTATGAACTCACTCAACCTTTGTGTGGACACTTTTAGCAATGTATTTTCAGGTAACTAAGGCATTCACTTCATGGCATGCATGTGGACATATCATAGAGTCGCGGTGACGACGCGCCTCATTGTATTTTATGACACTTTAAAACATCGTTTGACTTGTACCAAACTTATTTTTCCGCACATGTTGATTTTCATTTGGAACCTATCTTTGTAACTCTGAATGTTTTTAATATATCAAACGATGTTCTTTTCAAACGACACTTTAGGTCGTTCAATATAACTGTGATTGTGATGCTATGACAGTCATCCCCCAGGAATTCCATTCCGCTGCAAAACAGGTAATTTGGGGGTGTGACAGATTGGCATCAGAGCTTCGGTTATAGAGAACTAGGTTGCATCATTGACCCTAGACTATAACTACATCATCATAGCATCTCATCATTTCATCATAAGTGCATAGTCACTATACATGCGATTTCATACGCACATTTTACGAGTTATTTACTTTCATTTCAAAATCGATTGTCACATAGATGCCTTCAAATACTCATCCCATCATACTCACATCACTTTGACATGGAGAATGCCCTGTCATTCCCTATCATAATTTTAACATCAGTTGACTCAACACCGATAACATCAGATGATGAGACTGAACCCTTTTAGGAGGACGAAGTTGCACCTACACCATCACGGCCACCATTGATTCACTGTAGGATCAGGACAATTTTTATCATTCTGTTGAGACAGATTATACCATTTGGTAGGACTTACAAGCTTAGTCCTAGTGGACCTATTAGTCATACATTTAATTTGCCGCTTGGGAAGCGTGCATAATTTGACACACCACTACCATCTACCACTAAGACTACAGAAACTACACTATCTTATAGATTTGAGGACTGTGAGAGTTTCAAAGTTGTTGTTGCTAGACAGCCTACTACTCCTACACTTGAGGCATGATTAGACCACCGACAGGAACCGATAATAAGTACCTTTCTAGCTAATGTAATCTTTATCATTTATTATCTCCACGTTAATCACAACCTTTGTTCATTTCATTCTTTATTCCAATTGCCCAATTTTCAATCATTTCACGATGATACCTCACTATCTTACTAGGGGTTAGGCCAACTTTATTCTTGACCAATTAGGAGACTATTATCATTCTATGAGGTTTCCCCGTGTATCCTACAAACCATTCAACAAATTATATTTCAAGTTATTTTGCTACCATTTCATGAAATTATTTCACTTAATATTATTTCAAGCTATTCTACACTATCTTAGAAACATTGTTTCATAAAGTTTTAAAACAAGTTGTTTCGTTACCACCTTATCAATTGGCTTTCAGTCATTTTATCAATTATTTAATACCATCATGCGAAACGATTTTCATGTTACTCTGAAAAATTATTGAACCATTGTCTCACAAAACAAAACGTTGAATACCATCTAAAACTTCGGAGGAACATAATATCATTTCAACAAAACCAAGCATCAAATCATTTGTCCTCGATTATACATGGCTTGATCACCTATGTATAATTCAGGAAGAATTATGTCATGAAAGTAACAAGCATCATTTCAAATCTCTTAAAACAATCTTCACTCAAAAGCAAAGCTTTGTAATCAGATAAATTGTTCATAAACATTTCTTTTGTTAACACTCTATTGAAGCCTACGCCATTCATCCCTCACTCAACCGATAAGTTAGAATTTGACGAGTGACCTTTTTAGGAAAGGCTTCCTATACCATCTATGAGGAGGATTCCTCGATACAAGAAAACAATGAAAGCATTCTAGGACTACCAACAAGGACTAGAAGTATATAGTAAGACGTTTCAAAACTCAACAAAAATCTTAAGACATCACGAGACATTCCGAACCACTATTTTGGACTAAAAGCCAAATTATATCATTTCAAAAGTACTAGCTAGACCGAGTTACAAGATTTAGTACGAAGCGAATACACACTAAGCAACACTATAGGGATAAACCAAGTCTTCTAAATGAGACTACAGAACATTTCACTAAACATGGCCTCAACAATATGTGAACTTCCCTACAATGAGTTTCCCTTAAAGGAAAATTTGGTTAAATTTAGGTTATCGATATAAACTTTCCCTAAGGCATTGTGTTCTCTAGAAATTACGGATAACCTCACTTTCATATCAAGAGATGCAACAGGTTTGAACATAACAGACAATCAATGACACTCCATCTACAAGTGAAATTAGAACAAACATTCTTCGACATAGTATAAGCTGATATCTATGTTTATGCTAGCATAATAACAATCTAAGTGATGAAATAATTTTAGAAGCACTCAATATCGGGACAGATCTTGAAAATCAATCACTACACCGCATCACTTAAATATTTAAGGTTTTGTGACTTTACAACATAGAGCATGGAAACACTTCGATAATCAAACAATAAACATTTTAGTCATGAAGACTAAGCACCTTAGGCAAGTAATGACATTCGCTAGAACTAGAAACGCGAGGAATCACAACTGTTACCCATAATCTATTCCTTTCTATAAGGTCCTTTTCGACAGATTTAACATTTTAAAATTTGGCATGAGACACGTGGTATCAATTCCAGTTGTACCTATTATAAGCTATTCGATTCACCTTAGGCTCCTGATAACCATTTCAATCTTCCCATGGAACCTACTAGGACATGAGTACCGCCTATTATCCTCAGCTCATTGGTCAGAGCGAGAGAACAATTCAAACATTAGAAGATATACTCAAGGCATGTGTGATTTTCTAGAAATGATTAGGCAAATCATTCTTCATCGAACAAATTGCTTTACAACAATAGTTAGCACATGAACATATTGACTACATCATTTGAGGCACTCTAAGGTTGAGGTGTCAATCACTCATTCATTGGTCAAAATCAGGAAAGTCCAAATTATTAGTCCATGACTTATTCACGAAACAACACGGAAATCGTACAAATCAAAAATCAGTTACAAATAACAACATATAGCTAGATAAGCTACGTAGATATACGACGCAAAATATTGGAAGTATGTTCCATAAGTCGCAAACCATTAGAATTTCAAGTTGGCAACAGATTTATGTTCAAAGTCCCGTCTTAAAAAGGCGTGGTACGACTCAGAAAAACATTGGACGACCCAATGCGACTCAAATACCCTCACCTTTCACCGATAACACTGTAGAACCTAACATGGACTGAATTCAGGGACTGAATTCCTTTTTAGATGGGCGAATGTGACAACTCGTAATTTCAGGTCATTTTACAAAATTTGAAAATTTCACTATTCATCTCGGGACTTTACTATTCATCGGTTACTATTCATCATTTTACTATTCATCATTTTCGAAGTCGATTTGATGTTTTGAAAGGGTATTTCAAAATTTTACTATTCACAAAACACTATTCATTCTCGGAGAAAATCACTATTCATGAGTCACTATTCATCATTTTTCGTAAACTAGGTTTACGAGTATCAAATACGCGTAACCTGGAGGGTTAAGCTGCGTATTCATGGAATATCATCAAGGACATTTCATATAGACCAGATTTAGTCTACATATCATTAGCATCATTATCATCATATTAACTCATGCATGGTTTTGCATTTTTCATAAAACGTTTATTTTCCTATTAAATAAACGCTATCGCGTAAACATTTATTTTGAATATTGATCCGACACTTCCAAAAATAATCTTAATATATTTTTATACTCATTTTAAGACTATAAAAATTATATTATTAGTTTACCCGATGTTTTCAATTTATTTTGTATATAAATTGTTATGTATAAATATTTACGACGGTTTTCGTAAATTCAACACGATAAATATTTATTCACTAAATACTTGTGAGAAATGTATTTTTATAATTTTTATGACTTCAATACATTTTATTTTATTCCGTTAAAATCTATTTTTAGCTAACGCTACACTAAATACCTAATTATATTTACAATTTACACATTAAACTTAACCTTTAAAATACTTTACTCATCAAATACACCTCATTTATTCCCAAAATATCCCATTTTGCCGCCCCCCCCCCTTTGTCACATGTTATCAAATTGGTCTTAACTTCTCTAGAGTACACCTACACAATTTATATGATATTTACAAGTATATAAAAGATCTAATAAAGTAAAACACCTACAAAAACACATATTCAAGGTGTATCAAAACCAAAAACACTCTCTTCTCTTATGGGGTGGCCGGCCAAGGTCTAGCACAAGGAGAAATCAAATATTTTTCATGATCCAAGTATTAATCAAGTCCTAGGAATGATCTATGTTAAGGTTTTGAAATAAAAACCTATAGATTAATAAGGTTTTCATCATTTTCTTCATATAATCATACAAGTAAGCAATTCATGATTTTCATAACTCTTTCATATTCATCCTTATGTTATTTCATCATTTTTGCAAGAAAACATGCATGTTACATATGAGTCTATACCACTTTTAATGTTTTTATGACTTGTTATGAAGTATAATCATCCTATAAATAATCCCTTGTAACATATCATGTTTGATGATGTCTAGGAACCCATGACACCCTAAGAAGGTGTATGGTAGGATTAGAATAGCTTCGGAGTTGTTTTGAATTGGTTAGAATAGGTTTGGCGCGAGAAAAACTCATTTCGACAAGTTTACTTAAGGGTCTGTCCATATTTTTGAAATCTGGAATTTTCGACAGTAGGTAAAAATTTTTGGCCTAGATATGTAGAAAATACACTTTAAAACGAAAACGTGGCCGCTTGAACGGGTTAAAAAGGAGCTATAACGAAGAAGTTATGAATTTTTCAAGTTAGACGACGAAAACTATAAAATCCTGAAAATTCAGCATGTTACGTCCAATTTGTACGAGTCAAAAATGAGGCTTAGGCGTTATGAAATGTGTCGATTTATCAAAAATATATTAGTATACTTTGATACGAAGCTAAGGACATATAAAACGTAGAAAACGGACTTGTAACGATTAAATTATACACGTTTACACAAAGTTGCCGTAAGTTTATTATATAAGAAAAACTATTATATTTCTATTAGACAAGTATTACGGCAACAAGTAACCATGTTGAAGGTCGTTTTTAACATTGATGTAGAACTTTTTATAACGTGATGTCTTCTAGTAAAAATAAGTTCGCCAAACATATTTTCCAAAATGTCCAACGGTTCGTCAAGCGGAGTTGTAACGAATTAAATACGGTCACTTAAACTTTGCCGAAAACCACCCATAAACGATATTTTGGACACAAGTACCATACTTAACCTATATTTTTCTCCATGATCGAGACCTCTAGGATAAAAACTTGTATCCTAACACTTTGAGATAATGATACAAGCTTCCCAAAACCGTTGAGTTTGTTTCCTAACACTCGATGTGCACCATTTTACGACTAGCTTTTCAAGGCCGTTTTGTCACTTTCATGAAATTTTCAATGACATTATTTTACGACGAAAAGTTATAATTTCATAATAAATCATTAAATGATTATCGTAAGATATCATTTCAACGTAAATACTTGTAAAGTATTTTATAACATGACGAGATGTCATAAACATATATTTCGACGATAAATTCTATTTTCAAAAGCGTACAAGTGGTATAGATTACATGTGGATTTGCATGCACGACATTGTTTCATGATTTACATTAGAACATATCATTCATAATAGGTCACGGTCAGAGGTTGCGCCTCATTTCAGCATTGCCATTATATCATCATTATCATTGCAACAGGTGAGTTTTCATAGCCCCGATTTATTCAAGTTTTACTTTATTTCAAACCTACGGGGAGAATACATTGCACATCATTTTTATTACGATACCAAGTATATCAAATTCATTACATTGCTTAAGTTACCTCATTGCCGGTTAAATGTCCCCATTTCATAATCATGAACCGTTAATTTCATAGAAGCGAGGGTGAGTGGATAGATCTATCGAGGGTGACACCTCCATCCGGGTTGGTGGATTCCAATCGGAAGGATGCATTTCATTTCATTATCATTATTTGAGTTGTTTGGCAAAACACTCTGTTGGGGCGAACATCAGTCAAGCTTCGGTGTCATGTGCTTAAGCAATTGTATCATTTTTGTGACATCATTGTCATACATAACTTATACTTGTGGTAGTCGTATTAAACATATACATAAACTCTATAAACTCACTCAACCTTTGTGTTGACACTTTTAGCAATGTATTTTCAGGTAACTAAGGCATTCACTTCATGGCATGCATGTGGACATATCATAGAGTCGAGGTGACGACGCGTCTCATTGTATTTTATGACACTTTAAAACATCATTTGACTTGTACCAAACTTATTTTTCCGCACATGTTGATTTTCATTTGGGACCTATCTTTGTAACTCTGAATGTTTTTAATATATCAAACGATGTTCTTTTCAAACGACACTTTAGGTCGTTCAATATAACTGTGATTGTGATGCTATGACAGTCATCCCCCAGGAATTCCATTCCGCTGCAAAACAGGTACTTTGGGGGTGTGACACATATGTTTCCCATTAAAGTTTATGTAAATGTACGAAACCTGTATTGAAAATCCACTACAACGCACAACAATGGGATGTTGTAATTGATAATTCATTCAGGGGGAGAATGAGCAGTGAGAGATATGGAATGAATTATAATATAAATGTTGATCCTCAGACCAATGAATATGAACTTGAAGGGACAATTTACATTCCAGATCTAGTAATTGCCAGACTTGTTTAATGACATAAAGAAGTGACTAGATCATATATACGCTGCTAGTGCTCCAATTATAATGTATGTCCCAAAATGAAAATCAATGATTGGTAGTAAGTCTATGGCACGTTTGCAACGTGATAGACTAATCGATTCCAAATAAAAGTCCTCGAATGAATAGATAAAATGGAGCAAGAAAATTCAGATGGTCTAATCGAGGTAATAAAGACCCCATAATAATTCTTCTATAGAGACACTAGACATGAGGTAATTGAAAAACCCCGGGTACTTGAAAAAACTATGAGATATCAATAAATGATATATTTCAATGTCTAGTAAAGTGTGGAATCGAAAATATAAATGAATCGACGTCGATGGTGATATTGTATACAATAATACATATGGTAATGATTATGTAAATAAATAAGATAACGCTATAATCATGGTGAGGATCATGGAAGCATACCTGCAGGAAGTGCATATGTATAACTGAATGACCAAAAGAAGTAAAGACGCAAAGAACTAATGAAAGGTTAAAAACTCTTGTGACGAGACATGGTTACTGGGACTTGAAGTCCGTACATATGAATGTGTAAATTTATTGGATATGCATTGGTCATTATGAGAGAGCGAAATTAAAATATTGAAACTATTATATTAAAGGTAAAATTGATGGCACACAAATATTTTCACAAAGACTTTGCATAGAGAGACATGATCACATGTGGTGGATCTAAT
Organism: Chrysanthemum makinoi; assembly: GCA_910596185.1. Taxonomy (NCBI): domain Eukaryota; kingdom Viridiplantae; phylum Streptophyta; class Magnoliopsida; order Asterales; family Asteraceae; genus Chrysanthemum; species Chrysanthemum makinoi. The sequence continues at coordinate 290,498,833 of OU343224.1, read as the reverse complement.
AATCTATTTAATATTTATAAGTCTGGCGATATGATAACTAATCGATATGCGTCTAAAAGAAAATGAATAGAGCTCATTTGAAGTTAAGATTCCATGAGGGATATAAAATGCATGAAGCGTGTCTCGTGATTCAAAATGCTGAAAGCATATAAGAAAGTTTTTAAGAATAACACTTGATCAAGCTGAATAAATCACTATATAAGTGAAAGAAAATATGGTATTAGTTTAAATGAGCCATTGAAATAAGAAAATTTACCCATGTTAGTTTTAAAGAGATTTGTATTTGAATATGGTACAAGTTACATATGTTTTGATGAGGTAAATGTGAATGGAACTCATGAAGAGATTTTCAAGACGGTTGAATACCTTGAAATGAAATATGAAGTTTTGTCTTGTTTTATGAATTAAACATCTTAAAGATGAAATCATTTTTCATAATGAAAGCTAAAGAAAGATGCTATATATCTTTATATGGATAAATGACGCTCATGTTTTTGAGGTCAATTGATGAAGAAAGTCCCATTTACTTTTAAAATGATGATCACAATATCAATTTACATGTGTCATACTAAAATGTGTATATGTGAAGTACAAGGATGTACTTAAATGAGATGTATGACGTATCTTAATCCTTAAATTGGATATGCGAACAACATGTAGAGAGTATTTATTCATGTGATTCTATCAAGACACATTAAGGTGTATTCACTGATTCAATGAGCTTAAGTGATGTGATCATCAGGGGAGAGATACGTGTTGCACTCTTTTTCCCTTGATCACGGTTTTGTCCCCATAGGGTTTTCCGACAAGGTTTTTAATGAGGCAACATCCCCGAGCGTATACAGGAATTATGTATTTTTTTTCTTTCACTAGATTTTTGTCCCACTGGGTTTTGTCTAGTAAGGTTTTAACGAGCCATAATCCTCAAATGGACATCCAAGGGGGAGTGTTATGGATAATTATAATATGGATGTCCATATCTTATAAGATACTGATTAGAGGTATGTTTGACCCTCACAATGGTCGATCTTAAACTGGATATGCATTTACAAGTGGAGGAACCACAAATTCATGGCGTTCAGTTAAGCAGACGATCTCAGCGATTTCATCCAACCATGCAGAAAATCTAACGATACATGAAGCAAGTCGAGAATGTGTTTGGCTAAGAAGTATGATACAACACATACGTTGATGATGTGGAAATTCTTCAGAAAAGTAGGCACCAACAGTTTTGCATGAAGATAACGCAACATGTATTGCTCAACTTAAAGAAGGTTATATCAAAGGCGATAGGACGAAACATATTTTACCAAAATTCTTCTTCACTAATGACTTACAGAAAAATGGTGATATTAACAAGTTCGTTCAAGCGACAATTTGTCGGATTTATTTACCAAGTCACTTCCTACCTCAACATTTAAGAAACTAAGTTACAACATTGGAATGCGACCACTCAAAGAGCTCAAGTGATATAGTCATCAGAGGGAGACAATACGCGCTGCACTCTTTTTGTCCTTAGTCATGGTTTTGTCCCACTGGGTTTTCCTGACAAGGTTTTTAATGAGGCAGCATTCTTAAAGCGTATTAATAATATGGACATCCAAGAGGGAGTGTTATGAATAATATTATGTGGATGTCCATATAACCCATAAGAGGCCCAAAGCCCAATTAGCTATTAGGGTTTTACCCTAATATTTATCTTATATATACTCATTGTAATCTCCTATACTATGATCAATTGAATAATACTTTTCGCTCTCTCAATTCTTGTTTACAAAAAAAATATCCTATTTTTATATTTCTTGTATAAAATATACGCTAGTAAGATCAAATATTCAATCCTTGCTCATAACTTTCACGTGCAAATATATTCTTAAAAAATTTAAATAATCTTCTATTAAACATCAATACATCTTATTTTTACACTTCCAGTATAAAAAATACGCTAGTAAGATCAAGCTTCAATATTTGCTCATAATTTTCACGTGTGAAGATATTTCTTAGAAAACTTGAATAATCGTCTATTAAACATCAATATTTTCTATTTTCACATTTCTTGTATAAAACATACGCTAGTAAGTTCAAATATTCAATCTTTGCTCATAATTTTCACGTGCAAAGATATTCTTACAAAATATAAATTTTCATGCTCGAAGATATACTCTTATAAAATTTAAATAATCGTCTTTTAAACATCAATATATCCTATTTTTACAGTTCTAGTATAAAAAATACGCTATAAAGATCAAAGCCTCTATTCTTGCTCATAGTTTTCATGTGTGAAAATATTTGTACTAAACTTAAATAACCGTCTATTAAATATCAATATCTTCTGTTTTTGCTTTTTTTGTATAAAATATATGCTAGTAAGATTATTAATATCACCTATTTATGCACTTCTAGTATAAAAATACACTATTTCTGCATATATTTTTTCTTCGCTTGTGACAAAATATCTTCATCAGTAAATACATGTACATTTATATATGTGCATATATTTTTTTTCACGTGTGATAAACTTTTTTCACATGTAAATACATGTATATTTTTTACACGAGCATATATTTTTTTGCGTTTGAATAAACTTTCTTCGCTAGTAAATACACTTATATTTATACATGAACACATATTTTTTCTTCACTTGTGAGTACACTAATAAATACACGTACATTTATTCATGAGCATATAATTTTTTCATGTGTGAATAAACACTAGTAAATAAACATACAGTTATACATGAGCATATACTATATTTTCTCGCGTGTGAATAAACGACACTAGTAAGTACACGTACATTTACACATGACAACATACTTTTTAAGCTTTTTGGAAGAATTTTAAAAAAATAAAAGGCTTTATAGAGACTTTGCAATGAATACATTAGAAGGTAAAGAATAGTTCACTAATTGCCAGCGTGTCACTATTTCTACTTGGTTTATCTATAAAAGTTGAGTATCAATTACCAGTAACATTATAGTAAAAATGCTTTAATCTTAACTTGAACTGGGATTAAAGGAATAGCTATGGATTGGGTATTAGGGTTGACTCCCAAAATGGGTTTAGGTAAAAACGAGCCATTTTTACTATGGATTGGGTATTTGGGTTGACTCCCAAAAAATTCTTTGTGTCTAAATGTCTACATTGTCCACACTTATAGAAAAGATATGCATTGAATACGACCAAAAGGCAACGCTATCACAGTAAGCATCTAAATCGTTGAATAAAACGTTTTAGGATAGTATGCATTTAAAATAGATTTTGGGCGACTTTTAACCTATTTGACCATTCAACGCGTTCCCTTTTAACTTTTTGATTTATTTGACCCATTTAAACAAAACACAACCTAGATTGACCCATTCATATGTAAATGGGTCAATCTTGCTACCTCTATATAAAATTATAGCAATATATGCATACATTTGAGATATATTCTTCACATATACAAACTCTTTAGCAACAACGTTTATAGAGTTTCCAGCCAGAGTATGCACTAATGGAAAATGTAGAGATAAATTTTAAAAATTCTCTCAGTTATTAGTGGTCATTATAACCAATATAGCTTATATAAGATCTTACATTTTTTATAGATCTTTTGCCATATAGTATGAGGAAATATGACTCTTGTATCATCGTGTGCTTTGCTCATAAGGGGCACTAACGGCAGGATTCAACGGACACTTGTGAAAAGAAGAGGGGTGGTGTTAAAAGATTTCAAAATAAGAATCATTCATTGCAAAAAGAAACCAGAGAGTGTGGTAGAGATTCTGGCTAAACCACGACGTAATTTACTCTAAGTAAAATGAAATACAAAAATTAATACAAAAGTTACAACGCCTTATCAGTTTGCGTCAAAACGTTTTACAAATTATTCCATAGTGATCACAGTTACCCAGGCACACTATGTAACAATTTGCCAGAACACATGAAACAAAAAACCTTATGTAATGATGCCTTCTCAGTAGGGGTGTAACCGAGCCGAGCCAAGCCCGAGCTTGACAAGGCTCGAACTCGGCTCGATAGCTCGTCAAGCTTTAACCATCTAGGCTTGAGCTCGGCTCGATTCAGTTTCGAGCAAAGCTCGAGCTTTGCTTGAAAAGCTCAAATATATGTATATGAATACATGATTACACATTTACACCCCTATTCCAACTCCTGAAAAGGTTGATTAAGGAGTTGAGACTTGAGACTCGAAAAGAAGAACACATACAATACAATACCCAATGAATAAAATCATATAAAGACCCTACAAAAGGGACATACACCTGAACCAATGAATCATATCTAACTTGGAAAAAATGTGACTAAATTGTCACCTGATGCCACACATTCAAGAGTCAAAAGTCAAGAGTCAAAAAGATGAAATAAGTCTAACATTAAAATAAAACATAATCAGTAAATACTAGTTAAGGTTCGAATGTCTAAAATAGTTCAACAAAATATTATTCGCGAGACGTCATAAGCTTCATAGATCTTGAATACTTGAGCAAAATGATTTCCATAACTTGAATACTTATTTATAATTAGGTTAATATTCAAATTAACCCTTATTTACTTAAAGCTCGAAAAAGCTCGATAAAAGCCATCAAAAGCTCGAGCTCGACTCATTATATGTTTCGAGCCAATATATTAGGCTTGAGCTCGGCTTGAGCTCGATAAAAGCTCGACTCGATCGAGCCAAGCTCGAGCTCGAGTTGCTTGATAAAAGCTTGGCTTGTTTGCACCCCTACTTCTCAGTAAAGAAGTCAATGCTGGAGTAGATTGTTGTACTTGATTGACTTAGGAAATGTAATTGCTAGTAAGGATTGAACTTGCTTTAAGTGATTCTCTTATGATGATGCCAAATTGTGATAGGATTCTAATGCTATATGTGAGGTTGAAGCTGCATAATGATACTAGGATAATCTTGCAATAGGCAAAATGTAGTCATAGACCTGGAATATCCTAATAAAGGAGGATTGGTTTCAAAGAAATGTAAATCTAAAGTACAAACCATAGTAGACAAAACCATGGCAATAATCAGATTCAAGCATCTTCTTGTAGACATCAACCAAACCATTAGATTGTCAAACAAGTCACTAGCCAAACGAGTTTTGGCATAATCTAGAGAGTTAACAAAGAGAAGTCAGGAGGGACCAGCAACACCTCCAGATCCCAAGTTTCGAGCAAGCCACTTCCAGTAACCATCTATGTCCTTCTTAAACTTGAAAAGACTTGAAGTAATCCTTAAAAGCAAAGTTAAGAGCTTGAATGTTAAACACATAAAATAGTCATTGTGGTAAACTAATAAAAAACATTAAGAATAAGATTCAAGTATACATGTGATATGAATACTCACTTGAGTTGGTAAGTAACGGATGATGTTAGCAATGTCTTTTCTCAACATGGAAGGAAACCCTTCTTAGATGATAAGGCCAAAACATTCACCAATACCTTTTTATGGTTCAGAAAACCTACCAGTTTTGATCATAAGCTCAATGGGAGCGGCAGTTGTAATATAATGCTTTCATAAGAAAGCCAGTAGAAAACCCATACAAGTATTTCTCAACTGGTTTTGAACGCAGACATGTGAGACCTTAGGGGAGATCATGGAAAGATTAGATGATTGTTGGGTTGGATATTGGAACCGGAAAAGGATTTGAACTCATATTAACAAGTACAATGTTTCTTTTACAAAACCTTGTTGATTTTTCCAAGTAGTATTAGAAAAGCTTTTCTAACTACAAGTTTTTCTAGAGGTCTTGCCAAATATAATGATGGCAACTTGCTGATGGAGAAGATATAACTTCATTTAAAGCAAAAAAGACGCCGTAAAGCTGTGATAATATATAAATTTCACTCAAATTCAAATAAGAGTGTTGATACTCTTCTGTAAAGAAAAAATTGCCAAGCGAAAGTGGCAACGATAACTCCTTTTCATCTAACACTTTCATTTCACATAATCAATCTCAAGATGTCAAAATTTACAACATGAGCATTATATATTGTCTTTGGCACTTGTTGGTTGCTCAAAAGAATCTAATCAATGAAATGACTACAACTTCATGACATCTCTAGTTACATACCGGAACGAAGTCCACCCTTCTCATGCTATACTAGATTTACATTTACAGAATTCAAATTCTTCTACTAATCTCTAATCCAACTAAATATGTCTTTCTGTGTAATTTTTAGTATGATAGTATGAACGGATACAAGCAAAGAATGGGGTGAACACTAGTGCATTTACTGAGTAGATGTTTTTGTGGAAGAAGCTGCTAGCATAGGAGGGGACTTTGGACTATCAGAGATAGTGGCTCGAGTGGCATCTTTTTTTTAACTTGAAGTTATTGTATGCTGCTACACCACCTATGGCTGCACAAACAATCACAGTTGTAAATATGTGTTTGTTTTTTAGAACTTACAAAAATAGCTTCATATGCCCCATGATTAATAAATTTCAAAAGCAGCATAAAACATTAGAAAGAGGATCCATATTGTGGTGCTTGGATGGTGTTTCGAAAGCGTTTAGAATTTTTTGATAATAGAAATCTTATACTTGTGAAATGGGTCGACTCAGGTCAAGTTTTATCTCTCATGGGTCAAATGGGTTAAACAGGTCGGAAGTCGCCCAATGTGTATTTTTAAACTATAAAAGGTCATCGATCACTATATTCAAAAAAAATATACGCTGTAAATCAGCCTGTCCAGAAAAATATTTATTATCACATTATCTATAGAATAAATTAGAAATCTGAAAAATAAAAATAAAAAAATAAATAAAAAATAAAACAAAAAAAGGGTTTCAGATCAACCCAACCCAGCATGTTCCGACCACTGACAAAAAGTACTCCTTACCTAACCTGCCCAACCGTTTGTTTTTTTACCTAGCAACATAGAAAGAAATAATACATAAATGAAGCTGAAAATAATTACCTATTGCATAACCAAAGATATTTATCAAGGTGAGCTTCGTATCAGCAAAGAGAAGGGCCGACAATAAGACCACCACCCAGTCCTTAACAACTCCAGCCACTCGAATTGTCAGGGCACTCGTATGTTGAATCACAAGGAAAACCAAAAGATTTAGAGCAAAAATATAGAGGGAGTTAAGTATTAGCATAAGAGGCTGAAAGCTCCACGTGCCTTGTGCATCCATCTTTGGCTTCTCCAAAAAGATCCATGGAATTAACAAACAAAGAGCACTGCACAGCCAATCAAGATTCTGTTCACATGCACAGAAATGTATAAACAGAATGGTGGCAGGAAAGGGAAAAGAATAACTTTTTAAGAGGCGGCAAATCATGCAATCACAACGCGGTTGGTTGAAAAGGTCTGGGTCAGGTTACTCCGCTAATCTTTTAATTGTCTTTGTGGTTTGATGAAAATAAGGGAGATCATCTGTCATCTATACTATCTGCATGATCTGCATTTTTGCTTTCACTTTTGGTCCCTCGACCAGTGCCCTTTAGGGAACACAGGCAGAACTAATTGCATACTTGAGGAACCAAAAGTAAAAGAAAATAGTGCAATTGGGGACCCGTAAAGCAAATAGTATCCAGGACAGACGATTCCTATTATTTTTTTACCAAACAACAGGTAATATTTATGAAATTTACTCTTTTATTCATAAATAATAACTAATGCAGTAAATCATGATCCAAATATTTGAATAAAAAAGATTTGAGGACTTTGGCTTACTTTAAAACTCATTTGGCTCAGTACGCAGGGTTTGATTAGTTTCCGTACTGGAAAATCCTTTAGTGAAGTTTGTGGTTGTTGGACACATTGTGTCATGGTGGATCCGAGAAGATATGGCTTCTGGGAAACATGCAAAGGATAAATACATCGGGACCTTTAATTGAGATTCCCTCTATTATCCTTAAACTGTCCCCTTTTTTCATTTTATTATCAATGTTGTACTATTTATTTTCAAGATTCACATGAAGTATTTGTTACACTGTAAAAAAAAAAAAAAAAAAAAATTCTAATGGCAAAACTCCTGTATATTCTACTAACCTTGAAAAATGAAATGTTCAAAGGGGACACCTAAAATGGATGTTTGCTTAATATTTACTTATCAAAGGGGACACCTAAAGTGGCACAGAGGAAGTGCATGATTTTCATGTATGATTTTTGAAAGATTTCAATAATTATAAGGATACCAAACAGCATTCCATCAAGACTCCAAGTTACACGACTGATTGATGCAATATAGTCATTGGCCAAAGACGTCCATTACAAATACAAAGGCAATTGTATATGTGAGTTTACTCTATTTTTGTACGATATTAAAGTGCATTCCAACATCAATCTAAATAAACCTTAAAAAGTTATCCTGAAGGGTCACTGAATAATAACCAAGATCGGAAACACTGGAATTTTTCTGAACAAGCTTCTGACTCCTATGCAAGTCCCAAATCATAATTTCTCCATTTTTTTCCAACTGAAATTTGCCAACGCATATCAAAACAGGTGACAAACAAACTTACATTCATGAACACATAAACTACCCGTAGAGCAAACGTTAAGATCTATTAGAAACTAACCGAGAAGCAAAACTTGATGTATGGGGTGAAAGTCCATACTGCTGATCGATGAGCTCATCAAATCAAGGGTCATAACCACAGCTTTAGGCAGATCATCAGATGAATACGAGCTTCGTCCATGACTCTGTCCACTGTAACCAACATGGATGACATTTACAGGAGGATGAATAACCTGTACCAAGATCAGGGATATGTAAGCAGCTAGTATCAAGTAATAACTAATAAAGCATTAAAATTTCAAATTTTCAAACGTGTTGAGGTTATTTAAAGAAGTGCTAGAGTAGTCTGTACTTCATCAGAAACGAATCAAATGAGGCTTCACCATCATGCACCACTAAGGGCGACTGTGATGTGACTGGTAGACCACCCGATCCTTAACGGGAATCTGAGTTGGTGCAACGATTCCACACCTCAACAGGAATCTGAAACACATACTGAGGGGACTGAGAGTACCCTCTGATTACGAACCACAAACCAGAAATAACCTAATCAACAATGTACATACACCTGTAAACACTATTTACGTTATACTGTAATTAAAAGAAACCACGAAAAAAGCGGAAAGAAGAGTTTATGTTTGGTTACCATGATACACAACAAGCTTCTTTTTCTTTTCTGAGACAACAACATTTTTCTTTTCTAGGCGGCAATGATTTTATCAAGATCATCTAATATCTCATCTTTGCTTATTTCCTTAAGCTCACGCTTGGTAGCAATAATAGCAACTTCGTTCATTAGGTTATGCAAATAAGCTCTAGTGAAACCTGGCGTTCTCCTTGCAATCTTATCAAAATCAATACACCCCTTGAGTGCACCTGCCATATCCAAAGTACTTCACCATTAGTAAAGGTCTGATAAACTTCAATAATGACAAATTTATAATCTTTAACCATACCATGTAGAAGGAGTTATAGTTTTGACAAGAAACAAAAAGTTTTTATTAATCGGGAGATATTCTTGAAATTTTAATGTAATGGATCAAATAACTTAGTACGAGTTGTAACAAATACAATAGTTGCACTTTCACTTGTTGAAGTTACGACATAGTTGAAGTATATTTCATTTATATCCATAACTAGTATCCTTACCACAATTTCAATTTAACTACTATGACATACATTGCTCAAATTTATACTCAGAATCGATTCAAAAGAATATCCAAACACCCTATATATAATTCCTCCTTGTGAGTTTATGATTAGTCCTAACTCCTAAGCATCTACATAATCAGACATCCTATTAAAGCTAATAAATTTCATGTAATTCTTAGTGAACACATCTATAATTTGTTCTCAATGGTCAACAATTCAAGTAACTGCATATGCATTCGCATCAGAAGCTCATAGTCCTAAAAATTTTATGCATCAAACAATTCAAGTAGTTGGACGACATCAAATCTAAAGGATTTTGACAACATCATACCTATCAAAAGTAACTTGCCTATCGAACCTTCCTGGTCTCAACAAAGCCGAACCAAGAACATCAGGCCTATTAGTAGCAGCAAGAAAAATAACACCTGAATTACCCAAAAAATCATCCTGATTTAGTGAAGGTAACTATGACCATCTAACTACATATGATCAAATAATCAGAGTTGCTTGAACAGAACTAATTTTCGATTGTCTCATTATCACAAACTTCAAACAGCAGACCACATGTCCAAACACTTTCCTCCACCCTGATATGTGCAACATATTTTCACACGTGAAGATAATATAATCCAAACTTAAATCCGCTAATAACGTCAAAACTTTATTCCTATATGATAATATTCACATGCGAAGATAATATAACTAAACTTATACGCACTTATAATCGTAAAAATCAATTACTTACTAATATTTTTCACACGTGAAGATAATATAATCCAAAGTTAAATCCACTAATAACGTCAAAACTTCATTCCTAATGGATAATATTAACATGTGAAGATAATATAACTAAACTTTATATGCACTTATAAGCTCAAAAATCCATTACTTATAGTTTTCACACACGAAGATAATGTAATCCAATTTTAAATCCGCTAATTGCATCAAAACATCATTCCTAACTGATAATCTTCACATGTGAAGATAATATAACTAAAATTATATGCACTTATAACCTCAAAAATCCATAATCTTCACATGTGAAGATAATATAACTAAAATCATATGCACTTATAACCTCAAAAATCCATTACTTACTGATATTTTCACACGTGAAGATAATGTAATCCAAACTTAAATTGGCTAATTGCATCAAAACTTCATTCCTAACTGATAATCTTCACATGCGAAGATGCTCTAACTAAAATTAACTACACTAATAAAATTAAATCAGTTCACATGCGAAGATACTCTAAATAAACTTAAATTTGCTAATAATTTTCACAATTCAAAACAATTATTTATCAAAATTAAATAATTAATAATAAATTATGATAATTACTTGATATATTTGTGTATTCTGGTGATATTTCGGCCAGTTTCTTCTGATTCAGAGTCATCTAGATCCATATCTTCTTCATTAATATTCAGTTGATTACTGTGGTTGAACGACGGTGATATACAGCGGTTGAACGGCGATGGCATAATGTGGTTGAACGGCGATTGATCGGCGCTTTAACGACGGTGGTGATTAATATTTTGGTGAACGAATGCGGAAGAAGATTGTAGAAGGTGAAGCGATAATTGTGGAGGAGTGATGGTGGTTTGATTTGGCGGTGAAGCGATGGTTTAAACGGTGGTGGTTGTGATCGGAGAAAGTTAGCTGGAGATAATAGTTGTGTTAATTACGATAATTGAGAATTTATCCCCCGAAACTCATTTTATATCAAACTTTCCAAAATTCAAAGTTTTGAGCCCCTAACAAAACTATTTTACAAAAATGCCCCCAAAGTCACACTTTTACGCTTTAGACCTTAATGTTTTCCAACTTTACTCTTTTAGCCCAAAAGTTATTATAACTAGTTTTGCCAAATTACAAAACAACCCATGTAGTTTTAATACATACATGCACACATATACTTTTACCCTTTAACTTTTGAATATATACATATTTAGTCCCTAGACTTTCCATGCATATATTTTACGTAAAAACCAAGCCTTTTACTTTTGAAAATGTTTCCTTTTCTACCCAAAAGCCATACGTTTTGCAAATTAGGTCCGAAATACCTTTTTAACTAACTTCCAAAATCTTTCCAAAATCTTTATAAGCTTATTTCTAGCTTATTTTTAGGTCTTTAGCTTATTTCTTTTCTTATTGGGCCGGGTAAATGGGTCGTTGGGCTTTTAACTCGCGTATTGGGCTCATGATTTGGGCTTTAAGGCCCGATTGGTTTTTCGTTGGGTTATCAACATGAACGAGGGTTCGAGGGTTCCAAAAAAAAGTTTTACAATCGTTTCTACTATGTTTTCAAGTCGTATATGTTCGTGTGTTATATAGAGTGTGTGTCGAGTAATGATAATATTATACATGTAAAGAAATGAGTCTTGCCTAGGGTGCATTTGATCATTTAATGTGTGATATACTTATAAAATCAGGGAAATGGGTTGTGAGACACTTACTTCACTCACTAGGAGTGGTGAGGATTTGTGAGACGAGTTGATCGAGGATAATGAACTTGAGAACCCCTTGTTGTCCTTATAACTAGATTGAATCACCGAAGCTTTACATGTTTTCCTTTATTCCCTAGCTATAGCACCCCAAAACATTTGCGTTTCCATTTCCCTAGATGATACTCGACTGAGGACGATTTGTAGTGTGAGTGAGTATGAGTTTTTGTGAGTTGTTTGAGGTTGTCAAGTGGTGAATGATAGTTTATAAATGGAAGGTATGCATGGCTTTTACACTTGTTTAATAGTATCCTATTCCCACCTTTCCAAAGAAGAAGAGAAAGGTATGTGTTTGGTTGGGAAGCATGCTCTACTCGGCTGAAATATGGGGCGTGTGGTAGTGAGGTCAAATCGAATGGGCATGGGTGAACATGTTATCCAATGGGTCACCAAGTCAAGGGGATGGTCAAGGGAATTAGGGGATTAAAATATATGGTTAGGGTGGCTAATATGTGTGGTTTGTCTCCTCTTTTACACTCATACACGCAATCCTAAGGATCCAAGAGGGGGGGGGGTGAACTTGGTCTAACTTGGATAACTTTGCATGGTTTAGTTTGGTTCTCTCGTTTGGTTTCTCGACCAGTTACAAAGAAGAAATCACAAACATATTTACACAACTTAAGTTTGTACATGGGATTTGGGAAATCAAGTTGGACGAGGCCCAAAATAATAATAGGGGTGTTTGGGCTCGACTTGCATCAGATTAAAAATAAGGCCCGAATAAATTGTGAAGGTCGTGGGCTTAGCAAGGCCCAAATGAGATTGGGCTTCAGTCGTGAGATACGAGGCCCAATGGTGCTCGGGTGTGAGTTGGGCTTAGACCCGATCCAATAGATTTATATAATTTATTTTTGTTAATTTTATATTTTTATATAATTTTATTTATATATATTAAATATTTAAGGATATTAGGATCGTGGGGAATCTTGTTCTGATCACAACTGTGTATTTCCGAACGCTCAAGCCGCGTTGATCATACATATGCCAAATGATATGCAAATATGATAAGTAGAAAATTTCATGATGATCTAAATCGTTCTTTATTTTTTATTAAAGTTTTAAGTACAATGAAATTTTCCGGGAGCTTACAGTACCGACCCTTTAAGAGAACCGCATCCCGCGGTTTAATTTGCAAAGGTTGTCATGGGTGGTTGGGTGAACAGGTGGGGATACTTCAAACGCATTACATCCTCGCGTTCCCAGGTGAACTCGGCACCTCGTTTCTTATGATTCCCTCGAACTTTAACGATAGAAATGCGGCTTTGCTTAAGATTCTTGACTTCCCTGTCCATGATCTCAACAGGTTCTTCTACGAAGCTAAGCTTATCATTAAGTTGTATGTCCTTTAGGGTTACGACAAGGGTTTCATCTGATAGACACTTCTTAAGGTTCGAAACATGGAAAGTGTCATGTACTCAACTGAGCTCTTCCGGAAGCTCGAGCTTATACGCTACTGGACCAATTCTTTGCAGAATTTTGAATGGTCCTATGTATCGGGGTTTGAGTTTTCATCTTATTCCAAATCTGACCATTCCCTTCCAGGGTGATACTTTGAGCATTACTCGATCTTCGACTTGGAATTCCATTGGTTTTCTTCTGACATCTGCATAGCTCTTTTGTCTATCTCGAGCTGCTTGTAGTCGTTGCCTGATTTGCATTATCTTTTCAGTTGTCTCCTGGACAATCTCAGGGCGAGTAAGTTGTACTTCTCCAACTTCCGTCCAGGAAACAGGTGATCGGCATTTTCTTCCATAAAGCGCTTCAAATGGAGCGGCTTTAATGCTAGCGTGGTAACTATTATTGTAGGAGAATTCTGCCAGAGGTAAGTGCTTATCCCATCCTTTTCCGAAATCGATCACACATGCTCTTAGCATTTCTTCTAGAGTTTGGATCGTTCTTTCACTTTTCTATCTATTTAAGGATGGTATGCGGTACTCATATCCAATTTGGTACCCATGGCGTTTTGGAGTGTTTGCCAAAATCTCGAGGTGAATCGGCTATCTCGATCAGATATGATAGAGATTGGTACAACATGGTGAGAAACAATCTCCTTGATGTACAACCGAGTAAGTGTAATCATCTCGTCATTCTCTTTGATAGGCAGAAAATGACCTGATTTCATGAGATGGTCAACAATGACCCAGGTGGTGTCAAAACCATTAGAAGTTCTTGGCAACTTAGTGATGAAGTCCATAGTGATTCTTTCCCATTTCCATACGGGAAGTTCTAGCTGAGTTAACAATCCTGAAGGTTTCTGATGCTCTGCTTTGACTCTCAGACATGTCAAGCATTTGCTAGCATATTCGGCGATATCAGCCTTCATGTTGGGGCCTGGGTGTATGTAATACTTTGATTTATGTGATTCATGCATGATGAGTTCACGGATACCTCCATAAATTGGAATCCAACTTTGATCCTTGAAACATAACGTTCATCCAAAGCTTTTCACAAATCTATTTTCATTCTCCGGCATGCCATAAATCTTCTCATTCGGCATGTTTTCTTCCTTGAGAGCTTCGATCTGAGCTTCAATAATTTTTTATGGCAGGGGTGAATTGATTACCATTCCTAATGATCTCACTCTAAGTGGCTTAGGGCGATCTTTTTTGCTCAAGGCGTCAGCAACAACATTCGTCTTTCCGGGATGATAGCGGATCTCACAGTCATAATCACTGAGCAATTCAAGCTAGCACCGTTGACGCATGTTCAGTTTCTTTTGATCCAACATGTGTTGAAGACTTTTGTGATCAGTGTACACTATACACTTGGTTCCGTATAAGTAATGTCTCCATAACTTGAGTGCAAATACCACAGCTTCGAATTCTAGATCATGAGTGGTATAATTCTTCTCATGAGTTTTGAGTTGACGGGATGCATAAGCAATCACTTTGTTCCTTTGCATGAGAACAGCGTCTAAACCCATGTGTGAAGCATCACAATATACCACAAAATCTTCCACTCCTTCGGGTAACTTCAAGACAGTTCTCAGATGTTCCACATGTTCTTCTTTATCTCGAGAGTAGATAAGAACATCGTCAATGAACACAATGACGAATTTATCCAAGTAGGTCTTACAGAATCTATTCATGAGATCCATAAATACAACGGGTGCATTGGTTAAACCGAATGGCATTACTTGGAATTTATAATGACCATATCGACTTCGAAATGAGGTATTGGGAATGTCTTCCTCTTTCACGCTTAATTGATGGTATCCAGATCTTAAGTCAATCTTTGAGTTTACACTCGAGCTTTGTAACTGATCAAACAGATCATCGATTCTTGGTAAGGGATAACGGTTCTGGATTGTGAGCTTGTTCAATTCTCTGTAATCGATACACATCTAAAATGATCCATCCTTTTTCTTGACAAATAAATCCGGTGCTCTCCAGGGTGGGGAACTCGGTCTAATGAATCCTTTATCAGATAGCTCTTCTAGTTGTTTAGACAGCTCTTGCATTTCAGAGGGTGTTAAACGGAATGGTGCTCGTGCTACGGGAGTAGCTCTAGGTATAAGATCGATTTGAAATTCGACTTGTCGAGCAGGTAGAAGTCCAGGTAAATCTTCTAGAAATACTTCAGGGAATTCTCTAATTACAGGTACATCCTCCAGTCATTTTTCTTCCGACTTCTTTTCCGTTACCTGAGCTAAGAAGGCATAACATCCTTTCTCCATGTACTTTATCGACTTTGCATAGGATATGATACTCAAGTACTTTCTACTTTGATCTCCTTGGATAACTAAGGTTTCACCATTGATTGGGTTATGAACGGTTTTAGAGTCGCAAACAATCCTAGCACGGTGTTTAGATAACCAATTCATGCCATTACGACATCAAAACTACCAAGCTTGATTGGCAAAAGATCTATAATGAACGAGTGTGTAGAAAACTAGAAAGGGGGGGGGGGTTGAATAGTTTTGCAGATTTTAAGTTAGTTTCAAAGACTTTAGATTCGATATTAAGTGAAATCATATGGATAAATAGAAAGTATAAAGCAATAAGTAATGTAAGTAAGGAAAGCAAGCAAAGTAAAGGATAGAAATGACACAACTGATTTATAGTGGTTCGGCTACAAGGACACCTTCCTTGCCCTACTACACTCCCTGAGTCACCTACTCGAGAGTACAAGTACTATGTCAACAAGCTCCTTCAAATTGGTGGAGAAACCTCACAACATCGCTTACACTTTGTTCGGTACAAAGCTAAATACTGAGTCCTTAACACGGAGGACCAAACCAACACAACTATAACACAACAACTATGTGAAATATGAAATACAGGATCTTGCTATAGAAATTTTGTGGAGGAACAAATCAATCAAGGACCCTTTACTTGGATGACTTGTAGTATCTCGTGATCTCGCCTTTGAGAAGGACCTATATGAGAATCAAAACAAAAGAAAGAAGAACAACTATATAGATCAAGAGATCTGAGATTAGAAAGGAGAAGTAATATATGAGAGAGTTTGTAAGAAGAGAGGGTAAGTTACAATGAAGAAATGGCTCACTATTTATAGGCAAAAAGTATCTGATGTTCCTCGGATCCCATGGATCCCTTACATGAGGGATTTCGTCCAGTGTAAACTGAGGGATTCACTAGACGCTCCTCCTATTTCGGTTATGGGTCATGGATCTAGACATTGGATCATGGGTATGGATTTGCTCTATGGGTATGGGTCATGGGTTATGGATTTTACCCATCCTAATAAACTATTACAACAAATGAATTATTACAACAATTTATGTTAAATGAATATATGTAATATGCTTTACAAAAATAACATGTATCTTTATAATTTTACTTATGATAACTTTATATTTGTTATCAACAAAACACAAAGAGATCTCTAAATATGAATAAACATTTTTACGATTTATTTGTATTAACAATCTCCCTCTTTTTGTTGATGACAAAACATAATGTTATGATGAGTAAAAGTTAAGATTAGATGTATGTTTTGAGAGCATATATAAGTTTTACTTCTTCTCCCCCTTTTTTTCGAAACAAAAAGGGAACCTATCAAAGAAATAAAGTGTGGAAAAAAAAATAGTATAATCCACGAAGCACTAACTCCCCCTTGACGGTAGCTCCCCCTAGAATAGGGCTTCAAGTGAGCAAATATAATACCTACAAAGAAAAAGTTAGTAGTAACATGTAATATAATCTTGTAATTGACGAGAAACAAGATGGAGAGCCAAGATATGTAAACAAAGCCTTGTAATAAAAAGACAAAGTGTAGTGGTATATAGGTCACATACAAACATGTAAAAACTAAGAACAAGGTTTGTTCTTTAAAATGACTTAAAAGAAAAAAAATAAAGAAAATAGTAATATCATTCCTTCCATGCTTGCATAAGGTTAATTATGAAAGTTTTGGTGAGTGATGATGTTGATGCGATCAAGGATGTGATTAAGTATGAATCGCATCTTGTCCCGTATTTCCATTGCATGTTCCCTAGTGGATTGGCGATGTTCACAATGTAAATGATGTGGGTATTGTGTGTGAATGGTTTCCGGGTAAGTTTGATTTGTGGAAGGCGAATATGTGATGGAAAAGTTGGAAAATATGGATCAAAGTCCATTATGTTGGTAAGTGGGGGAATATATGAACCTAGATGTTGTTAAGATAATGGGAGCTAAAGGTGGTGAAGTTGCAAGATCTTTGTAAAGTATGTTTGGAGATGTTGGTGGTACTAAAAATACTAGTTCTTTTGGGTTGGAAGTTTGTTGAAATGATGTGGGTGGTGAACTAGACACGGGTAGTGTGGTTGTTTTCGTAGTCTTAAGGAGTTCCGATAGGGTGATCTTGGGTGGAGACTTGATAGGTGATGGTGGTGATGTGCTTGTTGGAGATGATGGGGGTGCTACAATGGAATCGTGTGGTGGTGAATGAGTAGTTGGTGATGAACTTTTTGACAATGGTTTGGCTAAACAATAAGGCCGAATGCTAATTCGTGCGGTTTTTTTAGATTTGGGTGGTGGTACTACGGAAGGTGGTAGGATAAAGTTTTGGATTTCTTGAAGAGGGTTGTTTTTGCTAAGTGGTTCATCAATGTTGGAAGATCTTTTGAATGACATGATGATGATTGTTTGTGAGGTTGAGAGTGATGGATATGCAAGCATTTTGGGAACCTTATTTATAGAGAAAATAGTGCATTTTAATGAATGCTAGACCCAAAATGTGGACTAAAATCTAATGATTAGATATGAATTTAAGGCATGTGATCATGAGAACACAAGCATTAAGTAATATACTAATTAGTGGAAGACCTAAAATGATGAAAATATGAAGGTTTTATAGCCAAAGTGAGAAAATTAGAAGAGAAATTTAGCTTCTGTCCCACGGTTCCCATGAATCCATTCCTTTAGGGAACCGTCCAACGTTAATGCTGGGATCCGTGGTACTGGTGACTCAAGCAGCTCAAATTTTTCCTTTTGGAAACATTGATGCCTAGTGTGTGCCTATATGCAAACCATTTAGATTTGCGGTTATCTCGACTCCTAAAAAGAAGATAAAAATAAACTAAGAAGTGAAAAGCATATTATTATGTGAGATAACCCGAGTGCTCCTTAGTTCATTGTTGCTTAAATGAATGTATCTAAAAACACATATTAGTTGTATGTTCCCTTTAGCATTCAAAAGACATGTGATGCAATGAAAACGTGTTTTTACTTTGTATTAATAATGAAAAGGTTTGTCCTAGACGTGAGAATAGCATTAGAGAAATGATACGGGGAGAAGTATCCTTTTAGAAAACCTCTTTTCGATGACAAGATAATCGAAAGTGAAGCCATAGAAATCAAGGAAAATATAAACAAAGAAGATGAACCATTAAACAATGAAATCATCAATATTAAAGAGTCTAAAGATCATCTCGTAGATAAGGTCATAGGGAAGTAAATGAAAGAACCTTAAGATCTCAAGTCCAAAACCAAAGTAGTTTATTTCGTTTTGTCTCAACCATAGAACCTAAAAATACACAAGAAGCCATAAAAGATGAAAGTTGGGTAATGGCTATGCAAGAAGAGTTAAATCAATTTGTTTCTAACGATGTTTGGACACTTGTCCCTCCACCTAATAACCAAACCATAATCAGAACTAAATGGGTATATAAAAACAAGTTAGATACTAATGATGTAGTGTCTAGAAACAAAGCTAGACTCGTTGCCCCAGGGTATAATCAACAAGAAGGCATTGACACTGTTATGATCCAAAACCAAAACCTATCACCAAATCCTTCATCTAGACCCATAAACCCACATAAGTCAATCCCCAACTCTCAATCAAACAAGAATTAAAACGAAATTACAAATGATCTCAGATTCTATTCAATATTTTTTGCAATCTTTTCAAGATTGTTTTAATTGAACAATCATCCTCATGGATCTTTGACAATATCCGAATCAACAAGAAACGAAAATATAACAACTATGTTATTTTTATTTCCTTAATTCGTTATATGACCTCAGAAAAAGAACAAAAAACGCAACCATATACAATCATTAACCTACCTCAGACCATTGTAAAATGATCTTGAAGCCGTTACACACGTCTCTTTAGTTCCTTCATAGACCATTGTTAATATGATCAATTGGGTTTATTGATTTAGTCTCAGATTTAAACGAGATGGTTTGATGTTTAATTTTTAATATTGCAAGAGATGGAGAAAAGACAGACGAGTTTGAGATGAGATCTATTTTGTGTTGGGAGAATGAATAAAAAGTGATAGGGGCGGATAATTGACTGATGTGTGTAGGGTTAGGTTAAGATATGAAATAAGATTGGGTTATATCATTTTATATCTGGTATACTCTCTTTGGAATTTGGATTGGGTTATGCTGATTTTTGACATTGGGCGGCTATGTAATGTGGGCTAGCTGGCCTATGTATTTTTTTGGATTCGGATCATGGGCTGATGGATCATGTATTGGATGAAATGGTGGTATATTCGGTTATGATTGCATTAAATATAAAAACTGTTATCCAAATTTTGATGCAAAAGTTTGGTTACAACATTTTATATTTTGGTACAAAGTTGGTATTTTGGTCTACAATTTTTACGGAGGATACACAATTCACGGCTTGAACGGAAATTTGATGAAAAAATGACAACGGGGTTTTTGTACGGTATTGCTTACATGAAATTGAAGTGATATTTCACTGGTGATCTTCTTTATCATTGAGACGTTGTTTGGTTGATTGCAAGTCTCTAAATCATGAATTGACAATCTGGTTATAACTGATGTAAGGAGTTACGTTGTAGTGCTCACAGTGTATAACTATCCCTTTAAAGAGTTATGTTGTAGTACTCAGTGTCACACGGCGTTGTGGATTGTTCAAAAATATAGAACAAGCAGTAATTTACAAAGTTAGGATGTTTACTTCATTTTCAAGTTTGTCGTATCGGGTTTTCTCCATATGTGGTCATTACTATTAGCCGGTGAATTCAAAGGAGGTTTGTTTACAGGTTGGTTTGAGAAACGTATTGAGGGTATTTTTGCGACATATTCTCACAAAATTTTGAACAAGCTAAGGCGTTAATATTGCATCAAGAAAAAGGTAATACGGCATGTACGCAACATTATGATGATTCCAATAGCTAGCAACCATCAGGAGGGAATTGGTATTTCATCTTATGTAATTGGATTGACGAAGGGAATTGTGCTTAATACTAAAGAAGGAGAAGTAGTGTGTGTACATCGGGGCTTCTTACCAACTTGGATGCAATACTAAGTGAGTTATGTTGTTACGATGTTCCCAGAACGACAACCATTGTGCTACAATCAAGAGTCTACTTTCTCCGCTGCGTGTTGGAAGAGAGTTGTCAATTCAGGAAGGAGCAAAATAAAGAAAAAAAGGCTCACTATGTTGGGAATAATATTAACAGTTACCACTGATAGGCTTGTGGAAGACACTGCTGAAGAATGCACTAGCAGTGGAAACACATTACCACTGCTAATACATATTATTACCACTGCTATTAGGATAATTGTTTTGTGTTCGTGAATAGATAAGTATAGAAAAGATCTTTTGTATATTCTATATTGTTAGCATTATACTTATCTTGTAAAGGACTCCTTGTGCTATAAAAGGAGATCCTAGGTCATTTTTCTTGGTACGCATGCTTCAAGGTGTAACCCTAGTGATAAGCAAGATCACTCGTATAATTTATAATAATATTGAATCTTTGTGTTACATTGTTCTCACTTACAATACATCATGCAATCCATATTCTGAGTATTACTAAGTATATTCCGCGTACTTATTAATATAAATCAAAGTATCACTAACACAAGGTGTGTGTTAAGATCCATCAAGTGGTATCAGAGCTTTGGTTCTAATACTTTGATTCAGAAGATCCAAGGAATAAGCTTAACCTACTCACTCAAATCAATGAAGATGGAAAACGACCAGTCCAACTCTGCTCCAAGGCTTCCTAAGCTCAAACTTAATGAGTTTGAGATGTGGAGGATAATGATTGAGAAATACTTTCTCATACAAGACTATGCTCTATGGGAGATCATCTTAACTGGTAATTCCTTAAAGGCTGAGAAGAAGACTGAAAAAGTTGGTGACACAGAAGTTGTAATAGTTTCTGTACCTGAGACAAATGATGAAAGAGCAAAGAAGAAGAATGACCTGAAGGCCAGAAGTTTATTACTAATGTCTCTTCCTAAAGACCAGATCATTGCTTTCAGTAAATTCCAGACAACAAAAGAACTTTTTGAAGAGATTTGCTCAGTTTTTGGTGGCAATGATGCTACAAAGAAGACTCAAAAGGCATTGTTGAAGCAAAGTTATGAAAACTTCTCTGCTTCAAGCAATGACTCACTTGACAAACATCTTCACCAAACTCTAGAAGATTGTCACACACCGATGTGTTTAGAATTGAGGTAGAAAAGGAAGACCTCAATTTGAAGTTTCTAAAAAGTTTGCCTGCTGAGTTTCATACTAATGTTATAGTCTAGGAAAATAAACCAGAAATTGAAACTATGAAGCTCAATGATCTTTACAACAACTTCAAACTCATTGAACAAAGATTGAAGAAGGTAGGGAAACTTGGTACAAGCTCTAGCAGCTTGGCATTGTTGTCAACCTCTGTTGACTGTGATGATTCTGAAGATGACTATGATGATGATTTTGCCACTGCTGGTTCTAAAGTTTCCACTGGTAATGCTAGTGTTACCACTACAGGTTCAAAGAAGATGGTTGCTGGTATTGGAGATCTTACCTTTTATGCTTTTATCTCCACTCAAGTTAATGGATCTATATTAACTCATGAAGACATAGAGAAAATTGATGAAGATGACTTGGAGGAGATGGATATAAAGTGGCAAATAGCTCTTCTTAGCATGAGGGCTAGGAAATTCTACAAGAAGACTGGCAAGCCAATACGCATCAATGGTAATGAAATTGCAGGGTTTGATAAAAAGAAAGTTGAGTTTTTCAATTGTCACAAGTTGGGGCATTTTGCTAGAGAATGCAGAAAACCAAGGAACCAGGACAAAAAGGTGTACTTGGTACAAGCAAAAGAAAGAACCAATTGTGGAAGAACCAAAGGCAATGCTGGCAATTGATGGTGTCAGCTATGATTGGAGTTTCATGGCTGATTGACAAGAGGAACAACCTTCAGATGCTGCTCTTGTGTCTACAGAACATGCTCTCATGGCTTTCTCTCGACTCGAGGTACAAAACTTTAAAAGTTGTTCTAAAACATGTAGGGCTTCTAGAGAATGTGAAAGGCTTAATGAATTATTTGACAACCAAAGAACAGAGTTGTATGCTGCTAATTATACTGTGTCAAATCTTAGAAGAGGCATATCTGTTTTAGAGAAACAACTAGAGCATTATAGAGAAAATGAGTCAAAATATAATGATGATATGATTGTTCATAGAAGAGAGTTAGATCATAAGACAACAGTGAATGAGGCACTAAAAGAAGAGTTTGAAAGACTTAAAAAGATAAATAAGAATGTCAATTTAACTGTTGACACCTGTTATTATCAGTCTAAGTCAATTGATAAAATTTGGAATGCTCAAATTACTAGTAAAGTTAAGTCTGGTATGGGATACAATACTGCTCCTCCACCACTAAGGGGTGTTCCATCACCTCCTGGCATAGATTTAGCTCATACAGGTCTATAGGAATTTCAGGATCTGAATCTTGAATATGGTCCTCCCAAATTTGTGAAAAGTGGGGAAGAGGTTAAGCATGAAACTGATGTTTTTGAAAGTGCAAGTGACTCATCTGTTGTAGATGAGAATGTTAAAAAGAATGTAGAGGCTTCTATCCCAAAAGTTGTAAATACTATTACAGAGGAACCTAGGAAACATGTTAACAAACCTAGATCAACTGTAAGGTATGCTGAGATGTATAGAAACAAGTCATCAACTCCTAGGGGTAACCAGAGGAGTTGGAATCATGTGAAATCTCAACAACTAGGTAGTGATTTTGTGATGTACAATAAAGCATGTTATATCTGTGGTAACTTTAATTATTTACATGCTAATTGTGACTATCATGTTGGGAGAAGGGAATTCCATGGGAATAAAAGGGTGGAGTCTAATTGGTTTCAAAATAAAATACACCCTAATTCACACAGCAAAATGGTCCCAAGAGCAGTTCAACTAAGAAGTGGTCTTAAAACTTTTTCCACTGCTAAAATTGTTAACACTGCTCACCCTAAATCACCTGTTACAAATGCAAAATCCAAAACAACTTTTGCAAAATCTGCACAAACAGGGAAAAGGTCTGTTCAAAATAAAAAGGGTTAAATATAACCAACAGTGGGTACCTAAAACTAAATCAGCAGTTATCATTGCTCAGTCAAAAGTTCCCACTGCAAAGGTTGTAAACAAGAACAGGGGAAACATGGGAAATGCTGTGAAGGCCTAAGCAAGTTGGGAATGGAAACCTAAAGGAATTACCTCAACAACCAATCCCAATGGTGTATCAATCACCTTTGATAGATTTAACTATATTGATACACGAGGCAGATCCAAGTCAATCATGGCTTGGGTCCCCAAAGGAAACTAACTCCTTTCTTATATGTACAGGAACATCCAAGGACAAATAAATTAGATCAAGGCTACACAGATAGTGGATGTTCAAGGCACATGACTGGCAACACGTCCTATCTCTCAAATTTTGAACACTATGATGGACAGTTTGTCAGGTTTGGAGGTGGAGTTAATGGTAACTGGCAAACAACACAGAGCTTTTTGCAGATCAAAGGAGTAATAAGTAACAACCAGTATGATGCAAGAAATTTAAAAGATAAAGCATGGACTTTTGTATTATTAAACAAAGCTGCACACAAAGTGCAGAGATTACATCCATCAGTTACAGACTACCAGCATCAATACATAAAAGGAAAACAGAAAACATCATACTACAAACAGCTTCACAACCTAAACCCCAACTACCACCTAAGGCTTCTTAGGAAAGGCCCACTCAGGCATCACTTTAGGCGCCATTCGCCTATCAATCACCCTCCACACCTTAGGGCATGCTAGCCCAATCACATTTCCTCTGATAGGTGGTGAGGATGATGAAGGACCCTCTGGTGGTGGTGTTGTCAACAATGGTAGAGAAGGTGGTGCTTGCATCTCTTCAGAAGGTAGTATTGCAGCAAGGGGAGGAACACTCAGGACTCTTTCAGACGTTTCATCATCTGTGCTTTCATATGGAGAAATATAGCTTCACATGGAATCTGAGCTATCCTCTTTGATGATGGCATCCTATGTTGGTTGGAGTGATGATGGACCATCAACTGAAATGGTAGTGTTCATGGCTAAATGAGTTCTCTTTCTTGAAGAAACCTCTTCAAACATCTTTTTCTCCACTCTACCTGGATTGTTCAGAACAAAATCATCCCAAACACTATCAGAAAAGGAGCTGTCAGATGAGAGATTGATAGGGTTTGAATGACTCATGGTGATTTTTGGAGAAAAGTAAGTTTTTGAGAAAGAAACTTTTTGAGGTATATGTGATATGAGTGGCTTGTGAGTTATAGGTTCTTTAATACAAGTTAAGTTGGATTTAGTAAGTTAATGTGGGAAAGGTATAAGTTGTTGAGGAGTAAATGAAGTCTTTGAATTTGGTGGCCGGATTAATGACTTGGAGTTGACCTGTTGACTGGGTGGTTAAGTACTGTTCAAACCACTGCCATCAAAATTTTTTTATCCACTTCTAGTTATTTTCTAACCACTGCTAACCTTAACAATACTTTCAGTGTTTGGTTTATGTTTGTGATATGCAGGTATGAAAGATTATTTGTATACATTGGAGCTGTTGCTGTTTAGTGCTTGTATTTCTGCTTGTACACATACAATTATGCAAAGAATAAGGCTAACAGCGGAAACTAAAATGCAAGCAATGGTAAAAGTTACTCTCATAGTGGAAAAGTAAAACAGAGAAATATCATTCCATAAGAAAGGTTCATTACATCAAACAGAGAGTGCTTACAACCACCATCAAAACATAAAAGATAAAACCTAACACAACCTACATTACCACATCCTACACTAGCTACTCCATTGGCTTCTTTCCCTGGCCCTCATAGTCATGTTTGTTCTTCTGTGCTCTCTTCCTCTTGTTTTCAAAGGTTGACTGCATTCTTGGACAAGCAAGACCAAGAACTTGTGGAGGAGGCCTTGGCAGTCTTGCAGGCTTCTCTGGTATGGATATCTGCTTCATGTTTGAGAGAGCTGTTTCCAATGCTTTTGTCAGAGCCCTTGGCAACTCTTTGGACAAGGAATAGGTCTCATCATCAGCATCATCATCTGATGAACTGGAGTAGAACTCAAGAGAAGGTGCAGTTCTGGCAATAGGTGCTGGCTTGATAGTCTTCTTTGTTGACTTCTTGGAAGAAGTGCTTGCAGCCCAGGGTGGAAAGTATCCTACCCACCCTGAGGCCTCTGAAGATGACTCGAAGTTTATCACAATCTCGCCTCTAATCAGAGGAGATGTCAATGATGTTGGAACTCATGGTGATGTTTAGGGATTTTGTGAGGTAGAATGTGTTTTTATAAAGACTATGATGTACCGAGCCTCTTTATATAGGCAAAGTCGATCACAAGGGTTCATTAAAGAATATATTTATTTTTCCCTATTTTGGTAGGTTGAAGAGTAAATATAGATATTATCGGGTTGACTTTGGGAAGATATTTTTAGATAATGGCTTGGTTAAAAGTAACTTTGGTTAAAACAAGTTGGTTATTCATATTCTTTGTATTATGCTAACTCATGCAGGTACATAACCAATCTTGGCTGGGAATTGATCATAAAAGGTGTGTAACTGAGACACACAACAAATGGTTATTGATTCACCATGTCTAATCCACATAAGAATCAACTAGTCCAGATCAAACGGCTACTAGTAAAGACTTAACAAATCCGTTTATGTTTGATAGTTTACCAAAAACTATATGGTTATCAACTCACCATATTCTTTATGATTAAGAGTTGGCTAGTCCATAGCAAATGGCTCATGGTAAAGACATATCAAATATGTTGATAGGTGGTAGTTTGATAAAAACTATAATGAGAGTAGTCCAATTTTCATATGTTTCTTTTTACCAATGCTCTTGAAAATTTTTGTGAAAAATTAGCACCGCTAGTTCACAGTTTCCACTGACAATGTTCTTTTTACCACTGTTGATCTAGCCGTTACAACTGTTGTGTCAGTAACAAATTTTTTACTAGCCGTTGAGAGAAATTGCTTTCCATATTTATAGGGTAAATTTTTAGAAGATTATCTACTTTCCAAATTGCAATTTATCCTCTTAAGATAAATCTTTTCCTTAGATAATCTTTCTTGCGCAAAACTCTAAAACCCTAACAGTATATATCTTCTCTCTCAATTGGCAAGTTGTTCATACAATTCATACTAACACAACATATTTTTCATCAAAAGATTCTATGGCACCTGTCACTTTTGCAGATGAGCACAACCAAGTGGCCTATTTGGAAAAGTCAAACAACAAGAGTGGCCCTGTTTTTCATCAGATTGTGGATTTTCTAAACACTACTCATGTGAGGTATGCTTTACTTCTCAATCCCACAATCTATGTCTCTCAAATCAAACAGTTTTGGACCTCTGTTCAGTCCATCACTCTTGAAGATGGAGACACACATGAAACTGTGGATGCTCTTAGAGCCACAGTGGATGGGGTAACTATTGATGTTACTGAGTTATCCTTGAGGAGAATTCTCCAATTGGATGATCTCAATGGTAACATCACATTAACCATGCCAAAAATTCATGAAAATCTTTCATCCATGGGGTATGATACCACCGACAAAAATGCTACTTTCAAAAAGAGTGGTTTCTGTCCTCATTGGAGATTTTTAATACATACTCTTTTACATTGCCTAATTCCTAAGAAAACTTCTTATGAACAATTTAGTTCAACAATGGCTTACCCTTTGGTTTGTCTAGCTACTGATAGGATTTTTAATTGGTCTAAATATATTTTTACAAGTATGCAAGGCAATGTAAAGAGTTCAACAAAATTTTTGATGTATCCAAGGTTTGTGCAAGCAGTGTTAAATGAATTTCAACTGCAACCCCATACAAGTGTTTATAAAATCCGTTGCCTTAAGCCTAAAGTTTTTCAAAACATGAATAAGGATGGCAATATGGTTGTTAAACCACTTTTTCCTCAAATGCTAGCAAAGATCACACAGGTACAGGGTGAAGATGCAACAATCCCAGTTGTATCTCAAACCACACCCACTCTCACAGTTCCAAATATTATCTACACTCCACCAGTTACTCACACTTATGAAAGGAGGCAAAAACAGCCAACTTCTCTCATCACAACACAACGTGTCCTTGATCCTCTTGGTTTAGGAACAAGCAGCGGTGGTTCCAGGCATCCACCTAGTCCAACTAGGAGTGAGCCTGAGCTAATGCCCTATGATTCACCTCTCCCAATAGGTCACACAGTTGGAAGTGTTGAGGGCAGTGGGAAACCTATGGAATTGATGGAACTATGTACAAAATTATCTAAGCAGGTTGAATCTCTGGAGAAAGACTTGGCACAAGTAAAGGAGCAACATGCCAAGGATGTTACATAATTGCAAGCAGAGATTCAGTCTTTGAAGAAAGAGTTGCAGGGGTTGAAAAAGAAAAAGAGACCTGCAAAGATAGTGATATCATCTCCATCCTCACCTCATGATGGTAACTCAGAAAGATTTCAGTGAAGATTTTGGGAAATCTCCCTAACAGGGGAGGAAAACAGATGCTGAATCCAAGGGGAGAAAGATAGACTTTAGAGATCAAGGTGATGTTAATTTTGGAGTTACTGAGGAAGTTGAAATACAAGAAGAAATTCCTCAACAGCAACCAGAGCAAGAAATTTCCACTCCTGCAACCACAGATACCATTCCCACTGTAGAGCAAGTTTCCACTGCTGGTCAAACTATTACCACTGCAGAGGAAGAAATTGAAAAGAAGAAGAAGGAGAAAGGTAAAGTAGTTGTACAGAGTAAAGAGCAACAAAGAAGGAAGGTTTCAAAGAAAGAACAAGCTCAAATTGCTCATGATGCAGAGGTTGCTAGAAAGCTCACTGAAGAACAAGTTGCAAATAAGAAAAAGCTGGATGAGATAGAGATTGCAGACTTTATGGAGGCTAAAAGGCTGGACAGGATGGAAACCACTGATCCAGTGGATGTAAATCCAGTTTCCACTGTTCCACCTACAATATTCAAAGAAAAGACTCCAGAATTTACTTATGTACCTACAGAACAAGAAATTCATTTCTTGATTGCTAATGATCCAGTAGTCAAGAAAAAGGCAATTGACCTAGTTGCAGTTAAATCCTTAACTGAAGATCAAAGAACTGCACAGTTGAAGGATTTCATTCAAATGAAAAATAGCCAAGCACTTCAAGATGGAATTGTTTCAGTCAAAAAGGGTCAAAAGAAACCAAGACAACCAACCAAAGCACAAGTTATTTCAATGATGAAAGATTATTGTTGCAATGTTGGTGGCTGCAAAAAGAATCAGTTCAAAGGGATGGCTGATGACAAGGTTGAAGGTATCTACTACAGAGTTAAAAGGCAAGATCAAGATTTTATTCCTATGAACTCTAAAGAAGAAGAAAGAAGATATCCTCATCTAAAGAGAAAATCCAAAGAGAGTGAACCTCAGGCACACAAGAAAACAAAGCTTGCTGAAGAACAAGAAGTTCAAACTGATAAATTCACAGAAGAACAGCTGACTGATATGATTGTGATTGAAGAAGAATATTTTTATCCTGACCCACTGCAAGTCAGACATCCTATAATTGATTGGGAAGTGTACACTGCTAGAAATTTTGCTCCAGCATGGAAGATTACAAGGCTAGGTGGTGAAACTTCATCATTCATTCTGTTTGAAGATATTATCAAAGCATGTGACAGACATGATCTGGATACATTGTGGAGATTAGTTCAAGAAAGGTTTGATGCTGACAAGCTTAAAGATATGAAGGAAATGTAGTTATGGGTTGATCTAAGAAAGCTCTATGAACCAGATGCTAATGATGATTTCTGGAAGTTTGCATGTTCATGTCCTGGTACTAAATGGACTTACTATGATTCATGTGAAGTTTATCATGTTTCTACAAAAGATGGAGTGGATACATTTATGTTTGCTGAGAAAGAATACCCACTCAGAGCTGGAAATCTCACCGTTATGTTGTGTACAACAATAAGAGTTCATGAAGATGCTGAGAAGGTCAGAGCTTTGCTACATAGGCTTCAAGATCAATGTTCAAAAGCTATTCAGGCGTCAAGAAGAAAGTGAAGTGTTTGGAAGAATTCCCAAATCCTTAAAGATGATGCAGATTGAAGAAACTTATTTATTTGAAAAGAAATCATAAGTTTAGGGGAGGATTGTTGGGAATAATATTAACAGTTACCACTGATAGGCTTGTGGAAGACACTGCTGAAGAATGCACTAGCAGTGAAAACACATTACCACTGCTAGTACATATTATTACCACTGCTATTAGGATAATTGTTTTGTATTCGTGAATAGATAAGTATAGAAAAGATCTTTTGTATATTCTATATTGTTAGCATTATACTTATCTTGTAAAGGACTCCTTGTGCTATAAAAGGAGATCCTAGGTCATTGTTCTTGGTACGTATGCTTCAAGGTGTAACCCTAGTTATAAGCAAGATCACTCGTATTATTCATAATAATATTGAAGCTTTGTGTTACATTGTTCTCACTTACAATACATCATACAATCCATATTCTAAGTATTATTAAGTATATTCCGCGTACTTATTAATATAAATCAAAGTATCACAAACATAAGGTGTGTGTTAAGATCCATCACACTAGTTAGGAGGGAGTAATAACCTAACTAGACCGTTACAGTTGAAGTTCAGAGCTACAAGGATTTGTGCCGTCAACGCCAAAGATCAAATGCCGAGATCGTCGGAAGAAAGAACTTCAAGTTTGGCTCAGTATCTAGACTACAGAGTATCTGCACTTCAACAAAGTCAACTTTGTTTATTATTATTGTAAATTACTTTGTTTATGTATTTATAGGTCTCATTGTAACCATTTACGTATGACGATATCTTTGAGGGAGATTGTTAGCCTCGCTCTTTTATAAAGATAACATCACTTACGTGAATTGGACTAGATGCGTAGTATACTTTGCCCTCAAGGACTAGTATTGTTTAAGTGGAAAAGTTGTAGCAAGTTGAGCCTATAAATACCCCTCATGACTCTCCACGAGGGGTGTGGTTGATCATTAGAGTTTTGTATTGTTTCATCTTGAATAAAAGTATCTTTTGTCTCTCCACCCTCTCTCTACTTTCTCTCTCTAAAAGGATGAATCTTTCCATCTTCTTCCACCAACCTAGACCTCCCAAAACCACATAAATCTTATAGTTTTCGATCCTAATAGAGACCTATGCTCCCGTGGCTAGATTAGAGTCTATAAGAATACTTCTTGCTTATGCTTGTGCTAATGATCTTAAGCTTTTTCAAATGGATGTTAAAAGTGCTTTTCTAAATGACTTTATTAATGAAGTAGTTTATGTAGCTCAACCTCCGGGCTTTATCGATTTCGAAAAACCTAAACATGTGTATAAATTAAAGAAAGCTCTTTACGGTCTTAAACAAGCCCCAAAAGCTTGGTATGATAGACTCAAATCATTTCTAATAAAAAACAACTATACCATGGGGTTAGTTGATAATACACTCTTCACTTAGAAAAAGGAATCACATATAATTATTGTTCAAATATACGTGGACGATATTATATTCGGATCGAATTGTCAAGACATGTGTGATGATTTCTCAAAAATCATGCATGATGAGTTTGAAATGAGTATGATGGGAGAACTAAGTTTCTTTTTTGGTCTACAAATCAAACAAGTAGAAAATGATATCTTCTTTAATCAATCCAAATACATAAAAGAAATGTTAAAGAAATTTGGTTTAGAAGAGTCAAAACCCATAAGAACACCAATGTCATCCGATACTAAACTAACAAAAGATGAAGACAGTGAATCCGTTGATAACACAAAATACCGTGGCATGATTGGTAGTCTTATCTATCTTACGGCTAGTCGGCCGGATATCATGTTTAGTGTTTGTCTATGTGCTAGGTTTCAAGGAGACCCTAAAACATCACATCTAGAAGCGGTCAAAAGAATATTTAGATACATTAAGGGTACGACTCAATTAGGATTATGGTATCCTAAGGGAATGGGGGTAGAAACTATTGTATATGCGGATTCTGGCCATGTAGGTGATTATGTTGACCGAAAGAGTACAAGTGGTGTATGTACCTTTATGAGATGTTGTTTAACATCTTGGTTCTCGAAGAAGCAAACGGCATTGGCCATATCAACAACCGAAGCCGAATATGTCTTCGCCGGCAAAGCATGCCAACAAGCACTATGGATGAAACAAGCGTTAGTTGACTACGACATTCATCTAAGTGACATAGCCATTTTACGTGACAACAAAGGTGTTATTCACTTAAGCAAGAATCCAGTGTTGCACTCTCGCACTCTCGCACCAAGCATATAGAGATCCGTCATCACTTCTTAAGAGACAATGTTCAAAAGGGATACATTTCTATTGAGAAGGTAGCAACCAAAGATAACATAGCCGACGTCCTCACCAAACCGTTGAAATGAGAACAATTCAACTTGCTTCGTTTTGGTCTTGGTATCATGGAACAATCATCGTAATTTGTTTCTCAACTCTAAAAGGTATGTAAACATTAGCCTTCCTTATTTTCTGAGTCTAGGATCTCTATTTCACACACAACTCACAAACAATATGGGGATTTTCAAAACACAAAATATTTTGTCATATACCCTTTCAAAACTAACGATAACTATTTATTTTCAAGAAACTTTTCTAAATGTTTTCTATAAGAATACTTCTCCCCATATCATTTTTCTAACTGTATTCTCATGTCTAGGACAAACCTTTTTCATTATTAATACAAAGTAAAAACAAGTTTTCATTGCATCTCATGTCTTTTGAATGCTAAAGGGAGCACATAACTAATATGTGTTTTTGGGTACATCTCTTTAAGCAACAATGAATTAAGGAGCACTCGGTTTTTCTCACACAATAATATGCTTTTTCACTTCTAGTTTATCTTCTTTTCTTTTTAGGAGTCGAGATAACAACAACTTCAAATGGTTTGCATATAGGCACACACTAGGCATAAATGTTTCCAAAAGGAAAAATTTGAGCTGTCTGAGTCACTAGTACCACGGATCCCAGCATTAACGCTGGACGGTTCCCCCAAGGATGGATCCATGGGAACCGTGGGACAGAAGTTGAATTTCTCTTCTATTTTTCTCACTTTGGCTATAAACCTTCATATTTTCATCATTTTACCTCTTTCACTAATGAGTATGTTACTTAATGCTTGTGTTCTCATGATCACATGCCTTAAATTAATATCTAATCATTAGATTTTAGTCCATATTTTGGGTCTAGCATTCATTACAATGCACTATTTTCTCTATAAATAAGGTTCCGAAAATGCTTGCATATCCATCACTCTCAACCTCACAAACAATCATCATCACGTCATCCAAAAGATTTTCCAACATTGATGAACCACCTAGTGCAAACAATCCTCTTCAAGAAATCCAAAACTTTATTCTACCTCCTTCCGTAGCGCTACCACCCAAATCTAGAAAAATCGCACGTATTAGCATCCGGCCTTGTTGTTTAGCCAAACCATTGTCACAAATTTCATCACCACCTACTCATTCACCACTAAATGATTCCATTGTAGCACCCCCATCATCTCCAACAAGCACATCACCACCATCACCTATCATGTCTCCACCTAAGATCAACCTATCGGAACTTTTTAAGACTCCAAAAACAACCTAACTACCCGTGTCTAGTCCACCACCCACATCATTTCAAAAAACTTCCAACCCAAAAGAACTAGTCCTTTTAACACCACCAACATCTCCAAACACACTTTACAAAGATCTTGCAACTTCACCACCTTTAGCTCCCATTATTTTACAACAACATCTAGTTTCTTATATTCCACCACTTACCAACATAATGCACTTTGATCCATATTTTCCAACTTTTCCACCACATATTCCGCCCTCTATAAATCAAACTTACCCGAAAACCATCCACACACAATACCCACATCATTTACATTGTGAATATTGCCAATCCACTAGGGAACTTGCAATGGAAATTAGGGACGAAATGCGATTCATATTTAACCATATCCTTGATCGCATCAACATCATCACTCACCAAAACTTCAATAATTAACCTTATGCAAGCATGGAAGGAATGATATTACTATTTTCTCTATTTTTTTCTTTTGAGTCATTTTAAAGAACAAACCTTGTTCTTAGTTTTTATATGTTTGTATGTGGCCTATATACCACTACAATTTGTCTTTTTATTACAAGGCTTTGTTTACATATCTAGGCTCTCCATCCTTTTTCTCCTCAATTACAAGGCTTTGTTTGCATGTTACTACTAATTTTCTTCTTTGTAGGTATTATATTTTCTCACTTGACGCCCTATTCAAGGGGGAGCTACCGTCAAGGGGGAGTTAGTGATTCGTGGGTTGTACTATTTTTTTCACACTTTATTTCTTTGTTAGGTTCGCTTTTTGTTTCGACAAAAAGGGGGAGAAGAAGTAAAACTTATATATGCTTTCAAAACATACATCTAATCTTAAGTTTTACTCAACATAACATTATATTTTGTCATCAACAAAAAGTGGGAGATTGTTAATACAAATAAATCGTAAAAACGTTTTAATCATAGTTAGCGATCTCTTTGTGTTTTGTTGATAACAAACATAAAGTAATCATAAGTAAAATTATAAGGATACATGTTATTTTTGTAAAGCATTTACATATATAGTCATTTAACATAAATTGTTGTAATAATTCATTTGTTGTAATAGTTTATTAGGATGGGTAAAATCCATAACCCCTGACCCATACCCATGGAGCAAATCCATAACTCATAGAGCTAACTCATGACCCCTTGACTAGATGCATTGCATCTTCTAGATACATTGTATCTATTTGGATACACATGATCCAAAGTCTATAACCCATGACCCCTAACCTAAATAGGAGGAGCGTCCTACGGATCCCCCATATTACATTGGACGGATCCCTCATGTAAGGGATCCTGGGAACAATAGTGATTTTTTTCCTATAAATTGTGAGCCATTTCTTCATTGTAACTCACCTATCTTCTTACAAACTCTCTCATATACTATTTCTCTCTTCTAATCTCAGATCTCTTGATCTATATAGTAGTTCTTCTTTCTTTTGTTGTGATTCTCACATAGGTCCTTCTCAAAGGCGAGTTCACGAGATACTACAAGTCATCCAAGCAAGGGGTCCTTGATTGATTTGTTTCTCTTCAAGATTTCTGTAGCAAGATCTTGTATTTCATATTTCACATAGTTGTTGTGTTATAGTTGTGTTGGTTTAGTCCTCTGTGTTAAGGACTCGGTATTTTGCTTTGTACCAGAAAAAGTGTAAGCGACGTTGTGAAGGCTTCTCCGCCGAGTTGAAGGAGTTTGTTGACATAGTACTTGAACTCTCGAGTAGGTGACTCGGGGAGTGGAGTAGGGCAAGGAAGGTGTCCTTGTAGCCGAACCACTATAAATCGGTTGTGTCATTTATATCCTTTACTTTACTTGCTTTCATTACTTATTCCTTTACTTTCTATCCATCCATACGAATTCACATAAGATCGAATCTAAAGTTTTTGAAACTAACTTAAAATCGGCAAAACTATTCAACCCCCCTTTTAGTTTTCCATAGTTTATTTATTTAATATAACATAAGCTTTACTCTTAGGAGAGTAACCTAAGAAGATACCTTCGGTTGATTTAGGATCAAATTTAGTTAGGTAATCTTTAGTGTTAAGTAAGAAACATTTACTACCAAAGACTCTAAAATTTTCTAACGTAGGCTTTTTGCCTCGAAGTAACTCGTATGGAGTTTTACCTAAGAATAGTCTAATTAAGACTCGATTAAGTATGTAGGTTGATGTATCAACGACATTGCACCAAAAGTTTTGAGGAATAGATTGCTCATTAATCATGGTGCGACTCATTTCCTGTAGGGTTCTATTTTTCCTTTCAACTATCCCATTTTATTGTGGAGTGCAAGAAGCCGAGAAATTGTGAGTAATACCATTCACTTCACAAAAAGCTCCAAATTGCGCTTCATTATCAAATTCCCTACCATGATCCGTTCTAATAGACACTATAGGACTTCCTAATTGTCTTTGGATTTTCTTACTTAATATTTTAAAGTAATTGAATGTTTCAGTTTTATTCTTTAAAAATTTAGTCCATGTGTACCTAGAGTAATCATCTACTATGACCAAAGTATAGTAGTTACCTCTATAACTTTGAATAGCGGATGGACCAAATAAATTCATGTGAAGTAGTTCTAGACACTTAGTAGTAGAGACCATATTTTTAGCTTTGTGACTAGCATGGACTTGCTTTCCTACGTTACAAGCATCACTGTTAGGTCACCATAAATGCATACAAGTATGTAGATGATATAAATGAAATGAAGAGAGAGGTTGAACAGAAAACACACATATGGATGAAGAAGGGTTATACATAAATGTATAAAGTGAACAACACCTCTCCAAGGAGAGGTTACAATGTATTTATAGGGGAAGGGAGCTAGGGAAACACATCTAGTCCTTTCCTTGGCCTTATGGGCCTTTGCATAGGCTCATGGGCTTTCTACATAAGCCTAGCACTTAATTACAAACGTAAAAGCCATAAACATGCAACCTATTACAATAACTTAACTAGCACTTGCTAATACTGTTTAGGAGTGATTCCAACAATCTCCCCCTAAGTGTTAGTAATGTAGTAATAAAGTTGCTTGACGTCTTCTAGCATTCTTCTTTCTTGTGAGTAGAGATGCTTTAGGTTCCAACAATCTCCCCTTGTTTAGGATCTTGTTTCTTTTGAAATTTTCAGCTTTGACGTCGTTGTAATATTTGTTCTTTGTTCTTTTGTGGATGTTGTGATAGTATGTTGTTGTCTGCCATTTATTAGCTTCGTCGTTCAGGTGTCTCCACGTCTTTCTCCACCATGCTCACACGTCTTTTGACTTTGGATTTCTGATGTGATGTAGTTCTCAAGTCTTTAAACTTTGTAGATTCTTCAGCTTTGAAGAAGAATCATTTTAACTTTTGAGTTGCCTTTTGAGAGAACTTCATATGTGTTGTTGTTGGTATGAGCATGTGGAGAATCAACACAATCTTTTCTCCTATGAACTTTGGATCTCCAATCATGCATGTAGACAATTAGCAATAAAGTTCCCGACGTAATAGTTCGGATATTTTGTACAGGCATATCCCAATTTGCTGGCGCGGTCTTAGACGAATCTTAAACCGGATGGTCATTGGCATGTCCCCGCACTCAATATCGTTACTCTGTCGTTGTGAGTCGCTGTAGTATACCTAAGTATCACTCCAGGACTGTAGACCGTTTGAGACCACTGCGAACACTAAGCGTAACCCACAAGGATTTACCGAAGTGACCTGCTGTCTGGGTTGTTTGAGGTTGACCCTGGCAGGAGTTTCCATTCAATCACTGAGGATCACAATTGTGAATCCCCTCATAAATGTTCTCGGCAGATTGCTAAGATCTACAAAGGAATCTAGAATGTTTCACTTGCGTTCTTATTGTTGAACGACAAGTGATGAAAAGTAAAGTGTTCCTAAGAGATCTTTTGATGAATCTCGTGGCTCTAGACTCAATAGTGAGCTTTGGTTTTCCTAAGCGGAGACTAGGGAGAGGGTCTCCTTCTTCAATACCAACAATCTCTAAGAGAAAGTCGATAGATTACGTAGGGTTCCAAGTGAGAATGAAACAAGCTCTTTTGATAGAACTTGAGTGGTTAAGAAGGTTTAGTGCATTGCGTCACTGGGTCCATGACGACTTTGTCTTCAATACCGGTGTCATCTTGTGACATCCAGTAGCATATGAATTAAACCCGGTGTCTGCCCTAAGTTGAATAATTTGGAGGGCTATTTCTTTTCACCCTTTTCTTTAACTTTTCTTTTTAATTCTTCAACTCCTTCTTTCTCCAATTCTCATTTATCTTTTTTTTTTCAATCATACCTAAGGACTTCTAAATACTAACTATTGGTGATGTCCTTAGATAGATTCCTCCGGCTCTGGCAGATCATAGGACGTTTATTCCTAAACTTAGTCACCTTATAACTTCATGACTATCCTATGTTTCCTTAAAGACATTTTCATGAAAATCTCTCAAAGTGTTTATGAACGAAAACATGTTTGTGACACTTCGAGAGTTTTGTATTTTTAGAAATACTCCCCCTCCACATGTGCTTATGAGTTTTGACTGAAATCTACACTGTGAGGGTAGAGCGCGCACTTTTGAATTGATCGACTTGAGATAGACAATTCCCAGCGAGACACGGTTACATCACTGACGGGTCAACTTGAAGTTGTAAACACTCCTTGGTGAGGAGGTTAGACCCGTCAAGATTCATGTCTACCAAGAGTTTCACGGATGGTACATTCTACTAAGACTAGTCCTTTGCGAGACACGTTTACATCACTAGCGAATTAGTTTGAAATTATTACCCGTCCCGGAGAAGTATTTTCAATTTATGACATTTTAGAGCTCGTCAATTCAAGAGTTTAGGTCTTAGCATACTTAGATTCCATCATTATCCAACATATTTATATCACAAAATTTTTCTCCCCCTAAAAATGGCATAATAATGTTATTTTTGATGAAATTTTGATATCGAATATGGCAATTTCGAGTTTTACGAGAAGATTTCCACAAAGAACGTTGATAAGAACAATTTTAGTTTGCAAATACTCCCCCTCAATAAGTGATATTAACTTTTGAGGTTTAGGAAACACGAGAGAGAGTACTTGTTCTTTTGAGCAAAACTTTGAAATTATTGAAAGATTTGATAAATTTTACTCAAAAGGAAGAAGCTTTCGCTCCTTTTGTAAGGATTGTGGCACTGAAGCATACCACAGGGTCCTTTCATTACAAGATCGGGTTGTACACTGCTATTTATGTACAAACCATAATGAATAAATAAATCAAATAGTGTTTTAAAGAGTACCAAACGATTACACACGACCAAGAACTTTATCTTCACGTTGGAACATCAAGATAGAGAAGCTTTTTCTTCCGCCCACATAGCTCTCCAAACGTTTCATCTGATCCCGGTGGAACAACCTTTCATCCAACGTGGTTATAAACCTGCGAACTTCCTTGCGTTCTTCTGAATTCCATCTCTTCTTCTGAC
Source organism: Chrysanthemum makinoi (assembly GCA_910596185.1). Lineage (NCBI taxonomy): Eukaryota > Viridiplantae > Streptophyta > Magnoliopsida > Asterales > Asteraceae > Chrysanthemum > Chrysanthemum makinoi. The sequence goes on along the minus strand of OU343224.1, from coordinate 290,459,878 downwards.
CAATACCAGCTTCAATATCCTTGAACCGATAAGCTAACCTATCATGAACCATCTTCAACGTTGCATCACAGAACTTATGGATCTCGTCAAATGCCATGAAACATGTGTGATGATGCTCACTGCGGTAGACGATTCCAAACTTCGATTTATGCATGATGGTGTACTGAGCTTGTTGATTAAGTTCGGGAAAGTGCATCAGCGGTTTGGTGAGATTGATTTGCTTTTGGTATGATTCGACCCCAAGTTGCAAGTGTTCAACACGTTCTTGAATAACTTTGCTGCGGATGAAGAACAGTAGGGCAGTGATGGATTGGAGTTGAATTTCCGTAGAGAACTATCGCATCCTGCCTTGTACCTTTGTGAGATACATGTCTTCGATGTCGTTCAGTGACAATTCTGAGAAATCAGCTTTCGTGAAATCATACTCTACTTCATCTTATCTTTTGACCTTGATCTTGGACAAGTACGAGTAGTCCCAGTTTGTTTCTAGTGTTACCCCCATCACAAAAACTATTCTCTTCTCATTCTTTACCTTCTTGTTGGATTTTCTGACTTGGCAGCTTTTGTAGAATAGTCTCATCCTTTCAGGGAAATGGTGAATGCCATATTTAGCATCAATGTTGTATCCCACCACATTGTCAACGTACATATTGGTGGCGTCTTCTTCAATGGCTATGTTGTCGGAGAATACAACAGCTGGAATGTTGAAGGTGAGTGAGGTAGCATATTTCTTGCTAACACTGCTACCGTGTTGAAGGAACTCTAGGTCATTGTTGAAGAAGAAACGGTAAGGGATCTTCGGTTGTTCAGGTCGGCCAATTGTTGGAAGAGGCTTTGTCCAATCAGTGTAGTAGGGAGTGTTATCCTTCCTTGTAAAGTCGATGTTTGATTCAGGATTTAGCCAGTCGATTTTGTTGGACATTTCATGGGCAATGTTGTCCAAGTGGTATTCGACCTCCACTGCACTACAGGCTCTGTCTTTCAACAAGTTGAATGTGAGACATATTGGATTTCATAAACACATCAAATGATATTTAATAGAGGCGTATGGGTTGGGTTGTAGAGAGACAAAAGTAGAGAGAGAATTGGGAACTTGATGAAACAAAGAAAAATAGTATTGAAGCTCCAACCCTCTACCTTAGGAGGTAGAGGGTATTTAAAGTTTCTTACAAGACACGCCTCCTACAGGCTGTAGATTAGGCATACAGTGGGTAAAGACCCGACCGTCCTCCACGGTGTTACATAACTAACTACTTATTAACATAACTTGACAACGACTACGAGCTTTCTATTGAATACATACACTTGAGGTGACCAACACGTTAACTAATGGATTTTCTAAATCCTAACAATCTCCCCCTAAGGGAGGTCACCTCAATTTACATTAAATACAAACAGATATTACATTTTGATTGCTCTTGGATTCTTGATTTAGTTCTTTGTTTTGTAGCCCGTAGTCTTTGATTCTTCATGTTTTGCATGTTTGGTTAATCCAAGTGAAGGTCTTTAACTGATCCACGTGAGGATGAGTTTTGAGCCAGCTTTGAGATCATCAGCTACCGTAAATCTCTGACTCTTCCTTTGTGGTGTTGACATTATGTGATGTTGTGACATTGGACCGACATGCTCACATTCTGGATCATGATTTCTTCTCATCAGAGTAGCGGCAGCTTTAGTTTATTCATGATATTTCCTGCAATGTAGCAGAAGCATGGAGTGAAAATATCAGAGTCGTTGATGAAGATATGCACTTATCATGAATTCTTTAGATTTGAATGTGATGTGTGAGCATGCGGCTATGGATTGACTTCTCAATTCTGATCAGCTGCAAACGTTGGGTGTACCTGCATACAACAGTTAGCAATAAAATGCACGAAAGTGTCTTTGATCAATTTCATTGAATTGAGGTACACGGCCCACGGTTCCCCGTTGATCAGTACAAGTACTGCCTGTGATCAGGTAGAATTCCTAAGAATCTCCTTGACAGGGTTTCGCAGCTGCTCTAGCTGTTCTCAAACCGGAACGTCTCAAAGAAGACAACGCGGAGTGAGTGAACCAGAGAATTGTGATTCACTGATTGATGAAAAGTGATTTTGAAAAACAATCGTGTATTGCTTAATGTAAAGTGTTTTGCAACACAACGAAGGTTTTAAGGAAAATCAATTATCAATCATAAACACCTTTTATTTTGAAATATTAATACACAGTTGATGTGCAAGAGAAAAGAATTTTGAGCACAACGACTGGTTTTTCAAAGGTATCAGTCAATCCATTTCCTGGACCAAGGTTGATTCAATAATGAATCGCCCCATCATTTTAATCCAGTTGTCACAAGTTTGATCTATTGTATAGATCTCACATGTCACCTACCAAGAGCTTGTTTGATGTTGGCTCTAGAAGGTTTTCCATCTTCATTGTAAATAAGTGAACATATCACTCAGATGTTCTGGCAATACCACAAGGATAATGCGTAGGACTCTTAAGATATATTCTTACTTTCCACATTGTGTGAAACAGTGAGTCTTCAAGAATAATGTGTCCTAATGAGATTTATTGATGATCTCGTGGCTCTAGACTCAATAGTGCACATTTGGTTCCTATGCCAGAGACTAGGGAGAGGGTCTCCTTCTTCAATATCAAAAATCTCTAAGAGAAAGTCGATAGATAATGTAGGTTCCCCGTGAGAATGAAACAAGTCCTTTTAAGAGGAACTTGAGTAGCTTGGGAAGTTGTAGTGCAGTGCGTCACTAGGTCCATGACGTCTTGTCTTCAATATCGGTGTTACCTAGGTAACCACCAGTAGCATATGAATTGAACCCGGTTTCTGCCCTAAGGTTGAAATAAAGGAGGGCTATTTCTTTTCACCCTTTTCTCATTCATTTCTTTTTCATTCTTCAACCCCTTCAGTGCTTACCAAAATTTCATAACTAGAACCTTGTTTGGTTTGTTCCAATTCAAGCTCTATCTCAGTCCGCACTCTTCCCATTTCTCACTTTTCTCCTTTTTCCATCATACCTAAGGACTTCTACACTATCTAGTGGAATGTCTCTGGGTAGATCCTTCCGGCTCTGGCGGGATCATGGGAACGAATACCTAACCTAACCATCCTTATATCTCCATGCATATAATAAATTTGGTCGGTCTTTTTGGTATTGTTCTTCTGCCATTGAAACCAATTGAAAACCATTTGACTAATCAATCCAGGTACTTGTGATACATGATCAAAGCATTTTGTACCTGAATTGTTTTTGATATTTCAGAAGAAAGCTCCTCCTCAACATGTGCATCGTATGTTTGAAATTTCTTTGGCACATGGAGGCAAGAGGACCTGAAAATCTCAGATTGAGAATGAATAATTCACTTCTTTGATCAACATTTTCTAAAAATATCGACATCACTTTCACGATCAAAATTAGTATTTTAAATACTTTGTTAAAGATAATTTTTTAGGAAAGGATGTGGTATTCTAAAAGTTGCCCCCTTCAATATGTGCATCGAGATTCGAAAGTGTTTTGCACATATTAGAGAGAACCTGCACTTAGAGTCAAATCAATCACGTTTTAATCCTTTTTGGTTTGATATAGATGCTCCCCCTTAACATATGCTTGGAAAAACATTTGGCATATGTAGGGAGGAGATCTTGCTAATCAATTGCAAAACCATTTATCGAATTATCAGTTTAATTCCAATTTAAATCATAAATTCTCCCCCGATCACAATTTTCAAATCCATTAAGATTTGTGATCTCTATTGACTTAAATTAATTTTGAAAACTTTGGAGGAGAATTGTGACTCGCTTTTGAAAGACATTTTAACTGATAAGGATCATATTTTGAGACTTTAAACTCCAATGTTCAAGCATGCTTAAGTATCTTATGAAAACATAACATTAGCCAAGGTCTTGAACCAATTGTATAAGACATTGCAATTGTTTGACAAATAACCTTTTTGATTTAATTGAAATCATTCTCCCCATCAATCAATGACATAAGTTGTTGATTGAGAGATAGAGATTTTGACAAATGACAAGTCCAGATGATTTTCAAAAGTTGAGTCCGAGTTATTTTTCAAAGCTATTTAGTTTTCATTAGATGACAAATATTTTTCAGAAGAATTTATAGAAGGAAAAATACTTGTGAAGGAAACATTTGTCTTTTTGCTGACAAACATTTGTTTTCAGAATCAGAGCATGAGATTTGAAAAATAAGATTAAGCAGGGCTCTATTCTTTATTTTAAAACGGGTTACTGCCTAAAATGACAATAAACCACCATTTTTCTTCATCATTTTTTTTTTTTTTTTATTTTTTTTTATTTTTTTTTATTTATGTACATTCAAAATTCATCTAAAGACCCGTGTCATTCTTAGAGTGACAAATCAAAGACCGTAGATGTTATCGAAGAATAGAAAAAGATGGGAAAAATAATATTTTTGAGCTTTTTCAAAGATTTTCTGATTTTTATGGATTTTTGAAATTTTATATTTTTCTATTTTCCTTTTGAGGGTTTTATAATTTTGTATTTTGCTTTTTTGAATAAATATTTACAAGAGATGGATGAAGAAAAGCTTTTACTCCTCGTCTTCCTCTTGAAGACGTTTGAGTGTTTCCGGTTGTAGACTCTTTAGACCAAGTCGTGGAAGGATAAACTCAAAACGTTCTCTAGGAAGAGCTTTGGTGAAGATGTCTGCAAACTCATATTCAGTCTTCACAAAATATAGTTCCACCACACCGTTCTCCACTTGCTCCCTGATGAAATGATGTCGAATGTCGATATGCTTTGCTCTTGAATGTTGAACGTTGTTGCATGAGAGAGCAATGACACTCTTGTTATCACAGTACAAAGGGATTTTGTTGAATTCAAAGCCATAGTCAGATAATTGGGATCTCATCCATAGGATTTGAGCATAACAAGATGACATGGCTATGTATTCTACCTCTGTAGAGGATATAGAGGTACTCATTTGTTTCTTTGAAGAATAGCTCACAAGCTTATCACCCAAAAACTGAGCACCTCCTGACGTGCTTCGACGTGTATCTTGACACCCTCAGGTCAAGATCTGCATAGGCTGTTAGTGACATACCGGTGTCTTTCGGATACCAAAGTCCCATGTTGATGGTTCCTTGGAGATACTGAAAGACCCGTTTAACCACTTCAAGGTGCTTTTTGGTAGTCTTAGCCTGGTATCTAGCACACATGCATACAGCGAATAGAATGTCTGATCTACTGGCGGTGAGGCACATCAAGGATCTAATCATACTTTGATATTTAGTTTGGTCAACCATGATCCCTGAGTGGTCCTCATCCAGTTTAGTACGCTCTACCATGGGAGTGTCAACAGGGTCACAAGACTCAAATCCAAATTTCTTTAAGATTTCATTAGCATATTTAGATTGATTGATAAAAAGCCTCTGGGACTTTGTGAAATTTGTAATCCAAAGAAAAATGACATTTGTCCCATCATTGACATTTGAAATTTGGAGCCCATCTCTTTAGAAAAATGGTTACATTCATAAGGGTCAGTCGAGGCAAAAATAATATCATCAACATAGATTTGAACATGAATTAAGTGTTTGCCTGACTTTCTGGTGAACAATGTCGGATCAACTGATCCTTTGCTGAATCCATTAGATACAAGAAACTTTGATAGCGTGTCGTACCATGCCCTTGGAGCTTGCTTTAAACCGTAGAGGTCCTTCTTCAAGCGACAGACATGAGTAGGATGCTCTGGATTCAAAAAACCTTCTAGTTGGCTGGCGTATACAACCTCTTTCAGATCTCCGTTAAGAAAGGCAGTTTTCACATCCATCTGATATACTACCATGTTCTTACTGGCAGCGTTAGCCAGGAAGATTCTGATTGCTTCGATGCGTGCAACTGGAGCAAATGATTCTTCGAAGTCAATACCCTCCTCTTGACGGTATCCTTTTGCAACCTGTCGAGCCTTATTCTTTAGTACATCACCATGCTTATCAAGTTTTACTTTGAAGATCCATTTTAGATCAATGATCATAGCACAGTCAGGAGCAGGTACTAATTCCCATACATCTAGTCGATCGAACTCATGAATTTCATCTTGCATGGCATTGAACCAGCTGTCTTCAGTCATGGTTGTTTTAACGTCTTTTGGTTTGACCTTAGATAATACGGAGTTGAAGAAGCACCACAAGGTATCAGTTGCAAGTTTTTTACGAGTGGATACTGGGCGAGAAGAGTTTCCAATGATGTTGTCCAATGGATGGTCATGTGTCCATTTTCTAAGGTGTTCGTGTGGTTGTTGTTGAGGGAATGAGGTAGCAGAGTTTGAATCTCCTTATGAAGATGCTTCTGAAGTTGGTTCAGGAGCAAATATGTTCTCAAATGGAGCATCTTCGGGAGTAGCAAAGGGGTTATTTCCACCATAGTTGCCAGAAACATTTCCATGATGTACACTCGATGGTTGAGGATTTGATGATGATGATGAGTGATCTGCAGTAGGCGCTTCTTGACTCAATGGCATAGAAACTGAAGGGTTTTCTGCATTGACTGGGTTAGGGGCAGCCTCTATTGATAGATTAGATTGATCATTAGCAATAGGCTCATAGTGTTCATCAAACATTGGATCAAACAATTTCTTCAAATCATCTTCCGAAGGGGGTACATATGGAATTGCTGGTGAGGGATTTTGTACAAGAGAAGAACTAATGGGACTACTTATCAAATGTTGAGATGCGGGTCCAGAACTTGATTTTCCTGGAGCGATTTTTCTAGACAGCTCATCTAACGTGACGTGAATAGTTTCCATGATATCTCGAGTTCTTTTGTTGTAGATTCGGTAACCCTTCTTGTTTGGTGCATAACCCACAAAAACTCCAATGTCCGCCTTAGCTCTTAATTTACCTAAATCTTGACCGTCATTCGTTGGATAGCACAAAGCACCGAATACACGAAGGTAGGAGAGATCAGGTTTTCGTTTATGGATAAGTTCGTTTGGAGTTTTTCCATGAGTGGTGTGTATGAGGGAACGATTTTGGGTGTAGCAAGCACTGGCAATGGCTTCAGCCCATAGAAACATTGGAACCTTTGAGTAAATTAGCATTGTTCTTGCAGCTTCAACAAGGGTCCGATTTCGTCTTTCAACTACACCGTTCTGTTGAGGCGTACATGGAACACTTCTTTGATGACTGATTCCAATGCTTTCATAAAATTGACTTAGGTCTTTGTTAACAAACTCAATGCCATTGTCTGTTCAAATAATTCTAACAGTCTTGTTAAGTCGAACCTGCAGGTGTTTGATAAGTTTGATGATGACATCTGAAGTTTCATCCTTTGTCCTCAAAAACTTAACCCAAGTAAAGCGAGAGTAGTCATCAACAATGACTAATACATATTTCTTCCCATTTATCGTTTGCACTCTCATGGGTCCGCACAGATCCATATGAAGAGTATGAAGAACTTCCATAACTGAGTTTGCGGGTTTAGGTTTGTGGGCATATTTCTTGCTTTTTCCCAATTGGCATGCTGAACAAAAATGATCTTTTTCATACTTTAATCTGGGTAAGCCTTTTACTAGGTACTTTCTGGAAAGGTCATTAATGGTGCCGAAGTTCAAGTGATTGAGACGACGATGCCATAACCATGACTTTGTTTTCGAAGCCTTTGACAACAAGCAGATTGGAGAAGACTTCATCATATCTTCGATAGATATGGAGTATAAGTTTGTACCACGTGTTCCTCTTAAAAGTTCCACACCATCAAGTTCTCTAACGAAACAAGTATGTTTTCTAAAAGCCACTTCTAAATCAGAATCACAGAATTGACCGACAGAAAACAAATTATGACCAAGACCTTCAACATAGTATACCCGGTAAATTACACTATAACCAACCACATAATCTTCATAACCCATAATTGCCCCAAAGTGGTCGTTCCCGAATCTAACAGTCCCGATAAATTTACTCATAAAGTTCATGAGCCGCGAGGGATCTCCAGTCATATGCTTGGAACAGCCTAAGTCCAGGTACGACAGAACGATTTGAACGGCCTGCAGTTGAACATAAACAAGTATGGATGACTAGATAGTTTGGATCCCCATGCGAGAATGGGTTCCACTTGGTTAGAAAACGATATTGGAACATCCACATCAGAAAAAGAGTCAATGAAATCATTGGAGGCAGATGCCGGACTAGTAGTAATAGTAGATCTATTCAAAGTATGTTTACTTCTTAAAGGTATAGTTCTACTAGTAGGCATCCATTTCCTAATGGGCATTGATCTAGATAATTTAGGGCACAACTCATTAAGATTGAATTTATGGCCAGTAGGTATCCAATGATAACCTACATTACTAAATTTTCTTCCTATTGGTTTCCAATGTTTTCTAGCCCTCTTCCACCTTGGTCTTCTGACCTTCTTAGCCTGTTTTTTAGTGTTAACATTTTTTACCGGAGATATAGCAAAATTGTTCACATCATTCACAACACATTCATGATTAATACCAGAAATCACACAATCATTACATGTTTTTCAAGAAGTAGCAGAATTCGAATTAATTACAGTACGCTTATAGCTAATACTAGAATCAACACGATTCGTCTTATTCAATACAAACTTATTGTTCCTAGGGCGGTCTTCTACTTTCTTCCATTGATCACTCTTAGCTTGCGAGGTCCTATCTTGGTTTGTATTTCCTGGAGGCTTTGACCCACTTGCCTTAGTGTCACTGATCACTCCTGTAGAGGGAATGATGGGAACATTAGTTGGTTTTACTACTTTATGCATTCCTGATCTAGAGGTGTTGGGATCTGAAGTACTTGCAGGCACATCAAAGTTCACATGCTTGACTTTCGGCACAGAACAAGGCATATCATGGGTTGCATGCTTAACACTAGGCATAGAGAAAGGCATAACGACTTTATCTTTCTTACAAAAGGATTTAGGGCATGTTGCCCTTAAACATTCTAAAAGTTCCTGAGATCGTTTGGCATATAAGCATGCATACCTAACTTCACTATCAAGTGGTTTATTTATGCTATCCTCTTCGACAATCTCACGGAGACATTCTAGACTATCCTTAAGGTACGAAAAATATTCTTGAAACCCAAGTTCGTTATTTCTAAGGTGAGGAGGAATATATTTCACAGCATACTTAGAATCCGCAGATGCCTTTGAAGCAACATTCTCATTACAGACAAGTGGCATTTTCCCTTTTACCTGACTTTTGAGATTCTCAATTTCCTTTTGCAAAGAAGTTATTTTTTCATTGTTCTTGTCACGAGTGACTTTCATTGAATCATATAACTCTTTAAAGTGTCGTTTAACCTTTTCATTTTCTTCTAGAAAACTCTCATTTTCTTGTTGTAATACATTAATGATGTTTTGAAGATGAAAGTTTTGAGAATACTGAGAATCTAAAGGAGGAGGCATTTGGGAGCCATTCACATTGTTCTTTTCACCCTTTAATTGTGAAATTTGGGTTTTCATCCTTCTGATCGTGTTACAGTGAGCTCGAATCTGTTCGTCATGTTTGTTTATTTCAAAAACTGCATCAAACTCAGGAACATCCGAGGATGTCTTGATATTTGAGGTTTTAACATTTTCTTTGAGATGTTGATATTTTAGTTGTAAATTAAAATGTTCAACTTCCAGTTTTGAGTAATGTTTTACCAAATTATCATAATCATCCTGTTCTACTTTATCACGCAATTTTGAATTTGTGGTTTCAAGCTCAATGACACGATCATGGGAAACTTTTAATGCAACAGTCAAATTATGAAATTGAGACACAGTAATAGAACAATTTGTAACAGTGTAGAACACATCTTAAGCAACACATTGAGAGATCAGATTATCATTAATGATGTCCAGATTCTTTATCTCTATTTTATTACTCTTAAGTTCACGTTCATACATACTGACCTCAAATTCCATATCATTAAACATCTTTTTCATTTCTTTAATCTCTATGTCCATTCCCTTTTGAAGACTCTCAAATTGTCCTTTAAGTTGTTTAAAGAAAGGCATGACCTCAGTTAAATAGCATTATTTAGTTTGTTCAAAACCCCTTTCCCCTTCAGTTATCCCAGTGGGTGTGATTCTCTTCTTACATGTTTTCTCAAAATCAACAAATAGTTGGTAAACTAAGTAAAGGCTGATTAAGGTCTTGCCATTAGTGGGAAGATTTCTAGGCACTAAATGCATTGGTGTATTTGGGGGATACACGGTGGCTGGAGGCAATTTCCTACAAGGGGAATTCTTTTCAATAAAATCATCAGCTTTTTGTTTGTCCAGATCAATTTTCCAGAAAATTTGTTCAAGGGTCAGCTGGGTCTGAGGTCTAAATTTATTAAAGGCAATCCAGTTATCCTTAGAATAATTTGGTGTTTTAACGATGATTTTATCTCTTATGCACAAGGGACTATTAAATTTATCATCCAATTTTTTTCTTGAGACTTCTTCTAATTTTCTATCTTCCTCAGAGCACTCAGCACAAGTGTGTTTCTGTCTAGGCTTAAGAATCTCATTTCCATCGTAGATTACTTTTTGAGCTGCTTTAGCCTTACTACACGCCTTAGGATTTGGTTCATCTACAAGTGGAACGCTATGCTTATAACTTAGAACTCTATGCTTAGTGATCATGTGAGCAGTCTGAATGGTGTTCCCTTGTACGTACAATTTATTTTCAAGTTTGTTCTTCAGAGTTTTTAGGTTGGAAAATTCATTTAAAAGCTTTGATTCCTTAGCATTGAATTCTTGTTTAAGTACTTTCACATTATCTTGAAGTTCTTGTTTCCGTTTAACAGTTTTGTTAAGCTTTTCTTGTAAGGAATCTAACTCTTGTTTTAACATTTCTTCCCTAAAATTGCTTTTTCTGATAATTGTACTCATTTGGTCATCCATCTCCTGCTCACGGGTATTCAGTTAAAACTTAGCACGTTGTTCATATATAGCAACTTGTTCTTTATAGGCGTTTAGTTCAGAAATAATAGAATCATCAAGGGCACATGCAGTAAATTCATCAAAAATATAGTTATCATTGACTGCAGAAGATGCATTACTTGGTACAATTTCACTTTCATTTTGTTTCACATATTGCTCATATGGGACAACATTGATATTACCAATATTTTCAATATCTGATTCAATAATTTCAGTTGATTGTACTTTGTCATGTATCTTTTGGACATCAACATCTTCGTATAGTTTTAATACCTCAGATATGATTGATTCCCTGGAGGGAGTGGCCTGTTTAGGTGAAGAAGCCCTTGGAGTTACCATTGGTGAGATATTAGCCATGAAGATGGTCTGGGCAGTTGGTTCATCATCAACATCTGAATCAAATGCATCACAGTCTGTGACTTGAAATGCATTGGGATTGTTCTGACCCATACCCTGCAGACCGCTATTCATCCACATCAGCATCATAAGTTCTAGCATTTCCCTCAGCAAGAAATAGCAATTCTTCCTCATTCAACATTGCTCCACTGTCTTGAGCTTGGACCAGCAGCATCTTGTCCCTGAAGTACTCTGCATTTTGTGGATGTTTTGGAAGAGTGCAATTCCTTGCGATGTATCCTTCTCCACCACAGTTGTAACATTTAATGGGCTTTACTTGACCCTAAGCCATGTTCCTTCCACGATTCTGATTACCCATGTATCCACCACCACCGTCAGCATTCCCATATCCAGCACTAGCATTCCCATATCCAGCTCCAACATTCCCATATCCAGCTCCACCATTCCCTTGCTCATTATGTGGAAGGTATGCATTTTGTCTTCCTTGCACACTCTGCACCACTACCTTTCCATCTCTAACAGTAGCTTGATTGTGGGGATTGGATGATGTTCTGAGGTTATTGTTGGTGTGTGGAGTGAGATTCAGATTTTGCCTAACCATAAGAGACAGTTGATTAACGAGATTTTCCATGAATGTTTCTGAATCTGGAGGCTTATACCCTGGATCTGGAATGAGTTTGTGATTACCATTATCAGTTGGTATCACTTGAGATGCTTTGGTGGTTATTCCTACATTTGTGTAGAATGCAGTTGAATCATTTGACGAGCTTGGATCACCATAATTAGTTTTGAACTTTTCCAGGATCATTCGTTCAAACATAGCATGTTTCTCATTCTGAAGCAAGTATGTATACAATTGCTCATAGTTAGTGTGCCTCAAACCTTTGGTTAGCTTGACTGAAGTGACAAATTTTTGCCATTCGGGATTCATGTTGCTCATAAACTTTGAATTGAGCTGAATATTTGGCATAGTCATTTTGATATTCCTCATGTCATTCACAAGCTTGTGGAACCTCACTTAGTATTCAGTGACATTTTCCCCTGGGTTCATCTTAAAGTTCTCAAAATCATCATACAGTTGAGACTCTCTGTCTTCTTTAGTTAATTCTGAACCAGAGAGAAGCATCTTGACATTGTCCCAAACTGCTTTGGCTTCAGTGTTGTGATTGATTAACTTGTAGATGTCCTTTGGTAGACCCTAAAGTACAATGTTTGAGGCCCAAATATCAGCATCGTATCTCTTTTTCTCCTTATCAGTAAGGTCATCATATGTCTTTGGTCTATCCGATCCTAATGTCACTGAGCCATCAGCAGCAGTTTCAAGTATGTCTCTGGTAGTCTCAACTTGGTACGGTCCTTCATCAATTGATTTGAGAATGTTAACCCCATTTTCCTTACCCAAGCAGTATAATCTATATCGTTGAGCCTATGAGTCATAATCAGTTCTGTCTAACATGGGTGGACGAGTATCTGATCCTGCAGCTTGAACGTCCTCAGCTACAGAAGAGATGATTGTAGGCACGTTGGTAGACATGATTACAGATTCTACGGGATTTTATAACTCTTTGATTAAACCGGGAAATAGAATCTTTCCCGGGATTTTACTAAATCAAGAGAAAACCGTAAATCGTAACAATAAGAAACAATAAGTCTCAAGAGACAAATCGCTCACTTGTACCAAATCGCTCAGAATGACAAATCGCTCAGCCAAGAAATCACTCAAAACAAACAACTCGCTTCAAACCAACAAATCGCTTAAAAGGACAAGTCGCTTAATAAAACAAATCGCTTAAACAGTCAACTCGCTTCAATAAACAAGCTGCTTAAACATACAAATCGCTTAAACCAACAAACCGCTTAAATGACAAGTCGCTTAACCAAGACAAATAGCTTAAACTAACAACTCGCTTAAATAAACAAGTCGCTTAAGCTGAAAAATTGCTTCACCGCACAATTCGCACAAGTACGTCCACTAAATAGACAAATCGCTTCAATAAGCGATTCTTAGTCAGACACAAATCGCTTCCAACCAGGGACAAACCGCCAAGTTAGAAACCCTTATTGAGACATAAATCGCAACGATAAAAACAAACAACAACGCCACTTTTCAATCTAAAAACGATCCAACCACAGTGATTCAAGCCTTCCAAATCAAAACCTAAACACTTATAATGATTCTAAACACAAAAGTACAATCAAAATCTGTAACATATTGGATTTCACAAACACATCAAATCATGATCACATATAGGCGTATAATATAAGGTTTTAGAGAGAGAAATAGTTAGAGGTTTGGGAACTTAGTGAGAGAAAGTAAAAGTGTTATTATGAGCTCCAACCCTCTACCTTGGGAGGTAGAAGGTATTTATAGTCTTACATAAAACGCCACCTACGGGCTATGGATCAGGCATACAGTGGGTAAAGACCCGTCCGTCCTCCACGGTGTTACTTAACTAAATACTACTTAACCTTAAATAAATACGACTACGAGCTTTGTAACGATTACATATACTTGAGGTGACCGACACTTTAATAACTGGATTTACTAAATCCTAACAATCTCCTCCTAAGGGAGGTCACCTCAAATTACATTGAATACAAAGAGATATTACATTAAGATTGTTCTTGGATTCTTGATAATGTTCTTTGCTCTGTAGCCCGTAGTCATTGATTCTTCATTTTGCATGTTTGGTTAATCCAAGTGGAGGTCTTTAACTGATCCACGTGATAATGAGTTTTGAGCCAAAGCTGATTGAGATCATCAGCCTACCATAAATCTCTGAATCTTTCATTGCGGTGTTGACATTATGTGAAGTTGTGACTTTTGGACCAACATGCTCACATTCTGGATCATGAAATCTTTTCACGTGGTAGCGAAGGTTTAGTTGATTCATGATATTTGCAGCAGCGTAGCAGAAGCATGGAGTGAAAATATCAGAGACATTGATGCACTTATCATGATTTCTTTAGAAATGAATGTGATGAGTGAGCATGCGGCTATTGATTGACCTCTCCATTCTCGATCACTGCAAACGTCGGGCGCATTCAAGCATACAATAGTTAGCAATAAAGCACAATTTAAAGTGTCTTTGATCACTTTCGTTGAATTGAGGTACACGACCCACGGTTCCCTCGTTGATCAAGACAAGTACTTGCGTCCCTGTGATCAGGTATAATTCCGAAGAATCTCCTTGATAGGGTTTCGCAGCTGTTCTAGCTGTTCTCAAACCGAAACATCTCAAAGAAGACAACACGGAGTGAGTGAACCAGTGAATTTGAGATTCACTGATTGATGAAAAGATATTTGAAAAACAATCGAGTACTGATCAATAAATTGTTTTTGCAATACATCGAGGGTTTTTGAGAAAAATCAATTATCAATCATAAACACCTTTAATATTTGAAATATTAATACACAGTCGATGTGCTAAAGAAAAGAATTTTAAGCACAACGACCGGTTTTTCAAAGGTATCCATCAATCCATAACCTGAACCAGGATTGATTCATAAGTTTGAATCGCCCCATTGTTTCTGTTCAGTTGTCACATGGTTGATCTATTGGATAGATCTCACAAGCCACCTACCAAGAGCTTGTTTAATGTTGGCTCTAGAAGGCTTTCCATCTTCATTGTGAATATGTTTGCATATCACTCAGATGTTCTGGCAATACCATAAGGATAATGCGTAGGACTCATAAGATATAATCTCTCTTTCCACATTGTGTGAAATAGAGAGTCTTCATTGACAGTGTCCTAAAGAGATTTATTTGATGATCTCGTGGCTCTAGACTCAATTGTGCACATTTGGTTCCTATGCCAGAGACTAGGGAGAGGGTCTCCTTCTTCAATATCAACAATCTCTAAGAGAAAGTTGATAGATTATGTAGGTTCCCCGTGAGAATGAAACAAGCCCTTTAAGAGGAACTTGAGTAGCTTGGGAAGTTTTAGTGCAAAGGCGTCAATGGGTCCATGACGCCTTGTCTTCAATACCGTGTTACCTTAGTAAACACCAGTAGCATATGTATTGAAACCGGTTTCTGTCCTAAGGTTGAATTATTGGAGGGCTATTTCTTTTCACCCTTTTTCATATTCATTTCTTTTACATTCTTCAACCCCTTCAGTGCTTATCGGGACTTCATAACTAGAACCTTGTTGGGTTTATTCCAGTTCTAGCTCTATCTCAGTCCGCACTCTTCCCATATATCACTTTTATCTTTTTTTAATCATACCTAAGGACTCTACACTATCTAGTGGATTATCCCTGGGTAGATCCTCCCGGATCTGGTTGGATTGTGGGAACGAATACCTAACCTAACCATCCTTATAACACCATACATAAAGTAAACTTGGTCGGTATATTTGGTATTGTTCGTCTGCCATTGGAACCAATTGAAAACCATTTGAAAATCAATCCAGATACTCGTGATATAATATCAAAGCATTTTGTACCTGAATTGTTTTTGATATTTTTAGAAAAAGAGCTCCCCCTCAACATGTGCATCATATATTTGAAATCGTTTTGGCACACGGAGGCAAGAGGAAGGATTCACTTCTTTGATTACGATTTTCTAAAAGATATCAACATCACTTTCCTAATCAAAATTAGCATTTTTCATACTTTGTTAAAGATAATTTTTGAAAAGAATGTGGTTTTCAAAAAATTGCTCCCCCTCAATATGTGCATAGAGATTTGGAAGTGTTTAGCACATATTAGGGAAAACCTGCACATTGAAACAAATCAATCACGTTTCAATCCTTTTTGGTTTGAAATAGATGCTCCCCCTCAACATGTACATGGAAGATTTGAAATCGTTTGGCACATGTGGGTAGGAGTGCTTGTAAATCCTTATACAACCGTTTATCGAATTATCAGTTTAAATCCAATTTAAATCACAAATTCTCCCCCGATCACAATTTTCAAATCATTTGAGATTTGTGATCTCTGGAGATTTAAATTGATTTTGAAAGCTTTTGAGGAGAATTGTGACTTGCTTATGAAACCATTTTTCCGATAAGGATCAAATCTGAGACTTTAAACTCTAAAGATTAAACATGCATTAGTATCTTTTGAAAACAATTTTATGACAAATAACCTTTTGATTTAATTGAAATCATTCTCCCCCTCAATCAATGACATAGGTTGTTGATTGAGAGATAGAGATTTTGACAAATATTAAGTCTAGATGATTTTCAAAAAATTGAGTCCGAGTTATTTTTCAAAACTATTAGTTTTCATGAGATTTGAAAAAAAAAAGATAAAGTATGGCTCTGTTCTTTCTATAAAAACGGGTTATAGACTGAAATGACTATAAGCCTTTGTTTCACTTTCTCTCAATGTTTTTTTTATTTTATTTTTATTTTTTTATTTTTTTTAAAACAAATTAGTACATTCGAAGAACATCTAAAAACCCGTGACATTCTTTGAATGACAACACAAAGTCCGTAGATGATATTGAACAAGGAAAACATGACAAAATAACAATATTTTTGGGATTTTTCAAGATTTTCTAATTTTTATGGATTTTGAAAATTTTATATTTTTCTATTTGCTTTTTGTTGGTTTTGAAATTTTGTATTTTGCTTTTTGAATAACTATTTACAAGGGATGGATGAAGAAAACCTTTTACACCACTTCTTCCTCTTGAAGACGTTTAAGTGTTTCCGGCTGTAGACTCTTTAGACCAAGTCGTGGGAGGATAAACTCAAAACGTTCTCTAGGAAGAGCTTTGGTGAAGATGTCTGCTAACTGGTATTCAGTCCTCACAAAATAAAGTTCCACCACACCGTTTTCTACTTGCTCCCTGATGAAATGATGTCGAATGTCGATGTTCTTTGCTCTTGAGTGTTGTACGTTGTTACATGAGAGAGCAATGGCACTTTTGTTATCACAATGCATAGGGATTTTGTTGAATTCAAAGCCATAGTCAGATAATTGGGATCTCATCCATAGGATTTGAGCACAACAAGATGACATGGCTATGTATTCACCCTCTGTAGAGGATATCAGTACTCATTTGTTTCTTAGAAGACCACCACAAGCTTATCACCCAAAAACTGAGCACCTCTAGACATATTCGACGTATCTTGACATCCTGCATGATCAAGATTCCGCATAGGCTGTTAGTAACATGTCGGTGTCCTTCGGGTACCAAAGTCCCATATTGATGGTTCCTTGGAGATACCGAAAGACCCATTTAACCGCTTCAAGGTGCTTTTGGTAGTCTTAGCCCGGTATCTAGCACACATGCAAACAGCGCAATAACAAATGTCTGGTCTACTTGTCGTGAGGTACATTGGGATCCAATCATACAACGATATTTCGTTTGGTCTACCATGATCCCTGAGTGGTCCTCATCCAGTTAGTACGCTCTATCATGGGAGTGTCAACAGGTCACAAGAATCAAATCCAAATTTCTTTAAAATCTCATTTGCATATTTAGATTGATTTATAAAATGCCTCCTGGACTTTGTGAAATTTGTAATCCCAAGAAAAATGACATTTGTCCCATCATTGACATTTTGAAATTTGGAACCCATTTCATTTGAAAAATGGTCACATTCATTGGGGTCAGTCGAGGCAAAAATAATATCATCAACATAAATTTTAACGTGAATTAAATGTTCGCCTGACTTTCTGGTGAACAATGTTGGATCAACTGCTCCTTTGTTGAATCCAGTGGATAGAAGAAACTTTGATAGCGTATCATACCATGCCCTTGGAGCTTGCTTCAAACCGTAAAGAGCCTTCTTCAAGCGATAGACATGAGTAGGATGCTCGGAATTCACAAAACCTTCAGTTGGTCGACGTATATGACTTCTTTAAGATCTCCGTTAAGAAAAGCCGTCTTTACATCCATCCGATAGACTACCATGTTCTTACTTGCAACATTAGCCAAGAAGATTCTGATTGCCTCGATACGAGCAACTGGAGCAAATGATTCTTCAAAGTCAATACCCTCCTCTTGACGGTATCCTTTTGCATCCAATCGAGCCTTGTTCTTTAAAACATCACCATGCTCATCAAGTTTTACTTTGAAGATCCACTTTAGAGCAATGATCATAGCACGCCGTGAAAGGTACTAATTCCCATTCATCTAGTTGATCAAACTCATGAATTTCTTCTTGCATGGCATTGAACCAGCTGTCTTCATTCATGGCAGTTTTAACATCTTTTGGTTCGACCTTGAATAGTACGGAGTTGAAGAAGCACCATAAGGCATCAATTGCAAGTTGTTTGCGAGTGGATACTGGACGAGAGGGATTTCCAATGATGTTGTCCAATGGATGATCATGTGTCCATTTTCTAAGGTGTTCGTGTGGTTGTTGTTGAGGAACAAGTAAAAAAGTCAATTTCTCCTGG
This sequence comes from Chrysanthemum makinoi, assembly GCA_910596185.1. Taxonomy (NCBI): domain Eukaryota; kingdom Viridiplantae; phylum Streptophyta; class Magnoliopsida; order Asterales; family Asteraceae; genus Chrysanthemum; species Chrysanthemum makinoi. The sequence continues at coordinate 290,441,247 of OU343224.1, read as the reverse complement.
TGAAGATGGTTCTGATGATGATTCAGGAGCAAATATGTTTTCAAAGGGGCATCTTCAGAGTATCAAAGGGATTATCTTCATCATAGGTGCCAGACACAATTCCATGATGTACACTCGATGATTGATGATTTGTTGATGAGACAGAGTGATCAGCAGAAGGCGCTTCTTGACTTAATGACATAGAAATCAAGGGTTAACTTCGATGGATAGGAACAACCTCGTTGATGGAATTGAATGCATCATTAGCACTTGGCTCATAGTGTTCATCAAACGTTGGATCAAACAATTTCTTCAAATCATCTTATGAAGGAGGTACATAAGGAGTTGCTGGTGAGGGATTTAGAACAAGAGTAGAACTAATAGGACTACTTGATGAAGGTTGAGATGCGGGTCCAAAACTGGATTTTCCTGGAGCCATTTGCTCGGACAGCTCATCGAACGTAACGTGAGTAGTTTCCATGATATCTCGTGTTCTTTTGTTGTAGATTCGGTAACCCTTCTTGTTTGATGCATAACCTACAAAAACTCCAATGTCCGCCTTAGCTCTTAATTTACCTAGATCTTGACCGTCATTCGTTGGATAGCACAAAGCACGAAACACATGAAGGTAGGAGAGATCAGGTTTTCGTTTATGGATAAGTTCGTATGGAGTTTTTCCATGAGATGTGTGTATGAGGGAACGATTTTTGGTGTAGTAAGCAGTGGCAATGGCTTCAGCCCAGAGAAACATTGGAACCTTTAAATAAATTAGCATTGTTCTTGCGGCTTCCACAAGAGTTCGATTTCGTCTTTCAACTACACCGTTCTGTTAAGGAGTTCGTGGAACACTTCTTTGATGACTGATTCCAACACTTTCATAAAATTGACTTAAGTCTTTGTTAACGAACTCTTTGCCATTGTCTGTTCGAACAATTCTAACCGTATTGTTAAGTCGAACCTGAAGCTGCTTGATAAGTTTGATTAGGACATATGGAGTTTCATCCTTTGTCCTCAAAAACTTTACCTAAGTAAATCGAGAGTAGTCATCAACAACGACTAAAATATATTGTAACCACCCGTAATTTTTCGGTTATTAAATTAACTATAAACATTTATTTATTATCATTTTAATTTTTATTTTCATTTTATATAACGTTTAGACTCGTCTATAAACCCACGACTCATTTTAGATATTAAGATTGAGTATATTGATTCGTTTTAATATTTTTATAAGCTTTATATTTTTTTTACCTTACCCGATATTAAGCTTCGCAACTTAAAAAGCTAATGTTTGTAATTACCGGGAGCAAATTATACTCAGTATATCCTACTTAACCATTAAGCTATGCAAAATATCTATTAACAAATCAAGTTTAATTTGTCTTTCTCTTATAACTAAACCGACACCAAATCCTTTTAATATATATCACATCTTCTCTCTCTCTCATTGATATAAAGAAACACAGATAGATCAAAGATCTATCACACCATCTATCTCTCTCATAATACATATCATCTTCTTTACTCTACACCATCATCTCATCACCACTCGGCCACACCATCGCAACCACGCCATCAATAACATCATCACCATCAATGAAGACTAAGAAGGAAGATCCAAGGTTATGATGTGTTATTTAGAGTTTGTTTTGGTTCATGTAACACCACAGCATCTACCATCCTACCCACCACTGCCGTACCTCCTTCGTCACCTCCCTCCTCATCTCGTTAAATTGTAAGCCAACACTTACACAATTGATCTTGTTAATATCCTTTAATTAAAAATCGATTATAAATAATCTATTATTGTTTTCGTGGATGAAAGATTAATTAAAAACACGTTTTTGATATTAATATCGTGTGGTAAAGATTAACAAAAGGTGCTTACTTGATTGAATTGGGCCTCGGGACGGATGTAAACCCGTGTAGAGTTTCAGGTCAGTCGACCCATTTGGGTCACGAGTTGACCATAAGCTTATTCTTGATTGGATTGTTATTAACTGTTTATTTGAGCTTGTGGCTTAATTATTTTAGTTCATGGGTCTCAGTTGGAAAGTATGACCCAGAGGGGTATTTGGTTTTTGCTTTTGATTCTGCCAACACCCACTTAGGGTGTCTTGGTTTGGTCTAGCGACAAGAACACCAAGGATATTTGTCTGGTCCTGGTTCTCGGCTAAAAACCACCCTGAAGGGTTTGTTTGTTTGTCGCTCAGCTGGGAAAGAAAAACCACCAGGGGTGATTGATATGAACTTATGTTTTCAGCTTATCATTCTTAAACTTATTTCATGTTTAGACTTATATAGACTTACTAACTTTTGAGCTTATTTGGTTACTTGTTTGTTCGGCTTAATTTTTGGTCAATGTCTACATGTTTGTGCTCAGTTCACAGAGGGTGTTTGTTAACTCTCGGTTTGGTATAACCAAACCCGAGAGGGTGCTTGTTTGCCTGGTTAATTTCGGCCTAAGAGTCGACAAGACACACCCACGAGGGCGTCGTCTTGGTCCGGGTTAACAACCATAAACACAGAGGGTTGTGTTTATTTGTGCTCGATGAACCAAAGCAACTCACCAGGGTGTTTGTTTATTTGTCTAAAGCTTATATTGCAAACTGCTTTATGTTATACGTTTGTGTTTGCGTTTGTTTAAGTGTTTGTGCTTGTTTTTTTAAACTAAAAGGCCGAAGCCCATTTAAGCTAAGAGTGTGTTGGATTTGTATTGATTGGGCCGAGAGGCCCAACCGGGCCCAAAAAGGGGTGTATCGGATTTGCTTATTTTGAAACTAAAAATTTATTAAAAGGTCTAACCATATTATGACGGACCAATTATATAACATTTAGCGGACTTGGACATATATCAGATTGATATCGTTTGGACTATCGGACCATATTGGACTCGGGACGAACTTAATATATTCAACTCATGACGAAATTGATATATTAGACTCGTAACAGACCAAAATACTAAACTAATACTTATTAAACTAATAACGAGTTATAAAAACCGGTAAACCGATAAATAATCTAAAATTAGATTTATTTACTAAAACTATTTAGTTAAACTATTATTTGGTTTAACAAACATAAATATGCTAAATGGAAAAATATTGTTTAAACGAGTATTAAAATGATATTATTGGAAAATTTTGATTTATAACTAAAAGTTTACAAATTTTGGGAAACATTGAATAAACGATTGGGTCATTCTAAAACTTAACCATCTACTTATCTTTTGCTTATTTGATCATTACCTGTTATTACTTTTATGTGTTATACATTTTATACTATAATGTGTGTTTTTGAGTCTTAAACATTCTAATCACCACACAAATAATGATACAAAACTTTTTACAACAAATATACGAAACTTCCACGAAAACTAAAAACGATTATCTTTTTGAAAACTCATACGCATCGATTACTTTTCGTGTTATATTCTCGAGACATATTACATATCTATTAGGTTGTGACGATTCGTTATCGTCATGCTTTGTTTGACATCGCTTGCATTACCTTATTCACTATGCGCTAAGGTGAGTTCATAGCCCCACTTTCTATTACTTAATTGTTTTACAAACCCTTGGGGGAGATACATGCTTTATTTTAAACCGAACACATTGCTTTCAAACTCTATACTTATCTGATTGTTTTATTAGTACTAAGTTACCGCATTTGCCAAACTTAAGTCCCTTAATCATGAATCATTAATCACTAGCGAGAGTGGTGCGAATATTGTGAATAGATCTATTGGGATTGACGAATCCCGTTTGTGTTGGCCCGTTAGAGGCAAACAAACGCACTATATTTGAGTAACATTGGTAAACACGGCAATTTTACCTGATAGGGCACGCATCGACATTTTCTCCAATTAATTTTGGAACACGTTAACGCCTTGATTGCATGATGCTTAGTCTAATAATAACTATTTTGTTTTCAAACCATTGGTGTGAATTTATAACTCACACTACAAACATAATGTGTTCAACCATCAAACAAACTCTATGAATTTCACTCAACCTTTGTGTTGACAGTTTTAAGCATGTATTTTAGGTCCATAATGACGGAAGCTGGCACGGAGAAGCACGGATACTCAAGAAGGCTATAAATTTTATTATCATTCGAAAACCCGTTTAACGTATTTTGTAAACCGTGAAACTACTGGGACCTCATTTTGTAAACTCTGATATTTATATAAATCGAATGATAAATCTTTAAAACGACTCCATTAGAGTTCGTTTTCTATTGTTATGACTGTTAAAGGCGAAGTAACACCCAGTTTGAATTCTGCCATGATCACGAAATTGGGGGTGTTACAGATTGGTATCAGAGCTTTAATTATAGAGAAACGGGTCTAATTGTGACCTAAACTATAACTACTTTTTACAAACAAAACATTTTATAGCCTTTCGCTCTCCGTGCCTTCCATCCTCCAAACGATTATGTGACTTTTAAGCATTTTAAGCTACACAAACACGCTAGTATATTGATATAAACTCGACATAATTTTCAATCATAAACGATGTACTAAACATATCTGCGTATGCCTATTCTAAGGCATTACGGCACAATTATATTTTTCCAAATCATGTATCTACTCGTGCATTTTAGGATTGCGAAACATCCTCCAAGACATTGTAACTGATTACAATGGTCTTTCCTACTTTCCAAACATTGTAATTTATACAATGGTCTCTATTACATTCTCGCATTAATGTGAAACCCTACAATGGTCTTTTATTATATTCTCGCATTGACACTCAGAAATCCTACAGTGATCTCTCTTATATCCTCAGATACTGTGAGTGAAATAGTGGTCTCATTTACTTTCCAGACATTGTAAATTGCACAATGGTCTAATTTACTTCGCAAACATTGTAAATTATACAATAGACTCTAGAAATTATCTTATAAAACCTTATGTAATATAGTTTTACACGAAACCGTCACAATCTATCAATTTCCCTAATGGAAATACAAGAAATGGGATTTCTAAAAGATAAACTGACCCATCATCTACAAAAGCTGAAGTTCAGCAACTTTCTCTACATTCATCAAAATTCTCTTTTGAAACCTTTAAAAGGTCCATGATTCTGGCCCGGTGTGGACTGTTTTAGAACTGCTTGAAATTTCCATTTCAAGCGCACTTGCCTTACTCGCTTGTGTTACACACTCATACTACATACTTATATTTGGTTATTATGTATGTACAAACTTATATTACTTTTATATGAGATACTTAGATAAACGCCATACTTGTCACATCAATGGGCATGATACAAGTATAACTAAGTTAAGTATTTCAAAATTCATCGAACCTCGGTTAAATATAGTCTGATCACCTATATTTAACTTAGGGACAGTGGAACATAGTCTGATCACCTATGTTCAACTTAGAAATGGATTTTGAAATACTTAGAGTAGTTATATATGGGTTATGCCAGATTGATTTGCTACTTGGTTTTCGAGAATCACAAAACATTTGTGTGAGTATAAACAATTCATGTGTATTTATCAGATTAAATACAATAACTAAATGAACCCTTATCACATCTTTACCACGAATATTCAATCTCATCTACCACCACTCCTTATGTTAGGATTTAGTAAATCCAGTTATTAAAGAGTCGGTCACCTCAAGTATATGTAATCGTTAGAAAGCTCGTAGTCGTAGATTATTACAAGTTAAGTAGTATTTAGTTTATAACATCGTGGAGGACGGACGTGTCTTTACCCACTGTATGCCTGATCCACAGCCCGTAGGTGGTGATTTATGTAAGTACTATAAATACTCTCTACCTTCCATGGTAGAGAGTTGGAGCTCATAATAAGATTTTTCTTTCTCTCACTAAAGTTCCCAAACCTCTAACCCTTTCTCTCTAGAAACTCATCTTCTACGCCTCTTGTGTTAATGGTTTGATGTGTATGTGAAATCCAATATGTTACAAATGGTATCAAGAGCCATGGTTTGATCATCTCTTACATATCCTTGGATTTCTAGTGGTTTTTAGATGGTTTTTGAGTTTGAAAAGGTTTATTGGTTTTTGCATCATTTGGTTCATGTCTAATGTTAAAGTTTGAATTTTGGGTGTACTTTTGTGTTTAGGATCATTGTATGTGCTTGGGTTTTGATTTGGTAAGCTTGAATCACTGTGGTTGAGCTTGTTTTGGATTGAAAAGTGTGTTTTTGAAGTTTTTCTTGGTAGCGACTTGGTTCTCGTAGTGAATTTCATCTTAGCGACTTGCTTCAGTAAAAAGTAGCGAGTTGTAGTGCTTTTTGGTAGCGACTTAGTCCTAGCGACTTGTCTTTTGAGACGAGACGACAAACAGTACACTTAGTGGATTCTCCACTACGGGTAGCGACTTGGTGAAGGTAGCGACTTGCTTTCAATTTTGTTAGCGACTTGTACTTAAGTTTCTTAGCGACTTGGTGTTAGCGACTTGGACCTTAGCGAGTTGCTATTTAGCGACTTGACGACTTAGCGACTTGGTGCTTAGCAACTTGTTGTCATAATTCTCAGCGACTTGGATCTTAGCGAGTTGTTCTTTAGCAACTTGACTGTGTCTTAGCGACTTGGCATTATAGCGACTTGATTTCATAATACTTAGCAACTTGGTGCTTAGCGACTTGGTTCAAGGCTTTTTAGCGACTTGGTTGAATTTTTGTTTGTTATACGGTTTTCTCTTGATTTAGTAAAATCCTATGAAAGAATCTATTTCCCGGTTTAATCATTGAGTTATAAAATCCCGTGTAATCTTTAAACATGTCTACCAACGTACCTACAATTATCTCCACTGTTGCCGAAGATGTTCAAGCAGCTGGTTCAGATACTCGTCCACCCATGCTTGACAGAATCGACTACGACTCTTGGGCACAATGAATCAGATTGTACTGTCTTGGAAAGGAAAACGGAGTCAACATTCTCAAGTCTATTGATGAAGGACCTTATCAGATTGAGACTACAAGAGACTTAATTGATACAGTTGCAGATGGAACAATGATCTATGGAATAGATAGACCAAAGACGTATGATGAGCTCAATGATAAGGAGAAAAGAGGTTCGATGCTGATATCAGGGCCTCAAACATCATACTACAGGGTCTTCCAAAAGACATCTACAAGCTGATCAATCACAACACTGAAGCTAAGGCAGTTTGGGATAATGTCAAGATGCTTCTCTCAGGTTTTGAATTAACCAAGGAAGACAGAGAATCACAACTGTATGATGAGTTTGAGCACTTCAAGATGAAACCAGATGAGAGTGTCTATGAGTACTACGTGAGATTTCATAAGCTTGTGAATGACATGAGGAACATCAAAATGACCATCCCAAACATTCAGCTGAATTCAAAGTTTGTAAACAACATGAATCCCGAGTGGCACAAATTTGTCACCTCTGTGAAGCTAACCAAAGGACTAAAGAATACAAACTATGAGCAATTGTATGCCTTCCTTCTTCAGAATGAGAGGCATGTTATGTTTGAAAAAAGGATTTTGGATCAGTTCAAAACCAATCAGGGAGAAACAAGCTCACCAAATGATTCTACAACCTTCTACACCAATGTTGGTATTACCACCAAATCTTCTCAAGTTATTCCCATGGGTGATGGTAATTACAAACTCATCCCGTATCCAGCATATAAGCCACCAGACCCAAACACATTCATGGAAAACTTCATCAATCAACTGTCTCATGGTCAGTCAAAACATGAACTCTCTTCCACACACCAACAATAACCTCAGAACAACATCCAATCCACACAATCAAGCAAACTGTCAGAGATGGAAGGTTATGGTGCAACCGTTCAAGAAAGGCGTACGAATAGGGAAGAGGAGGAGTTGGTAGAGGATATGGGGTAAATCAGAATAGGGGAAGGAATGTGAATCAAGGTCAAGCAAAGCCAATTAAGTGCTACAACTGTGGTGGTGAAGGACATATTGCTAGGAACTGCACATCTCCAAAACGCCCTCGAATGCAATACTTCAGAGACAAGATGCTGCTTGTGCAAGCTCAGGATAATGGAGCAGATTTGGATGAAGAGGAGTTGCTGTTCCTTGCTGAGGGAAATGCCCGAACCTATGATGCTGATGTTGATGAACAGCCAATTCAGGAGATAGGTCATAATCATCAAAATGAATTTCAAGTAGCTGACTGTGATGCATTGACTCTGATATCGGATACCAAAAACAATTTTCATGGCTAGCATCTCACCTATGGTCTCTCCAACACAACATGCTGGTCCATCCAAAGACAAAATCATTTCTGAGGTATTAAAACTATATGATAATGTTGATGGGCAAAAGATGCATAATAAAGTACAAAATCTTGAAACTTATGAATAAGATATTGATGATGAGGGTAATAGCAATATTGTCCCATATGATCAATATGTGAAGCAAAGTGAAAAAGAGGTTGTACCAAGTAATGCATCTTCCGCAGTCAATGAGGACTATGTCTTTGATGAATACACTGCATGTGCCCCTGATGATTCTGTTATCTCTGAACAGAATGACTATAAAGAACAAGTTGCTATTTATGAACAACGTGCTAAGTTTGAGTTGACCACCCGTGAGCAAGAAATGGATGACCAAATGCGTACAGTTATTAAAAAAAGTAACTTTAGAGAAGAAGTCTTAAAACAAGAGTTAAACTCCTTACAAGAAAAGCTTTCTAAAACTGCTAAGCAAAAACAAGAACTTCAAGAAAATGTTAAAATGCTTAAGCAAGAATTCAATGCTAAGGAATCAAAACTTTTGAATGATTTTTCCAATCTAAAAACTTTGAAAAACAAGCTCGAAAATAAATTGTACGTACAAGGGAATACCATTCAGACTGCTCACTTGATCACCAAGCATAGAGTTCTAAGCGATAAACACAGTATTCCCCTTGTTGAGGAACCAAATCCAGAGGTCATTAAAAAGGCTAGAGCTGCTAATAAGGTACTTTATGATGGTAATGAAATCCTTAATCCTAGACAGAAACCTAGTTGCGTTGAGTGCACTGAGGAAGATAGAAAATTAGATGATTCATCTAGGGAGAAAATGAATATGAAGCTTGAAGATCCTGAATGTAAAGAGAATAACATAACGATCAAATCCCATGATTACAAAAAGGAAAATTGGATTTCCTTAAACAAGTTTAAGCCTCAAACATTGTTAACACCCGAACAAGTGTTCTGGAAAAAGGATTTAGATAAGCAAAAAGCAGAGAATCTTGTTGTTACAAACCCTTCCCTTAGGAAAATGCCTTCAGCGACCGTGTATCCTCCGAATACACCAATGAATTTAGTTCCTAGAACTATTGCCACTAAACGCAAGACCTTAATCAGTAAATATATTATCTTTCAATTATTTGTTGATTTTGAGAAAACTTGTAAGAAAAGGATCACACCCACTGGGATAACTGAAGGGGAAAGGGGTTTTGAGCAAACTAAAGAATGCTATTTAACTGAGGTCATGCCTTTCTTTACACATCTAAAAGGTCAATTTGAAAGTCTTAAAAAGGGGATGGACTTAGATATTAAAGAAATGGAAAAGGAATTTGATGCTATGATTGTTGAGGTAAGTGACTATGAGCGAGAATTAAAGTATAATGAGATTGAGAGGAAGAACTTGCATACCTTGAAAGAGAATCTTATTTCTGAATGTATTACTCAAGATGTGTTTTACACTGCTACGAATTGTTCCATTAATGCTTCTCAATTTCATGAATTATCTGTTGCTCTGAAAGTCTCCCATGATCGTGTCATTGAGCTTGAAAAAACTAACTCTAAACTACATGATAAAGTTGAACAGGATGATCATGAAAACCTGGTGAAACAGTTTTCTAAATTGGAAGTTGAACATCTTGCTTTGCAATTAAAATATCAACATCTGAAAGAAAATGTTAAAACCTCAAATACCAAGTATCCTTGGATGCTCCTGAATTTGATGCAGTTGTTGAAATTAGCAAACGTGATGAACATATTCGAGCTCATTGTAACACGATCAGAAAGTTGAAAGCCCAAATCTCTCAATTAAAGGGTGAAAAGAACAATATGACTGGCTCCCAAATGCCTCCTCCTTTAGATTCTCAGTATTCCCAAACTTTTCATCTTCAAAACTTGGTTAATGCTTTACAAAAGGAAAACGAGAGTTTTCTAGAAGAAAATGAAAAAGTTAAACGACACTTTAAAGAGTTATATGATTCAATGAAAGTCACTCGTGACAAAAACAATGAAAAAAATAACGTCTTTTGATCGGTGTATTTTACATACCCCTCATTGCATGTTAATTACGCATTATTGCATTATTATTCATTGTTATACATGTACTTTGAGGGTGTTTTGTGATTATGTAGGCTATGCGCGAAAAGGAGCTAAAAGTGTAACATTAAAAGCTTAAAATGAAGACATGCAAGATTATAATGAAATGCTACCATTTTGCTCGTGGCAATAGAGCCCACGTCATCAAGAAGAAATGTAGTGTCTTTTTGTTGGGCTTTAAATTGAATGTGCAAAAGATAAAATGGAAAGCCCATAGGCTATGATGGATCGTGGAGTGCACAAAAAGAAATATAATAGGCAAACCCTATTATCATTAAAGGAAACCGACGAATAAAAAAAAGGAGGCATAAAGTGGGGATTTGATTTTCGGTGGGTTTCCTGTGCCGCCGCAGAAAGAGAAGAAAAAATATACGAGTTAGTTTCTTTTATTTGTCTTGTCTCGACGATCGTGCCAACAAGGTTTTAATTATTTTTTTTTTAGTCTTGATCATATTCAATACGTACCATGCATATCAAAATAAATATGATATCTACGTTTGTGATGCGCGGCTAAGTCTTTTGTAATCTCTCCCGGTAAAAGATATATTTGGTTTGATCATGTTTACGGATTATAATTTATTTGTCAAACATTAATTCATATGATTTTATTGCATATCATTTGTTTGAATTTAATGTTTTAGTATAATTATTTTATTGAATTATTGTGAGACATTTTATTGCGAGTCAACGATTGTGCCAAGCCTAATTAGTATAAGGGTTAAGACGGGTCGTATGTTAACATAATTGTACCCATAATTGTTCATTTAAATAATTATAAAATTAATTGATAGGATTATTAGAAGACATGTTATTGCTAGTCAACGAGTCGTGCCGAGTCCAACTAGTTTAGGTATTAAGACGATTCGTGTGGTAAACATAGCTTGCGCCTAAAATTATCCTTTTCAATTAATACAAAGCCAACGTTAGTAATAATCCGTAACTTAGTCATATCAATATATCCGGAGCCGGGAGGGATTACTTTTCACTCAATTGTTCACAACTTCGCTTTTATTTGTTTATTTAATTTTTATTTGTTTATTTGCTTTTTAGTTAATCATTAGTTTTATTATTAAGTGTTAAATTAGTTATTTATTTCATAGACTTTAGTTTAATTAGTAATTTAGTTATTAAGATTTCAAAACCAAAACTTTTATTGATCAGTGATCACCTCAAAACTTAAATTAGAACCACATACTCCTCGTGGATACG
>OU343224.1:290356052-290429660 GCA_910596185.1 Chrysanthemum makinoi | reverse complement strand
TTGACGCCTTGTTTCAATACCAGTGTACCCTTAGTAAACACTCAGTAGCATATGTATTGAAATCGTTTCTGCCCAAGGTTGAATTATTGGAGGGCTATTTCTTTTCACCCTTTTTCATATTCATTTCTTTTACATTCTTCAACCCCTTCAAGGCTTATTCGGACTTCATAACTAGAACCTTGTTGGGTTTATTCCAGTTCTAGCTCTATCTCACAGCCCACTCTTCCCATATATCACTTTTATCTTTTTTTTAATCATACCTAAGGACTCTCTACACTATCTAGTGGTTTATCCTCGGTAGATCCTCCTCGATCTGTTGGATTGTGGAACGAATACCTAACCTAAACATCCTTATAACACCATACATAAAGTAAACTTGGTCGGTATATTTGGTATTGTTCGTCTGCCATTGGAACCAATTGAAAACCATTTGAAAATCAATCCAGATACTTGTGATATAATATCAAAGCATTTTGTACCTGAATTGTTTTTGATATTTTTAGAAAAAGAGCTCCCCCTCAACATGTGCATCATATATTTGAAATCGTTTTGGCACACGGAGGCAAGAGGAAGGATTCACTTCTTTGATTACGATTTTCTAAAAGATATCAACATCACTTTCCTGATCAAAATTAGCCTTTTTCATACTTTGTTAAAGATAATTTTGAAAAGAATGGTTTTCAAAAATTGCTCCCCTCAATATGTGCATAGAGATTTGGAAGTGTTTAGCACATATTAGGGAAAACCTGCACATTGAAACAAATCAATCACGTTTCAATCCTTTTGGTTTGAAATAGATGCTCCCCCTCAACATGTACATGGAAGATTTGAAATCGTTTGGCACATGTGGGTAGGAGTGCTTGTAAATCCTTATACAACCGTTTATCGAATTATCAGTTTAAATCCAATTTAAATCACAAATTCTCCCCCGATCACAATTTTCAAATCATTTGAGATTTGTGATCTCTGGAGATTTAAATTGATTTTGAAAGCTTTTGAGGAGAATTGTGACTTGCTTATGAAAACATTTTTCCGATAAGGATCAAATATGAGACTTTAAACTCTAAAGATTAAACATGCATTAGTATCTTTTGAAAACAATTTTATGACAAATAACCTTTTGATTTAATTGAAATCATTCTCCCCCTCAATCAATGACATAGGTTGTTGATTGAGAGATAGAGATTTTGACAAATATTAAGTCTAGATGATTTTCAAAAAATTGAGTCCGAGTTATTTTTCAAAACTATTAGTTTTCATGAGATTTGAAAAAAAAAAGATAAAGTATGGCTCTGTTCTTTCTATAAAAACGGGTTATAGACTGAAATGACTATAAGCCTTTGTTTCACTTTCTCTCAATGTTTTTTTTATTTTATTTTTATTTTTTTATTTTTTTTAAAACAAATTAGTACATTCGAAGAACATCTAAAAACCTGTGACATTCTTTTGAATGACACAAAGTCCAGAGATGATATTGAACAAGGAAAACATGACAAAATAACAATATTTTTGGGATTTTTCAAGATTTTCTAATTTTTTTGGATTTTGAAAATTTTATATTTTTCTATTTGCTTTTTGTTGGTTTTGAAATTTTGTATTTTGCTTTTTGAATAACTATTTACAAGGGATAGATGAAGAAACCTTTTACACCTCACTCTTGAAGACGTTTGAGTGTTTCCTGTAGACTCTTTAGACCAAGTCGTGAAGATAAACTCAAAACGTTCTCTTGGAAGGGCTTTGGTGAAGATGTCTGCTAACTGGTATTCAGTCCTCACAAAAATAAAGTTCCACCACACCGTTTTCTACTTGCTCCCTGATGAAATGATGTCGAATGTCGATGTTCTTTGCTCTTGAGTGTTGTACGTTGTTACATGAGAGAGCAATGGCACTTTTGTTATCACAATGCATAGGGATTTTGTTGAATTCAAAGCCATAGTCAGATAATTGGGATCTCATCCGTAGGATTTGAGCACAACAAGATGACATGGCTATGTATTCAGCCTCTGTAGAGGATATCGAAGTACTCATTTGTTTCTTAGAAGACCAGCTCACAAGCTTATCACCCAAAAACTGAGCACCTCTAGACATACTTCGACGTGTATCTTGACATCCTGCATGATCAGCATCTGCATAGGCTGTTAGAGACATACCGGTGTCCTTCGGGTACCAAAGTCCCATATTGATGGTTCCTTGGAGATACCGAAAGACCCATTTAACCGCTTCAAGGTGCTTTTTAGTAGGCTTAGCCTGGTATCTAGCACACATGCAAACAGCGAACAAGATGTCCTGGTCTACTTGCTGTGAGGTACATCAGGGATCTAATCATACTACGATATTTCGTTTGGTCTACCATGATCCCTGAGTGGTCCTCATCCTAGTTAGTACGCTCTATCATGGGAGTGTCAACAGTGTCACAAGAATCAAATCCAAATTTCTTTAAAATCTCATTTGCATATTTAGATTGATTTATAAAAATGCCTCCGGGACTTTGTGAAATTTGTAATCCCAAGAAAATGACATTTGTCCCATCATTGACATTTGAAATTTGGAACCATTATTTGAAAATGGTCACATTCATTAGGGTCGGTCTAGGCAAAAATAATATCATCAACATAAATTTGAACGTGATTAAATGTTTCACTGACTGGTGAACAATGTTGGATCAATCTGCCCTTTGCTGAATCCGGTAGATAGAAGAAACATTGATAGCGTATCATACCATGCCCTTGGAGCTTTCTTTAAACCGTAAAGAGCCTTCTTCAAGCGATATGACATGAGAGTAGGATGCTCGGATTCACAAACCTTCAAGTTGGCCTGACGTATATGACTTCTTTAAGATCTCCGTTAAGAAAAGCCGTCTTTACATCCATCCGATAGACTACCATGTTCTTACTTGCAGCATTAGCCAAGAAGATTCTGATTGCCTCGATACGAGCAACTGGAGCAAATGATTCTTCAAAGTCAATACCCTCCTCTTGACGGTATCCTTTTGCATCCAATCGAGCCTTGTTCTTTAAAACATCACCATGCTCATCAAGTTTTACTTTGAAGATCCACTTTAGAGCAATGATCATAGCACAGTCAGGAACAGGTACTAATTCCCATACATCTAGTTGATCAAACTCATGAATTTCTTCTTGCATGGCATTGAACCAGATGTCTTCATTCATGGCAGTTTTAACATCTTTTGGTTCGACCTTAGAGAGTACGGAGTTGAAGAAGCACCATAAGGCATCAATTGCAAGTTGTTCATGTTGATATCGGACGAGAGGGATTTCTAATGATGTTTTCCAATGGATGATCATGTGTCCATTTTCTAAGGTGTTCGTGTGGTTGTTGTTGAGGAACCGGTAGCAGTCAATTTCTCCCGATGAAGATGGTTCTGATGATGATTCAGGAGCAAATATGTTTTCAAATGGGGCATCTTCTGAGTATCAAAGGGATTAACTCCATCATAGGTGCAGACACAATTCCATGATGTACATTTGAAGATTGATGATTTGTTGATGAGACAGAGTGATCAGCAGGCAGGCAGTCTTGACTTAATGACATAGAAACTGAAGGGTTAACTTCTTGATAGGGATAGGAACGTACCGTTGATGGAATTGACAGATCATTAGCACTTGGCTCATAGTGTTCATCAAACGTTGGATCAAACAATTTCTTCAAATCATCTTATGAAGGAGGTACATAAGGAGTTGCTGGTGAGGGATTTAGAACAAGAGTAGAACTAATAGGACTACTTGATGAAGGTTGAGATGCGGGTCCAAAACTGGATTTTCCTGGAGCCATTTGCTCGGATGTACCACCAACGAATGTAGGTTTCCATGATATCTTGAGTTCTTTTGTTGTAGATTCGGTAACCCTTCTTGTTTGATGCATAACCTACAAAACTCCAATGTCCGCCTTAGCTCTTAATTTACCTAGATCTTGACCGTCATTCGTTGGATAGCACAAAGCACCAAACACATGAAGGTAGGAGAGATCAGGTTTTCGCGTATGGATAAGTCGTATGGAGTTTTTCCATGAGATGTGTATGAGGGAACGATTTTGGGTGTAGTAAAGCAGTGGCAATGGCTTCATTTCCAGAGAAACATTGGAACCTTTAAATAAATTAGCATTGTTCTTGCGTTTCCACAAGAGTTCGATTTCGTCTTTCACCACACCGCTCTGTGAGAGTTCGTGGAACACCTCTTTGATGACTGATTCCAACACTTTCATAAAATTGACTTAAGTCTTTGTTAACTAACTCTTTGCCATTGTCCTGTTCAACAATTCTAACCGTATTGTTAAGTCGAACTGAAGCTGCTTGATAAGTTTGATTATGACATCTGGAGTTTCATCCTTTGTCCTAAAAAACTTTACCTAAGTAAATCGAGAGTAGTCATCAACAACGACTAAAATATATTGTAACCACCCGTAATTTTTCGGTTATTAAATTAACTATAAACATTTATTTATTATCATTTTAATTTTTATTTTCATTTTATATAACGTTTAGACTCGTCTATAAACCCACGACTCATTTTAGATATTAAGATTGAGTATATTGATTCGTTTTAATATTTTTATAAGCTTTATATTTTTTTTACCTTACCCGATATTAAGCTTCGCAACTTAAAAAGCTAATGTTTGTAATTACCGGGAGCAAATTATACTCAGTATATCCTACTTAACCATTAAGCTATGCAAAATATCTATTAACAAATCAAGTTTAATTTGTCTTTCTCTTATAACTAAACCGACACCAAATCCATTTAATATATATCACATCTTCTCTCTCTCTCATTGATATAAAGAAACACAGATAGATCAAAGATCTATCACACCATCTATCTCTCTCATAATACATATCATCTTCTTTACTCTACACCATCATCTCATCACCACTCGGCCACACCATCGCAACCACGCCATCAATAACATCATCACCATCAATGAAGACTAAGAAGGAAGATCCAAGGTTATGATGTGTTATTTAGAGTTTGTTTTGTTCATGTAACACCACGATCTACCATCCTACCCACCAATCAGCGTACCTTCATCACCTCCCTCCCCATCTCGTTAAATTGTAAGCCAACACTTACAATTGATCTTGTTATCCTTAATTAAAAATCGATTATAAATAATCTATTATTGTTTTCGTGGATGAAAGATTAATTAAAACACGTTTTGATATTAATATCGGTAAAAGATTAACAAAAGGTGCTTACTTGATTGAATTGGGCCTCGGACGGATGTGAACCCGGTAGAGTTTCAGTGTCAGCCGACCCATTGGGTCACGAAGTTGACCATATAAGCTTATTCTTGATGGATTGTTATTAACTGCTTATTTGAGCTGTGGCTTAATTATTTTAGTTCATGGGTCTCAGCTTGGAAAGTATGACCCAAAGGGGTTTTGGTTTTGCTTTTGATTCTTCGCCAACACCCACTTAGGTGTCTTGGTTTGGTCTAGCGACAAGAACACCAAGGATATTTTTCCGTCCTCGTTCTAAAACCACCCTGAAGGGTTTGTTTGTTTGTCGCCACTGGAAAGAAAACCACCAGGTGATTGATATGAACTTATGTTTTCGCCTTATCATTCTTAAACTTATTTCATGTTTAGACTTATATAGACTTACTAACTTTTGAGCTTATTTGGTTACTTGTTTGTTCGGCTTAATTTTTGGTCAATGTCTACATGTTTGTGCTCAGTTCACAGAGGGTGTTTGTTAACTCTCGGTTTGGTATAACCAAACCCGAGAGGGTGCTTGTTTGCCCTGTTAATTTCGGCCTAAGAGTCGATACAAGACACACTAACGTGGGCTGTCTTGGTCCGGTTAACAACCATAAACACAGAGGGTTGTGTTTATTTGTGCTCGATGAACCAAAGCAACTCACCAGGGTGTTTGTTTATTTGTCTAAAGCTTATATTGCAAACTGCTTTATGTTATACGCTTGTGTTTGCGCTTTTTGTTTAAGTGTTTGTGCTTGTTTTTTAAACTAAAAGGCCGGCCCATTTAAGCTAAGAGTGTGTTGATTTGTATTGATAAATGAGAGGCCCAACCGGCCCAAAAAGGGGGTGTATCGGATTTGCTTATTTTGAAACTAAAAATTTATTAAAAGGTCTAACCATATTATGACGGACCAATTATATAACATTTAGCGGACTTGGACATATATCGATTGATATCGTTGGACTATCGGACCATATTGGACTCGACTAACTTAATATATTCAACTCATGACGAAATTGATATATTAGACTGTAATGCACCAAAATACTTAAACTAATACTTATTAAACTAATAACGAAGTTATAAAACTGTAAACCGAATAATCTAAAATTAGATTTATTTACTAAAACTATTTAGTTAAACTATTATTTGGTTTAACAAACATAAATATGCTAAATGGAAAAATATTGTTTAAACGAGTATTAAAATGATATTATTGGAAAATTTTGATTTATAACTAAAAGTTTACAAATTTTGGGAAACATTGAATAAACGATTGGGTCATTCTAAAACTTAACCATCTACTTATCTTTTGCTTATTTGCTTATTTGCTTATTTGATCATTACCTGTTATTACTTTTATGTGTTATACATTTTATACTATAATGTGTGTTTTTGAGTCTTAAACATTCTAATCACCACACAAATAATGATACAAAACTTTTTACAACAAATATACGAAACTTCCACGAAAACTAAAACGTATTATCTTTTGAAAACTCATACGCATCGATTACTTTTCGCGTGTTATATTCTGAGACATATTACATATCTATTAGGTTGTGACGATTCGTTATCGTCATGCTTTGTTTGACATCGCTTGCATTACCTTATTCACTATACGCTAAGGTGAGTTCATAGCCCCACTTTCTATTACTTAATTGTTTTACAAACCCTTGGGGGAGATACATGCTTTATTTAAACCGAACACATTGCTTTCAAACTCTATACTTATCTCATTGTTTTATTATTAGTACTTGTTACCGCATTTGCCAAACTTAAGTCCCTTAATCATGAATCATTAATCACTAGTGAGAGTGGTGCGAATATTGTGAATAGATCTATTGGGATTGACGAATCCCGTTTGTGTTGGCCCGTTAGAGGCAAACAAACGCACTATATTTGAGTAACATTGGTAAACACGGCAATTTTACCTGATAGGGCACGCATCGACATTTTCTCCAATTAATTTTGGAACACGTTAACGCCTTGATTGCATGATGCTTAGTCTAATAATAACTGTTTTGTTTTCAAACCATTGGTGTGAATTTATAACTCACACTACAAACATAATGTGTTCAACCATCAAACAAACTCTATGAATTTCACTCAACCTTTGTGTTGACAGTTTTAAGCATGTATTTTAGGTCCATAATGACGAAGTGGCACGAGAAGCACGGATACTTAAGAAGGCTATAAATTTTATTATCATTCGAAAACCCATTTAATGTATTTTGTAAACCGTGAAACCAACTGGGACCTATTTTGTAAACTCTGATATTTATATAAATCGAATGATAAATCTTTTAAAACGACTCCATTAGAGTTCGCATTGTTATGACTGTTGTGCCATGAAGTAACACTCAGTTTGAATTCCGCTGGTATCACGAAATGGGGGTGTTACAGATTGATATCAGAGCTTTAATTATAGAGAAACGGGTCTAATTGTGACCTAAACTATAACTACTTTTTACAAACAAAACATTTTATAGCCTTTCCTCTCGCGTGCCTCCATCCTCCAAACGATTATGTGACTTTAAGCATTTTAAGCTACACAAACACGCTAGTATATTGATATAAACTCGACATAATTTTCAATCATAAACGATGTACTAAACATATCTGCGTATGCCTATTCTAAAGGCATTACGGCACAATTATATTTTTCCAAATCATGTATCTACGTGCATTTTAGGATTGCTAAAACATCCTCCAAGACATTGTAACTGATTACAATGGTCTTTCCTACTTTCCAGACATTGTAATTTATACAATGGTCTCTATTACATTCTCAGACACTGTAAATCCTACAATGGTCTTTATTATATTCTCAGACACTGTAAATCCTACAGTGATCTCTCTTATATCCTCAGATACTGTGAGTGAAATAGTGGTCTCATTTACTTTCCAGACATTGTAAATTGCACAATGGTCTAATTTACTTCGCAAACATTGTAAATTATACAATAGACTCTAGAAATTATCTTATAAAACCTTATGTAATATAGTTTTACACGAAACCGTCACAATCTATCAATTTCCCTAATGGAAATACAAGAAATGGGATTTCTAAAAGATAAACAGACCTATCATCTACAAAAGTCAAGTTCAAGCAACTTTCTTACATTCATCAAAATTTCTCTTTGAAACCTTTAAAAGGTCCATGATTCTGGCCCGTGTGGACTGTTTTAGAACTCTTGAAATTTCCATTTCAGTTTTACTCTTGCCTACTGCCACCCTACCACATACTTATATTTGGTTATTATGTATGTACAAACTTATATTACTTTTATATGAGATACTTAGATAAACGCCATACTTGTCACATCAATGGGCATGATACAAGTATAACTAAGTTAAGTATTTCAAAATTATCGAACCTCGTTAAATATAGTCCTATCACCTATATTTAACTTAGGGACAGTGGAACATAGTCTGATCACCTATGTTCAACTTAGAAATGGATTTTAAATACTTAGAGAAGTTATATATGGGTTGCCTGCATTGATTTGCTACTATTTCTACAACTTTTGTGTGAGTATAAACAATTCATGTGTATTTATCAGATTAAATACGATAACTAAATGAACCCTTATCAACATCTTTACCACTTAATATTCAATCTCATCTACCACCACCTTTATGTTAGGATTTAGAAAATTCAGTTATTAAAGAGTCGGTCACCTCAAGTATATGTAATCGTTAGAAAGCTCGTAGTCGTAGATTATTACAAGTTAAGTAGTATTTAGTTTATAACACCGTGGAGGACGGACGGTCTTTACCCACTGTATGCCTGATCCACAGCCCGTAGGTGGCGATTTATGTAAGACTATAAATACTCTCTACCTTCCATGGTAGAGAGTTGGAGCTCATAATAAGATTTTTCTTTCTCTCACTAAAGTTCCAAACCTCTAACCCTTTTCTCTCTCTAGAAACTCATCTTGTACGCCTCTTGTGTTAATGGTTTGATGTGTATGTGAAATCCAATATGTTACAAATGGTATCAAGAGCCATGGTTTGATCATCTCTTACATATCCTTGGATTTCTAGTGGTTTTAGGTGGTTTTTGAGTTTGAAAAAGTTTATTGGTTTTTGCATCATTTGGATCATTTCTAATGTTAAAGTTTGAATTTTGGGTGTACTTTTGTGTTTAGGATCATTGTATGTGCTTGGTTTTGATTTGGTAAGCTTGAATCACTGTGGTTGAGCTTGTTTTGGATTGAAAAGTGTGTTTTGAAGTTTTTCTTGGTAGCGACTTGGTTCTCGTAGTGAATTTCATCTTAGCGACTTGCTTCAGTAAAAGTTAGCGAGTTGTAGTGCTTTTTGGTAGCGACTTGGTCCTAGCGACTTGTCTTTGAGACGAGCGAACAACAGTACACTTAGTTGATTCTCCACTACGGGTAGCGACTTGGTGAAGGTAGCGACTTGCTTTCAATTTTGTTAGCGACTTGTACTTAAGTTTCTTAGCGACTTGGTGGTAGCTACTTGGACCTTAGCCAGTTGCTATTTAGCGACTTGACGACTTAGCGACTTGGTGCTTAGCAACTTGTTGTCATAATTCTTAGCGACTTGGATCTTAGCGAGTTGTTCTTTAGCAACTTGACTGTGTCTTAGCGACTTGGCATTATAGCGACTTGATTTCATAATACTTAGCAACTTGTGCTTAGCACTTGGTTCAAGGCTTTTTAGCGACTTGGTTGAATTTTTGTTTGTTATACGGTTTTCTCTTGATTTAGTAAAATCCTATGAAAGAATCTATTTCCCGGTTTAATCATTGAGTTATAAAATCCCGTATAATCTTTAAACATGTCTACCAACGTACCTACAATTATCTCCACTGTTGCCAAGATGTTCAAGCAAATGTTCGATACTCGTCCACCCATGCTTGACAGAAATGACTACGACTCTTGGGCACAATGAATCAGATTGTACTGTCTTGGAAAGGAAAACGGAGTCAACATTCTCAAGTCTATTGATGAAGGACCTTATCGGATTGAGACTACAAGAGACTTAATTGATACAGTTGCAGATGGAACAATGATCTATGGAATAGATAGACCAAAGACGTATGATGAGCTCAATGATAAGGAGAAAAGGAGGTTCGATGCTGATATCAGGGCCTCAAACATCATACTACAGGGTCTTCCAAAAGACATCTACAAGCTGATCAATCACAACACCGGCTAAGCAAGGCTTGGGATAATGTCAAGATGCTCTCTCGGTTTTGAATTAACCACAGAGAATCACAACTGTATGATGAGTTTGAGCACTTCAAGATGAAACCAGAGGAGAGTGTCTATGAGTACTACGTGAGATTCCATAAGCTTGTGAATGACATGAAAAACATCAAAATGACCATGCCAAACATTCAGCTGAATTCAAAGTTTGTGAACAACATGAATCCCGAGTGGCACAAATTTGTCACCTCTGTGAAGCTAACCAAAGGACTAAAGAATACAAACTATGAGCAATTGTATGCCTTCCTTCTTCAGAATGAGAGGCATGTTATGTTTGAAAAAAGGATTTTGGATCAGTTCAAAACCAATCAGGGAGAAACAAGCTTACAAAATGATTCTACAACCTTCTACACCAATGTTGGTATTACCACCAAATCTCTCAAGTATCCCATGGGTGATGGTAATTACAAACTCATCCCGTATCCAGATATAAGCCACCGACCCAAACACATTCACGGAAAACTTCATCAATCAACTATCTCTCATGGTCAGTCAAAACATGAACTCTTTTCCACACACCAACAATAACCTTAGAACAGCATCCAATCCACACAATCAAGCAATCGTCAGAGATGGAAGGTTATGGTGCAACCAGTCAAGAAAGGCAGCGACGGTCAAAGAGGAGGAGTTGGAAGAGGATATGGGGTAAATCAGAATAGGGGAAGGAATGGGAATCAAGGTCAAGCAAAGTCAATTAAGTGCTACAACTGTGGTGGTGAAGGACATATTGCTAGGAACTGCACATCTCCAAAACGTCTCAGAATGTAATACTTCGAGACAAGATGTGCTTGTGCAAGCTCAGGATAATGGAGCAGCTTTTGGATGAAGAGGAGTTGTTGTTCCTTGTGAGGGAAATGCCCAACCTATGATGCTGATGTTGATGAAGCCAATCAGGAGATAGGTCATAATCATCAAAATGAATTTCAAGTAGCTGATCTGTGATGCATTTGACTCGATACGATGATGAACCTCACCCAAACAATTTTCATGGCTAGCATCTCACCTATGGTCTCTCCAACACAACATGCTGGTCCATCCAAAGACAAAATCATTTCTGAGGTATTAAAACTATATGATAATGTTGATGGGCAAAAGATGCATAATAAAGTACAAAATCTTGAAACTTATGAATAAGATATTGATGATGAGGGTAATAGCAATATTGTCCCATATGATCAATATGTGAAGCAAAGTGAAAAAGAGGTTGTACCAAGTAATGCATCTTCCGCAGTCAATGAGGACTATGTCTTTGATGAATACACTGCATGTGCCCCTGATGATTCTGTTATCTCTGAATTAAATGCCTATAAAGAACAAGTTGCTATTTATGAACAACGTGCTAAGTTTGAGTTGACCACCCGTGAGCAAGAAATGGATGACCAAATGCATGTTATTAAAAAAGTAACTTAGAGAAGAAGTGTTTAAAACAAGAGTTAAACTCCTTACAAGAAAAGCTTTCTAAAACTGCTAAGCAAAAACAAGAACTTCAAGAAAATGTTAAAATGCTTAAGCAAGAATTCAATGCTAAGGAATCAAAACTTTGAATGATTTTTCCAATCTAAAAACTTTGAAAAACAAGCTTGAAAATAAGTTGTACGCACAAGGAAATACCATTCAGACTGCTCACTTGATCACTAAGCATAGAGTTTTAAGCGATAAGCATAGCATTCCCCTTGTTGAGGAACCAAATCCAGAGGTCATTAAAAAAGGCTAGAGCTGCTAATAAGGTACTTTATGATGGTAATGAAATCCTTAAGCCTAGACGAAAACCTAGTTGCGTTGAGTGCACTGAGGAAGATAGAAAATTAGATGATTCATCTAGGGAGAAAATGAATATGAAGCTTGAAGATCCTGAATGTAAAGAGAATAACATAACGATCAAACCCCATGATTACAAAAGGAAAATTGGATTTCCTTGAACAAGTTTAAGCCTCAAACGTTGTTAACACCCGAACAAGTGTTCGGGAAAAAGGATTTAGATAAGCAAAAAGCAGAGAATCTTGTTGTAACAAACCCTTCCTTTAGGAAAATGCCTTCAGCGACTGTGTATCCTCCTAATACACCAATGCATTTAGTTCCTAGAACTATTGCCACTAAAAGCAAGACCTTAATCAGTCAATATGTTATCTTTCAATTATTTGTTGATTTTGAGAAAACTTGTAAGAAAAGGATCACACCCATGGGATAATCAAGGGAAAGGGGTTTTGTGCAAACTAAAGAATGCTATTTAATTGAGGTCATGCCTTTCTTTAAACAACTAAAAGGTCAATTTGAGAGTCTTAAAAAAGGGATGGACTTAGATATTAAAGAAATGGAAAAGGAATTTGATGCGATGATTGTTGAGGTAAGTGACTATGAGCGAGAATTAAAATATAATGAGATTGAGAGGAAGAACTTGCATACCTTGAAAGAGAATCTTATTTCTGAATGTATTACTCAAGATGTGTTTTACATCTGCAAAATTGTTCCATTAATGCTTCTCAATTTCATGAATTATCTGTTGTTCTGAAAGTCTCCCATGATCGTGTCATTGAGCTTGAAAAAACTAACTCTAAGCTGCATGATAAAGGTTAGGCAGGATGATCATGAAAACTGGTGAAAAACAGGTTTTCTAAATTGGAAGTTGAACATCTTGCTTTACCCAATTAAAATATAATATCCCGAAAGAAAATGTTAAAACCTCAAATACAAGTATCCTTGGATTGCTCACGAATTTGATGCGGTTGTTGAAATTATGGCAGTGATAGAACATATTCGAGCTCATTGTAACACTGATCGAGAAAGTTATTAAATCTCTCAATTAAAGGGGTGAAAAGAACAATATGGTGGCTCCCCAAATGCCTCCTCCTTTAGATTCTCAATATTCCCAAACTTTTCATCTTCAAAACTTGGTTAATGCTTTACAAAAGGAAAACGAGAGTTTTCTAGAAGAAAATGAAAAAGTTAGACGACACTTTAAAGAGTTATATGATTCAATGAAAGTCACTCGTGACAAAAACAATGAAAAAAATAACGTCTTTACAAAAGGAAATTAAGAATATTAGGAGTCGAGGAAAGAGGAAGGCTGCCAATTGTTTTTAATGAGAATGTTGCATCAAAGTCATCCTGTTGCAAATATACTGTATTTGTGAAATACATTCCTCCTCATCTTAGGAATAATGAACCTATGTTTCATAACTATTTTGCTCACCTTAAGGATAGCCTAGAATGTCTCCTTGAGATTGTGGAAGAGGATTTCATTAACAAACCTCTTGATAGAGAAATTAGGTTTCTTGAATTCAGCCAAACGATCTCAAGAGCTGCTAGAATGTTTAATTGCAACATGTCCTAAATCCTTAGGTGCGAAAGGAAAATCTGTGATGCCTTGTTCTATGCCTAGTGCCAAGAATACAAACCATTCTATGCCCGATTTCAAGAAAGTGAACACAATGTGCCTCAAGTAGTTAGATCCACGCATCTAGTTGAGGGAATGCAAAAAGTAGATCAACCAACTAATGTTCCCATAATTCCCTCTCTGAGTAATCGGTGACATTAAAGCAAGCGGGTAAAGCCTCCGGAAATACCAAGCAAGATAGGACCTCGCAAGCTAAGAATGTGCATTGGAAGAGAGTAGAAGATCTCCCTAGGAATATTAAGTTTGAGTTGAATAAAATGAATCGTGTTGATTCTATTGTTAGCTTTAAGCATCTTGTAATTCACGAATTACGCTACTTTTGGCAAAACATGTAATGATGATTCGTGGTTTACTTTACTAATCTTGAATGTGGTGTGAATGATTCAATCTTTGTTAAGCATACGATAAAATTAGGTTAAAATTCAAGCTAAGAAGGCTAAAAGGCAAAGGCGAAAGAAAGTTAGAAAACGTTGGAAACCCACGGAAGAAATTTAGTAATATAGGTTATCAATGGATACCTACTTGGCGTAAGATTAATGAGCTTTGCCTAAGTTGCTAAATCAATGCCCACTAGAAAATGGATGCCTACTGGTAGAACTATTCCCTTATGAAATGAACATACTTTGAATAGGTCAAATATGGACACTAGCACTACATCTATTTCTAATGATTCCATTGTTTCTACGATTGATGTGGGTGTTCCAATCCTTTGTTACTAACCAAGTGGAACCCATTCTTGCATGGGATCCCAATTATCGATTATCCATTCTTGTGCGTGTTCAACCGGTCGTTCAAATCGATTACGTATTTGCTGGACTCGGTACTTCTAAGCATATGACTAGGGAATTCGCTGCTCATGAACCGTGAGAGTAAATTCATCGGGACAGTTAGATTTGGGAACGACCATTTTGGAGCAATTATGGGTTATGGTGATTATGTAGTTGGCAAAGTGTAATCTCTAGGGTATATTATGTGGAAGGTCTTGGTCATAATTTGTTCTCTGTTGGTCAATTACGTGATTCCGATCTAGAAGTGGCCTTTAGAAAACATATACTTGCGTTAGAGAACTTGATTGTGTGGAATTATTAAGAGGTACTCGTGGTTCTAACCTATACACCATCTCTATCGAAGACATGATGAAGTCTTCTCAATCGCTTGCTGTCAAAGGCTTCAAAAACTAAGTCATGGTTATGGCATCGTCGTCTCAATCATTTGAACTTCGGCACCATTAATTACCTTTCGGAAAGGATCTTGTCAGAGGCTTACCCATATTGAAATATGAAAAGATCATCTTTGTTCACTTGCCAATTGGGTAAAAAGCGAAATATGCCCACAAACCAAAACCCACAAACTTCGATAATGGAAGTTCTTCATACCCTTCATATGGATATGTGCGGACCAATGAGAGTACAAACGATAAATGGGAAGAAATACATTTTAGTCATTGTGGATGACTACTCTCGATTTACTTGGGTAAAGTTTTTGAGGACAAAGGATGAAACTCCGGATGTCATCATCAAACTTATCAAAAGCGACTAAAGTTCGACTCAACAATCTTGTTAGAATAGTTGAACGGACAATGGCACAAAGTTTGTTAACAAAGACTTAATTCAGTTTTATGAAAGTGTTGGAATCAGTCATCAAAGAAGTGTTCCACGAACTCCTCAACAGAATGGTGTAGTTGAAAGCAAATCGAACTCTTGTGGAAGCCGCAAGAACAATACTAATTTACTCAAAGGTTCCAATGTTTCTATGGGTGAAGCCATTGCCCTTTGCTTGCTACACCCAAAATCGTTCCCTTATTCATACCTCTCATGGAAAAACTCCATATGAACTTGTTCATAAGCGAAAACTGATCTCTCACTTTCGTGTGTTTGGTGATTTGTGCTATCCAACGAATGACGGTCAAGACTTAGGTAAATTAAGAGCAAAAGCTGATATTGGGTTTTTGTTGGTTATGCACAAACAAGAAGGGTTACGAATCTACAACAAGAGAACCGAAATATCATGGAAACAATTCCGTTACGTTGATGAGTGACCGGTCAAATGGCTCGGACATACGATTCGGACCCAACTCAATTTTCATCAAGTAGTCCTATAGGTTCTATTCTTGTTTCTAATCCCTCTCCAGCAACTCCTTATGTACCTCCATGAAGATGATTTAAAGAAATTGTTTGATCTAATGTTTGATGAACACTATGAACCAAATGTTGATGAAATGTCAATTCTATCAAGAGGGCTCCTATCCTGTGAATGAAGTCAACCTTCTGTCTCAATATCATTAAGTTAAGAAGCGCTGCTGCTTTGATCACTCTGTCTCATCAACAAATCATCAATCATCGAATGTACATCATGGAATTGTTTCGGGCATCAATGATGAAGTTAACCCTTTGCTACTCCGAAGATGCTCCATTTGAAAACATATTTGCTCTGAATCAATCAGAACCATCTTCATCAGAGATATCGATCGCTACATCAGTTCCTCAACAACATCCGCATGAACACCTCAGAAAATGGACACATGATCATCCATTGGACAACATCATTGGAAACCTCTCTCGTCCAGTATCCACCGAGAAACAACTTGCAACCGATGCCTTATGGTGCTTCTTCAACTCCGTACTCTCTAATCCGAACCAAAGATGTCAAACGCCATGAATGAAGACTACTGGTTCAATGCCATGCAAGAAGAAATTCATGAGTTTGATCAACTTGATGTATGGGAATTAGTACTGCTCCAGTTATTGCTATGATCATTGCTATAAAGTGGATCTTCAAAGTGAAACTTGATGAGCATGGTGATGTTTTAAAGAACAAGGCTCGATTGGTTGCAAAGAATATGTCAAAGGAGGGTATTGACTTTGAAGAATCATTTGCTCCTTTGCGTATCGAGGCAATCAGAATATTCTTGGCTAATTCTGCAAGTAAGAACATGGTAGTCTATCAAATGGATGTAAAGACGGTGTTTCTTAATGGAGATCTTAAAGAAGTGCATTATACGTCACCTGAAGGCTCTTTACGGTTTAAAGCAAGCTCCAAGGGCATGGTATGATACGCTATCAAAGTTTTTTTATCCACGGATTGAAGGGCAGTTGATCGACATTGTTCACCAGTCAGGCAAACATTTAATTCGCGTTCAAATATATGTTGATGATATCATCTTTGCCTCGACTGACCCCAATGAGTGTGACCATTTTCTATTGAAATGGGTTCTAAATTTCAAATGTCAATGATGGGACAAATGTCATTTTCTTAGGATTACAAATTTCACAAAGTCCCGGAGGCATTTTTATAAATCAATCTAAATATGCTAATGATATTTTAAAGAAATTTGGATTTGATTCTAGTGACCCTGTTGACACTCCCATGATAGAGCGTACTAAACTAGATGAGGACCACTCGAGGATCATGGTAGATAAAACGAAATATCGTAGTATGATTGGATCCACGATGTACCTCACAGCTAGTAGACTAGACATCTTGTTATTTGTTTGCATGTGTGCTGATATCGGGCTAAGCCTACCAAAAAGCACCTTGAAGCGGTTAAACGGGTCTTTGGTATCTCCAAGGAACCATCAATATGGGACTTTGGTACCCGAAGGACACGGTATGTCACTAACACCTATGGATGTTGATCATGCGGGATGTCAAGATACTCGTCGAAGTAAATGGGTGCTTGGTTTTGGGTGATAAACTTATGAGCTGGTCTTCAAAGAAGCAAATGAGTACTTCTATTTCCTCTACAGAGGCTGAATACATAGCCATGTCATCTTGTTGTGCTCAAATCCTTTGGATGAGATCCCAATTATCTAACTATGGTTTTGAATTCAACAAAATCCCTCTGTACTGTGATAATAAAAGTGCTATTGCTCTCTCATGCAACAACGTACAACACTCAAGAGCAAAGCACATCGACACACGACATCATTTCATCCGGGAGCAAATAGAAAACGGTGTGGTGGAACTTTATTTTGTAAGGCTGAATACCGGTTAGCGGACATCTTCACCAAAGCTCTTCTAGGAGCGTTTGAGTTTATCCTTCCACGACTTGGTCTTAAGAGCCTACAACCGGAAACACTCAAAGCGTCTTCAAGAAGAAGAAGAGGAGTAAAAAGTTTTCCTTCATCTATCTCTTGTAAATATCTATTCAAAAAGCAAAATACAAAATTGTAAAACCAAAAAAAAGAAAAATATAAAACTTTCAAAAACCCATAAAAAAATTAGAAAATCTTGAAAAATTCCAAAAATATTGTTATTTTGTCATGGTTTTCTGGTTGATATCATCTACGGACTTTGTGTTGACTTTCAAAAGAATGTCACGAGGCCTTTAGATGTTCTTGAATATACATAAGATCGTTTCTTAAAAATTTTGGGGAGAAAGTGAAACAATGGTTTATTGTCATTTCAGGATAACCGTTTTCAAAGAAAGAACAGAGCCATGCTTTATCTTGGTTTTCAAATCTCATTATCTGATTCTATAAACAATTACTTACTATCTTATGAAAACTAATTGCTTTGAAAAATATCTATCTCTCAATCAACAACTTATGACATTGATTGAGGGGGAGAATGTTTTCAATTAAATCAAAAGGTTATTTGTCATACAATTGTTTTTCAAAAGATAATCATGCATGTTTAATCAATGGAGTTTAAAGTCTCAAAATCCGATCTTTATCAGTTAAAAACGTTTTCATAATCAAGTCCCAATTCTCCTTAAAAGCTTTCAAAATCAATTTAAATCTACAGAGATCACAAATATCAAATGATTTGATAATTGTGATCGGGGAGAATGTGTGATTTAAATTGGATTTAAACTGATAATTCGGTAAATGGTTTTATAAGGATGTACAAGCTCTCATTCCCACATGTGACAAACGATTTCAAATTTTCGGGCACATGTTGAGGAGTAGCATCGATCTTAAACCACTAAGATTTGAAACGTGATCAATTTATTTCAATGTGGGTCTTTTCTAATATGTGCAAAACATTTTCAAATTTCCATGCACATATTGAGGGGGAACAACTATTTTGAAAACCACATATATGCAAATGAGCCCTCAAGATGAAAATTATTTCTATTACAAAATGATGCATGATGCACATATTTGAGGGCTAAATGTCTCTATCAAAAACAATTCAAGTAAAAAATGTTTTGATAATATATCACAAGTATCTGGATTGATTTTCAAATGGTTTTCAATTGGTACCAATGGCGGATGAACAATACCAAATAGACCGACCAACTTTACGTTATGTATGGTGATATAAGGAAGATAAGGTTAGGTATTAGTTCCCATGATCCGCGAGCAGGAGGGATCTACCCAGGGACAATCCACTAGATAGTAAAGAAGTCCTTAGGTTTAATGAGAAAAAAAGAAGAAAAGTGATAAATGGGAAGAGTCGGTGAGGCTGAGCTAGTGGAATAAACCCAACAAGGTTGGTTATGAAGTCTTGGTAAGCCTTGAAGGGGTTGAAGAATGAAAAAGGGTGAAAAGAAATAGCCCTCCATTTATTCAACCTTAGGGCAGAAACCGGGTTCAATTCATATGCTACTTGATGGTTACCAAGGTATATGGTATTGAAGACAAGGCGTCATGGACCAGTGTGCACTACAACTTCCCAAGCTACTCAAGTTCCTCTTAAAAGGGTTTGTTTCATTCTCACGAGGAACCGACATTATCTATTGACTTTCTCTTAGAGTTTGTTGATATTGAAGAACGAGACCCTCTCCCTAGTCTCCGGCATAGGATCCAAATATGCACAATTGAGTCTAGAGCCACGAGATCATCAAATAAATCTCCTTAGGACACTGTCAATGAAGACTCTCTGATTCACACAATGTGGAAAGAGAGATTATATCTTATGAGTCCTACGCATTATCCTTGTGGTATTGCCAGAACATCTGAGTGATATGCAAACATATTCACAATGAAGATGGAAAGCCTTATGGATCCAACATCAAACTAGCTCTGGTAGGTGGCATGTGAGATCTATTCATAGATCAACCATGTGACAACGAACAAGCAGATGAGGCGATTCAATCTTTTGAATCAATCCTAGTTCAGGTTATGGATTGACGGATACCTTTGAAAAACGGTCGTTGTGCTTAAAACTCTTTACTTTAGCACATCTACCATGTACAGATATTTCAAATTAAAAGGTATGTATGATTGATAATTAATTTTCATTAAAACCTTCGTTGTATTGCAAAAACAATTTCTATTGAGCAATACCGATTGATTTTCAAATCTCTTTTCATCAATCGATTGAATCTCAATTATTTGGTTCACTCACTCCATTTTGTCTTCTTTGAGACGTTCCGGTTTGAGAACAGCTAGATCAGCTGCGAAACCACATCAAGGAAATTCTTCAAAATTTTACCGATTCCGCGAGGCGTACTTATTGATCAAGGAACCGTGGGCGTGTACCTCAATTCAGCGAAAGTGATCAAAGACACTTTCGTGCGCTTTATTAACTGCTTGTTGTATGCAGTGCGCGATGTTTTGTTGTCGAGAATGATGCGGTCAATCCATAGCCGCATGCTCACATAATACATTCATTTCTAAAGAAATCATGATAATTGCATCAATGACTCGATATTTTTCACTCCATGCTTCGCTTTATGCTCTGCCATATCATGAATCAAGCTTACGCTACTCGATGAGAAGAAATCATAATCCAAAATGTGAGCATGTCGGTCCAAAAGTCACAACATCACATAATACCAACACCACAATGGATGAGTCAGAGATTTATGATTGCTGATGATCTCAAAGCTGGCTCAAAACTCATTATCACATGGATCAGAAAAAGACCTCCACTTGGATTAACCAAACATGCAATAATGAAGAATTGATAACTACGAGCTTCAAAGCAAAGTCCTACATCAAGAATGCATAAAAAATATATAATGTAATATCTGTTTGTATTCAATTTTATTTTTAATGTGTGTTTGAGGTGACCTCCCTTAGGGGGAGATTGTTAGGATTTAGTAAATCCAGTTATTAAAGAGTCGGTCACCTCAAGTATATGTAATCGTTAGAAATCTCGTAGTCGTAGATTATTACAAGTTAAGTAGTATTTAGTTTGTAACACTGTGGAGGACGGACGGGTCTTTACCCACTGTATGCCTGATCCACAGCCCGTAGGTGGCGATTTATGTAAGTACTATAAATACTCTCTACCTTCCAAGGTAGAGAGTTGGAGCTCATAATAAGATTTTTCTTTCTCTCACTAAAGTTCCCAAACCTCTAACCCTTTCTCTCTCTAGAAACTCATCTTGTACGCCTCTTGTGTTAATGGTTTGATGTGTATGTGAAATCCAATATGTTACACCTAATTTTAATTGTGGGCTTCGAACCACACTTTAATCTAAACGCACCCTATACTTAACAGGCGTTGGCCTTTGATCAAAATAAAACCACACAAAGCCATTTAGCGAGACCATACCTAAACGTAACCACTTGGTCACATCTTAACATGAATCCGAGTGTCAACAACTAGTTTTTCATGAGCTTATTCCCTTTTCAAATAAGTTAAACATATCTAGTAAACCGAACAAGTCACAAATTAAGGATAAATGGAATTATTTTTACATATTCTTCTACTACTGTAGGAACAAGATAAAAATTACACAAAAACAGAAGTCAAACAAAGTTTTATTACAATTCTTTTCTCACAAAGCTAACTATTACCCCCAACACTTATCTACGCAAATTGCCAAACCCACGAATGGAGTAAGAATCGTCAAAATCACGAACAAAAACTGATTGTTTTCTTCTTCCGAGAGGTTAACATAGTAGATAGATGCTACTACAAAATACACGATCGCAACAATGATAATAACATGCGGCATCTTGGAGTATTGATGAGAGAAATGTAGGTGAAAGGTTAAGTAGTGTATGGAAGAATGAAGTTTAAAAAAAAAAAAAAAAAAAAATTGGACAATGACTAATGGCTTCTTAGTCTAAAATGATAAATTGAAATACATTACTAGTCATCCTATAAACCATTTGCCGCAAGAAACCGCACATATTCGCCAACATCACTTCAACATACAACACGAACTGAACTTCGGGACGAAGTTCCTTTTAAGGTGGTAAGACTGTAACCACCCGTAATTTTTCGGTTATTAAATTAACTATAAAAATTTATTTATTATCATTTTAATTTTTATTTTCAGTTTATATAACGTTTAGAATCGCCTATAAACCCACGACTCATTTTAGATATTAAGATTGAGTATATTGATTCGTTTTAATATTTTTATAAGCTTTATATTTTTTTTACCTTACCCGATATTAAGCTTCGCAACTTAAAAAGCTAACGTTTGTAATTACCGGGAGCAAATTATACCCAGTATACCCTACTTAACCATTAAGCTAAGCAAAATATCTATTAACAAATCAAGTTCAATTTCTCTTTCGCTTATAACTAAACCGACACCAAATCCTTTTAATATATATCACATCTTCTCTCTCTCTCATTGATATAAAGAAACACACATCTTCTTTACTCTACACCATCATCTCATCACCACTCGGCTACACCATCGCAGCCACGCCATCAATAACATCATCACCATCAATGAAGACTAAGAAGGAAGATCCAAGGTTATGATGTGTTATTTAGAGTTTGTTTTGGTTCGTGTAACACCACAACAACTACCATCCTACCCACCACTGCCGTACCTCCTTCATCACCTCCCTCCCCATCTGGTTAAATTGTATGCCAGCACTTACACAATTGATCTTTTTAATATCCTTTAATTACAAATCGATTATAAATAATCTATTAATGTTTTCGTGGATGAAAGATTAATTAAAAACATGTTTTTGATATTAATATTATGTGGTAAAGATTAACAAAAGGTGCTTATTTGATTGAATTGGGTCTCGGGACGGATGTGAACCCGTGTAGAGTTTCAGGTCAGTCGACCCATTTGGGTCACGAGTTGACCATAAGCTTAGTCTTGATTGGATTGTTATTAACTGTTTATTTGAGCTTGTGGCTTAATTATTTTAGTTCATGGGTCTCGGTTGGAAAGTATGACCCAAAGGGGTGTTTGGTTTTTGCTTTTGATTCGGCCAACACCCACTTAGGGTGTCTTGCTTTGGTATAGCAACAAGAACACCAAGGGTGTTTGTCTGGTCCTGGTTCTCGGCTAAAAACCACCCTGAAGGGTGTGTTTGTTTGTCGCTCATCTGGGAAAGAAAAACCACCAAGGGTGATTGATATGAACTTATGATTTTTCAGCTTATCATTCTTAAACTTATTTCATGTTTAGACTTATATAGACTTATTAACTTTTGAGCTTATTTGGTTACTTGTTTGTTCGGCTTAATTTTTGGTCAATGTCTACATGTTTGTGCTCAGTTCACAGAGGGTGTTTGTTAACTCTCGGTTTGGTATAAACAAACCCGAGAGGGTGCTTGTTTGCTTTGTTAATTTCGGCCTATGAGTCGACAAGACACACCCACGAGGGCCTCGTCTTGGTCCGGGTTAACAACCATAAACACAGAGGGTTGTGTTTATTTGTGCTTTATTAACCAAAGCAACTCACCAGGATGTTTGTTTATTTGTCTAAAGCTTATATTGCAAACTGCTTTATGTTATACGTTTGTGTTTGCGTTTTTTTAAGTGTTTGTGCTTGTTTGTTTAAACTAAAAGGCTGAAGCCCATTTAAGCTAAGAGTGTGTTGGATTTGTATTGATTGGGCCGAGAGGCCCAACCGGGCCCAAAAAGGGGTGTATCGGATTTGCTTATTTTGAAACTAAAAATTTATTAAAAGGTCTAACCATATTATGACGGACCAATTATATAACATTTAACGGACTTGGACATATATCAGATTGATATCGTTTGGACTATCGGACCATATTGGACTCGGGACGAACTTAATATATTCAACTCATGACGAAATTGATATATTAGACTCGTAACAGACCAAAATACTAAACGGACCAAAATACTAAACTAATACTTATTAAATTAATAACGAGTTATAAAAACTGGTAAACCGATAAATAATCTAAAATTAGATTTATTTACTAAAACTATTTAGTTAAACTATTATTTGGTTTAACAAACATAAATATGCTAAATGGAAAAATATTGTTTAAACGAGTATTAAAATGATATTATTGGAAAATTTTGATTTATAACTAAAAGTTTACAAATTTTGGGAAACATTGAATAAACGATTGGGTCATTCTAAAACTTAACCATCTACTTATCTTTTGCTTATTTGCTTATTTGATCATTACATGTTATTACTTTTATTTGTTATACATTTTATACTATAATGTGTGTTTTTGAGTCTTAAATATTCTAATCACCACACGAATAATGATACAAAACTTTTTACAACAAATATACGAAACTTCCACGAAAACTAAAACGTATTATCTTTTGAAAACTCATACGCATCGATTACTTTTCGCGTGTTATATTCTGAGACATATTACATATCTATTAGGTTGTGACGATTCGTTATCGTCATGCTTTGTTTGACATCGCTTGCATTACCTTATTCACTATACGCTAAGGTGAGTTCATAGCCCCACTTTCTATTACTTAATTGTTTTACAAACTCTTGGGGGAGATACATGCTTTATTTTAAACCGAACACATTGCTTTCAAACTCTATACTTATCTGATTGTTTTATTAGTACTAAGTTACTGCATTTGCCAAACTTAAGTCCCTTAATCATGAATCATTAATCACTAGTGGGAGTGGGCGCGAATACTGTGAATAGATATATTGGGATTGACGAATCCCATTTGTGCTGGCCCGTTAGAGGCAAACAAACGCACTATATTTGAGTAACATTGGTAAAAACGGCAATTTTACCTGATAGGGCACGCACCGACATTTTCTCCAATTAATTTTGGAACACGTTAACGCCTTGATTGCATGATGCTTAGTCTAATAATAACTGTTTTGTTTTCAAACCATTGGTGTGAATTTATAACTAACACTACAAACATAATGTGTTCAACCATCAAAAAAACTCTATGAATTTCACTCAACCTTTGTGTTGACAGTTTTAAGCATGTATTTCAGGTCCATAATGACGGAAGCTGGCACGGAGAAGCACGAATACTCAAGAAGGCTATAAATTTTATTATCATTCAAAAAACCGTTTAACGTATTTTGTAAACCGTGAAACTACTGGGACCTCATTTTTGTAAACTTTGATATTTATATAAATCGAATGATAAATCTTTTAAAACGACTCCATTAGAGTTCGTTTTCTATTGTTATGACTGTTGTGCCATGAAGTAACACCCAGTTTGAATTCCGCTGCGTATCACGAAATTAGGGGTGTTACATATATTTCTTCCCATCCGCAAAAATCCATATGAAGGGTATGCAGAACTTCCATTAATGAGTTTGTGGGTTTCCATTTGTGGGCATATTTCTTGCTTTTTCCCAATTGGCATGCTGAACAAAGATGATCTTTTTCATACATTAATCTGGGTAAGCCTCTTACAAGATCATTTCTAGAAAGATTATTAATGGTGCCGAAGTTCAAGTGATTGAGACGACGATGCCATAACCATGATTTTGTTTTTGAAGATGGTGTATAGATTTGAACTACAAGTTCCTCTTAGCAGTTCCACACCATCGAGTTCTCTAACGAAACAAGTATGTTTTCTAAATTCCACTTCTAGATCGGAATCACATAATTGACCAACAGAAAACAAGTTATGACCAAGACCTTCAACATAATATACCCTAAAGATTACAATTTTTCCAACAACATAGTCTCCATAACCCATAATTGCTCCAAAATGGTCGTTCCCGAATCTAACAGTCCCGATTAATTTACTCACGAAGTTCATGAGCCGCGAGCGATCTCCAGTCATATGCTTGGAACAGCCTGAGTCCAGGTACCACAGAACGATTTGAACGATCTGCAGTTGAACACAGACAAGAATGGATAACTGGATAATTGGGATCCCCATGCAAGAATGGGTTCCATTTGGTTAGTAACAGTGATTGGAACACCCACATCGGAAGTAGAAACAATGGAATCATTAGGAATAGATGCAGTGCTAGTGTCCGTATTTGACCTATTCAAAGTATGTTCACTTCTTAATGGAATAGTTCTACCAGTAGGCATCCATTTTCTAATGGGAATTGACTTACCAAATTTAGGGCAAAACTCATTAAGATTAAACTTACGGACAGTAGGTATCCATTGATAACCAATATTACTAAATTTTCTTCCTGTGGGTTTCCAATGTTTTCTAACTTTCTTTCGCCTTTGCCTTTTAGCCTTCTTAGCTTGATTTTTGACATTAACAACTTTAACTGGGCATTTAACAGCATTAAGCAAAACATTCACACCACATTCATGATCAGTAACAGAAATCAAACAGTCATCATTACATGGTTTGCAGATAGTAGCAGAATTCGAATTAATTACAGTACGCTTATAGCTAATACTAGAATCAACACGATTCGTTTTATTCAACTCAAACTTAGTGTTCCTAGGGTGGTCTTCTACTCTCTTCCAATGCACATTCTTAGCTTGCGAGGCCCTATCTTGCTTTGTATTGCCTGGAGGCTTTGACCCGCTTGCTTTTATGTCACTGATTACTCCTGTAGAGGGAATAATGGAACATTAGTTGGTTGGGCTACTTTTTGCATTCCTGAACTAGACGTGCATGGATCAGAACTACTTGCAGGCACTTTAGAGTTCACTTTCTTAATACTGGGCATAGAATGGGTTGCACAATTGGCACTAGGCATGGAACAAGGCATCATAGCTTTATCTTTTGCACCTAAGGATTTAGGACATGTTGCTCTTAAACATTCTAGCAGCTCTTGAGATCGTTTGGCCTGAATGCAAGCAAACCTAATCTCTATCAAGTGGCTTATTTATGAAATCCTCTTCTACAATCTCACGGAGACATTCTAGACTATCCTTAAGGTGAGAGAAATAGTTATGAAACACAAGTTCTTTATTTCTAAGATGAGGAGGAGTGTATTTAACAGTCACAGTATATTTGCAGTCTGCAGATGACTTTGATGCAACATTCTTATTAAAAACAAGTGGCATTTTCCCTTTTTCCTGACTCTTCGGATTCTCAATTTCCTTTTGCAAAGACGTTATCTTTTCGTTGTTCTTGTCACGAGTGACTTTCATTGAATCATATAACTCTTTAAAGTGTCGTTTAACTTTTTCATTTTCTTCTAGAAAACTCTCATTTTCCTTTTGTAAAACATTGACTAAGTTTTGAAGATGAAAAGTTTGAGAACACTGAGAATCTAAAGGAGGAGGCATTTGGGAGCCTGTCACGTTGTTCTTTTCACCCTTTAATTGTGAAATTTGGGCTTTCAACTTTCTGATCATGTTACAATGAGCTTGAATCTGTTTGTCACGTTTGTTTATTTCAAAAAGTGCATCTAACTCCGGAACATTTGAGGATGTCTTGATGTTTGAGGTTTTGACATTTTCCTTGAGATGTTGATATTTTAATTGCAAATCAAAATGTTCAACTTCTAGCTTAGAAATGTGTTTTACCAAATTATCGTGATCATCCTGATCAATTTTATCATTTAGTTCTGAGTTTTTGTTTTCAAGCTCAATGACACGATCATGGGAGACTTTCAAAGCAACAGTTAATTCATGAAATTGAGAAGCAGTAATAGAATGCTTAGTAACAATATAAAACACATCTTTAGCCACACAACTTAATACTAAGTTCTCATTTAGGATATGCAAATTCTTCCTTTCAATTTCATTATATTTGAGTTCCCATTCATAATCATTGACTTCAACAATCATTGCATCAAATTTCT
Organism: Chrysanthemum makinoi; assembly: GCA_910596185.1. Taxonomy (NCBI): domain Eukaryota; kingdom Viridiplantae; phylum Streptophyta; class Magnoliopsida; order Asterales; family Asteraceae; genus Chrysanthemum; species Chrysanthemum makinoi. The sequence goes on along the minus strand of OU343224.1, from coordinate 290,402,000 downwards.
TTTCCATTTCTTTAATATCCGAGTTTATCCCCTTTTGAAGACTTTCAAATTGACCTTTTAGTTGTTTAAAGAAAGGCATGACCTCAGTTAAATAACATTCTTTCGTTTGCTCAAAACCCCTTTCTCCTTCAGTTATCCCTGTACGTGTGATTCTCTTCTTACATGTCTTCTCAAAATCAACGAATAGTTGATAAACAACTTACAGGCTGATTAAGGTCATGCTATTAGTGGCAATAGTTCTAGGAACTAAGTGCATTGGTGTATTTGGAGGATACACAGTAGCTGCAGGCATTTTCCTAAGGGGAGTGTTTGTTTCAACAAGTACATTAACTTTTTGTTTATCCATATCTTTCTTCCAAAAAATCTGTTCCGGGGTTAATTCAGTTTGAGGCTTAAACATGTTCAGGGAGATCCAATTTTCCTTAGTGTAATCGTAGGGTTTGATCGTTATGTTATTCTTTTTACACGCAGGATCGTTAAGCTTCTTATCCATTTTATCCCTAGATGCATTATCTAATTTTCTATCCTCTTTCGTGCTTCCAATACATGATGGTGTTTTCTTAGGCTTAAGAATCTCATTGCCATCATATAGTACCTTATGATCAGCTCTAGCCTTTTTACCTACCTCGGGATTTGGTTCCTCAACAAGGGGAATACTATGCTTATCGCTTAAGACTCTATGCTTAGTGATCATGTGAGTAGTCTGAATGGTATTCTCTTGTACGCACAACTTATTTTCAATCTTGTTTTTCAAAGTTTTTAGATTAGAAAAGTCATTCAAAAGTTTTGATTCCTTAGCATTAAATTCTTGTTTAAGCACTTTAACATTATTTTGAAGCTCTTGCTTTTGCTTAACAGTTTTAGAAAGCTTTTCTTGTAAGGAGTTTAACTCGTTTTTTTAACACTTCTTCTCTAAAATTACTTTTTCTAATAATTGTACGCATTTGGTCATCCATTTCCTGCTCACGGGTAGTTAACTCAAATTTAGCACGTTGTTCATAAATAGCAACTTGTTCTTTATAGGCATTCAGTTAAGAGATAACAGAATCATCAGGAGTACATGCAGTGTATTCATAAAAAACATAGTCATTATTGACTGTAGAAGATGCATCACTTGGTATAATCTCACTTTCACTTTGCGTCACATATTGATCATATGAGACAATATTGTTATTACCCTCATTATCAATATCTGATTCATAAGTTTCAAGAGATTGTACTTCATTATGAATCTTTTGCTCATCAACTTCATCGTATAGTTTTAATACCTCTGAAATGATTGATTCTTTAGATGGACCAGCCTGTTGTGGTGATGAGACCTTTGGAGAGACCACTAGTGAAATACTAGCCATGAAAATTGTCTGGGCAGTAGGTTCATCATCGACGTCAGAGTCAAATGCATCACAGTCAGCTACTTGAAAGGCATTTTTGATGATTGTGACCTATTTCCTGAATTGGCTGCTCATCAACATCAGCATCATAAGTTTTGGCATTTACCTCAGCAAGAAACAACAACTCCTCTTCATCCAAAGCTGCTCCATTATCCTGAGCTTGCACAAGCAACATCTTGTCTCTGAAGTATTCTGCATTTTGTGGATGTTTTGGAGATGTGCAGTTCCTCGCAATATGTCCCTCACTACCACAGTTGTAGCATTTGATTGGCTTTGCTTGTCCTTGATTGGCATTTCTTCCATGATTCTGATTAGCCATATACCCTCCACCAACTCCTCCTCTTCCCTGTTCATACTGCCTTCCTTGAGCTGGTTGCACCATAACCTTTCCATCTCTGACAGTAGCTTGATTGTGTGGATTGGATGCTGTTCTGAGATTATTGTTGGTGTGTGGGAGGGAATTCATATTTTGACTAACCATGAGAGATAGTTGATTGATGAAGTTTTCCATGAGTGTGTTTGAGTCAGGAGGCTTATATGCTGGATCAGGGATGAGCTTGTAATTACCATTACCCGTGGGTATAACTTGAGAAGCTTTGGTGGTAATTCCAACATTGGTGTAAAAGGCTGTAGAATCATTTGACGAACTTGTTTCTCCCTGCTTAGATTTGAACTGTTCAAGAATCATTCTTTCAAACATATCATGTCTCTCATTCTAAAGAAGGAAGGGATACAGTTGCTCATAGTTGGTGTTCTTCAATCCTTTGGTTAACTTCACAGAGGTGACAAATTTGTGCCCTTCGGGATTCATGTTGTTCACAAACTTTGAGTTCAGCTGAATATTTGGCATGGTCATTTTGATATTCCTCATATCATTCACAAGCTTGTGGAATCTCATGTAATATTCGTAGACACTTTCTTCTGGTTTCATCTTAAAGTGCTCAAATTCATCATACAGTTGTGATTCTCTGTCTTCCTTAGTTAATTCAGAACCCGAGAGAAGCATCTTGACATTATCCCAAACCGCCTTGGCTTCGGTGTTGTGATTGATAAGCTTGTAGATATCCTTTGGAAGACCCTGAAGTATAATGTTTGAAGCCCTGATATCAGCATCGAATTTCTTTTTCTCTTTATCACTGAGCTCATCATATGTCTTTGGTCTGTCCAATCCAAAGATCATTGTTCCATCTGTAGAAGTATCAATTATGTGTCTTGTAGTCTCAATCTGATAAGGTCCTTCATCAATTGACTTGAGAATGTTGACTCCATTTTCCTTTCCCAGACAATACAACCTAATTCGTTGAGCCCATGAGTCATAGTCAGTTCTATCAAGCATGGGTGGACGTGTGTCTAAACCAGCTGCTTGAACGTCCTCAGCTACAGTAGAGATGATTGTAGGCACATTGGTAGACATGTTTATAGATTTCACAGGATTTTATAACTCTATGATTAAACCGGGATATAGATTCTTTCACGGGATTTTACTAAATCAAGAGAAAACCGTATTAGAAACAAATATCAACCAAGTCGCTATAACCCTTGAGCCAAGTCGCTAAGTCACCAAGTCGCTAAGTAGCAACTCGCAAAACCTCAAGTCGCTGTGAATCAAGTCGCTAAGCACAAGTCGCTAAGACCCAAGTCGTTGAACACAAGTCGCTAAAGCACCAAATCGCTAAGCAGACAAGTCGCTAAAGAACAACTCGCTAAGTATCCAAGTCGCTAAGAACAATAAGGACAAGTCGCTAGAAATAATAGAGACAAGTTGCTACGCCAACCAACTCGCTAGCCGAAGTGGAACCTCCACTACGTTGTACTTTTTGTCGGCTTGTCTCAAGACAAGTCGGTAGGCTCAAGTCGCTACTCCTCTAACTACAAGTCGCTGGAAATTAACAAAGTAAATCGCTACCAAGAAAACAACTCCGAGAGACAAGTCGCTAGGTAGAAAACTTTAAGAGCAATACTTTTCAATCTAAAACAAGCCCAACCACAGTGTAACAAGCTTTACAAATCAAAACCCAAGCACTTACAATGATTCTAAACACAAAAGTACACTCAAAATTCTAACTTTAACACAAGAAATGATCCAAATGATGCAAAAACCACTAAACTTTTTCAAACCCAAAAACCATATAAAACCACTAGAAATCCAAGGATATGTAAGAGAGATGATCAAACCATGGCTCTTGATACCAATTGTAACATATTGGATTTCACAAACACATCAAATCATGATCACATATAGGCGTATAATATAAGGTTTTAGAGAGAGAAATAGTTAGAGGTTTGGGAACTTAGTGAGAGAAAGTAAAAGTGTTATTATGAGCTCCAACTCTCTACCTTGGGATGTAGAGGGTATTTATAGTCTTACATAAAACGCCACCTACGGGCTATGGATCAGGCATACAGTGGGTAAAGACCCGTCCGTCCTCCACGGTGTTACTTAACTAAATACTACTTAACATTAAATAACTACGACTACGAGCTTTCTAACGATTACATATACTTGAGGTGACTGGCACTTTAATAACTGGATTTACTAAATCCTAAAAAAATCCAAGCTTTAACACTAGAGATGATCCAAATGATGCAAATAACTCTAAACTCTTTCAAACCTAAAAACCATAAAAAAACCACTAGAAATCCAAGAACATGTAAGATGAATGATCAAACCATGGCTCTTGATACCATTTGAGACATATTGGATTTCCTAAACACATCAAATGATATTTAATAGAGGCGTATGGGTTGGGTTATAGAGAGAGAAAGTAGAGAGAGAATAGGGAACTTGATGAAACAAAGAAAATTGTATTGAAGCTCCAACCCTCTACCTTGGGAGGTAGAGGGTATTTATAGTTTTTTACATGACACGCCTCCTACGGGCTGTGGATCAGGCATACAGTGGTAAAGACCCGTCCGTCCTCCACGGTGTTACATAACTAACTACTTATTAACATAACTTGACTACGACTACGAGCTTTCTAATGAGTACATATACTTGAGGTGACCGACACTTTAACTAATGGATTTTCTAAATCCTAACAGAATGCATCGTTCTTTATCCTGCGCAGCTCCCGTTTCATCATCTTTTTTACCTTGAACTCATCCTAGATAATCTTTACCTGCTCCATGGTTCGACCGTCTACCGGTTCTTGGCCACCAGTTTAAGTGAAGTGATCACCGGTTTTCTGCAGTGGTGGTGGAGAATCTGCATCCCGAGGTTTACCAAATGAGGGAGGTTGTTGAGTAGCTTATCTTATGTGTGTAGTGGTGGTCCTAGAAGGTGGTGGTGGCATGGATGACGATGACCCGCCGGTCTTCTTCTGACGTTCTGCATTTAGATCTTGATCCTTGTCATCATCATCTCTTGCTTTCTTATCCAGGCCAGCAGCTTCCTTGCACGATGTCTTCAGTTGATGTGCAAGAAGTACCTCATACAGCTTCGATTCATCTGGTGTGAAGGTAGGAGCTCGAGGAGACATATGAAGTACCAACTGTGAGATCAAATCAGCTTCGGTGACAACTGGAGGCTGGATTGGTCTGGTTTGCATGACCACCGGTGTAGTAGTAATCATCTGCTTGACCAATGTTTTGAGCGTTGGGTAGAACTGATTCTTGAACATCTCTTTGGTGATGCCAGGAACCATGTTGAGATGAAAGTAATGAGTGTAGTTTAGAATCTGTTCATTCATTCCTCCTTGGAAATCCCTGGTGAGAAATGCCTTGATCTGTTCTCTTTCTCCTTCGAACTGGTCCATCTACTGGGAAAGCTCGATTACCTTGTCGGCCAACATGTTCAAACTCGTTTCCTGAAGACTTCGTTTGCGTTTTCTAGATTGAAGCAATGCTTTCTGGATCTTAGCCGTAGTCCGATATGCCCAAGTATCGGCTTTCTTCTTGATTGATGTTGAGGATGATTTGGTTGTTTCTTTTGATGGTGGTGGTGATGAGTAAGAAGATGATTTGGTTTTAGAGGTTTCAAGGTGTGGTTCTGAAGTTTGCTCAGGGTTGTGTTCAGGGTTGTCTAGAATATATGGATCGGTTTCCCTTCGAATGCGTTCCTCTTCAGCTTTCTTAGCAGCTTCTTCTGCAACCCTTTCCTTTTCCGCTTCCATAACATCTTTCTCAGTGATTCGCTCATCAGTATCTTTGTCGTCATCTCCATGATCGAACATTTCTTCATCCCCTTGCTGCTTTTGATCTGCAAATTCCTTGGGGATGTCATTTGTTCCTTTACCGGGTTGATTAACCGGATCAGGAACAGATGTAGAGAGAACACCACCGCTGGAACCTCCAGGTCCTTTAGTCTGTTGTAGTGCGAACTCTGCAGCAGCTTTCTCCATCCTTTGTTGCTTTAGAGTTTTATGGAGTTGTTTCTTTGCAGCGTTAGGATCATACTCCCAGTCAGAATCTTCTTCTTCTTCTTCTTCTTCCTCGAGAGGTTTCTTCCCTTTGTCGGATGTGTGTTCTTCATCAGAGGGTATGAGTGACTCAACATCTTCATCAAATTTGTCATATAAAGGACTAGCAGGTTTGTCCTCTGTCTTCTTCTTGATAGATGAGTCATCTTTGTGTACCTCGGAGTACACAGTAAGATCATCCGACTTGGTTTCAGAGTCGTCATCTTGTTGTGTTGTTTGAACTGGTTCTGGTTCTGCTTTGGGATGGACGATTCTGGTTGGAATTTTCCTCCTGGCCTTTCTGCTTGGATTCCTTTTCTTATACTTTGTAGAGCTAGGAATGCTTCCAGCTTTCTTAGCCCTTGTTGTAACCCCTGGTGTAGTTTTCTCATCCAGAAAGCCAACTTTTCCCGCAAGCACAATTTCCTTGTAATGTCTGTAGGACGGAAGATCCTTGATTGCATCAGTAATCAAACAAGCAGGGAGTTCCGGACCTTGTTTTCGAGTTGTTGAGTCTTTAAACCTAATAGAGTTTAAGGTAGGCTCATTCAGCATAGAGTGCATGTTGGGGTCATTCAGTCTCAATGGGATATCCTGGTGCTTCCCGAGAAGGTTATGTATTAGCAACTTGGTGTATCTGATGAAGGGAATCTTGGAACCAGGCTTCCTGTAGTGTTGCATCATGTCTTCCCTGATTAAACTAGCATAATCAATGTGGTTCACATGAACCATTCTCCAAAAGGTTTAAAGATGCATGAGCTTCGGGTGTTCATGACCACTATCTCTTCCTGAGACTGATTTGGCGATCATGAGATAGATGGTCCTCCAAGGTTGTGGGATATTTTCAACATCGACTCTGGAATGCTTAGAGATGATGCCATAAGCTTCGTCGTATCCAATGTTAACCAAGAAATCCAATACCTCCCTTTCATTTGGAATCAGGACGTATTCAGTTGAAGGTATGACCGGAAGAAGAAGAATGATGCGAAGATCCGCCACGGTGACTGTGACCTCCTTAGTGCCAAGGGTCACTTTAACCGCATCTTGTCCATCGATTTTATCCATAGTATGCCAAAACTGATGAATGTAGATTTCTGGTATAGTGGCTGTGTTGGTGAGCATGAGGTTGAACGGGTGATTCTTGAGAATATCAACGGCAACTTTGCATGAAGATTGTAAAACCCTAAAAATGTAAAACGCGTAAAAAGACTATTTTGCCCCTCAAATTAAAATTTATAAAATATGTAAGATATGTCCAGCTCATTAAATACGTTTATAACCTAACTCGTAAATATGTAAATTGTACAAGATAAATGAAACCGATGCATTTACGTCTAAAATATGAATCACATGTTTAATAAGCTTTGCATGGGCCGAATGTTTGTTAGGTACGCAATGCATTGAAGTTAAATTATTAAGCCCAAAATACTTAAACTTATGAAAGCCCATAAGTGAGATTTGGAAATTATGCATTCTGGTATGAAATCCCTTATACATGTCCATATTAAACGCCTCAAATATTTCCCATATCTCCTCCATTAAATATTACGTTTCACATTAATTCTCTATTCCATTCGACCACAAGAAGATTCGCAAGGCAAGCACAAGGTGCTGTGAACGTGGTGTTTTAATCGTGGGTTCTTGGTTCGAAAGGGTTGCTTTTGGTCGCAAGTTCTAGGGCAAATTGAGGTTGTTTTGGTTCCAGTTGTCGTGGGTTTTGGCTCGATGCATGGCTGGTCATGAATCCTATGTCAAGGGGCTGCTGTGTCATGGCTCGAAGGTTGGGCTCAGTCGTGAGTTTCTGGTCGAGGCAGTTGGCTTTGAATCTGTTGTGGGTTTTGTTCCTTTGGTCCTTGTTTCTTCACTCGCACGCATCAAGGGTAACGTACCGAATCTCGTATCAATTCTCCCCTCCTAGTGTGTTTATAAATCGTGTAATATGTCTCAACAGTATGCATACTAGTCGACCATTATCACCACGTTAAATGATATAATCTTTCACATAAGTGATAAAAATTGTTGCATGAAGTCATGATCAGGTTTACACGAAAAACCAATTAAAGGCCATGTTATTCAACCCATATGAAAACCATCTTTAATCTGTTTTATCGCATGCATATGTAATCTGTTTTTTTACCTTTCAACCTATGATTTCATTGTCTCTTGAATGGTGTCTTTTCTTATAATATTGGCGTAAATATTAAAACATGATGTATATACTTGTTGCAAATAAGAATTAAAAGGGAATACGTGTCTCACTTTGCATCGTTAATCTTGAGTCTTGTGTTGTATCCATTTAGCTAAAGTTTGTGAATTAGATCTGTCTCATTTATGTTTGTTTTGGTCTCGTTAAAAATCGAATAAGGGTGCATGCATGTGTGTCGAAGGGTTTAGGGTGGTTGATCATGGGTCTTGAGTGTGTTCAATGCTGGGATGTCGTGAAGTGCATATTGGGTTACTGTTTTGCATATAATCTCGATACAAATATTTATACTGATATGGATTAAAATGGGTTTGATGTCAAGGGTAGCGTCTAAGTATTCATGTATATCGTTTTTAACAACTACGTAAGAATAACCAATATAACCAATATGGGACTACAATATGATAAGAAAAACCATTAAATTAATGAAATGCAAACATTAATAATTTGTACAAGGTTAAACATCTTGGATGAAAATAATTCAATTGCTACATTATAGTCAATATGGTACAAAAAACTATTGAATAAAAATGGCATGCAAGGTGTCTTGTGGGGTGACTTTGAGAGCTATCGCGGGATTTATGTGTGAACCGATTTGCGTTTTGAAAGCGTGTCGGGATAGTTGAGTCGGGTGTTAGTAGTAATGTGTATTTACTTGGTCGTAAATGTTAATCATATGGACCGCGAGCGAGTTTAAAGTTGGTCGATCCTAATTTTAAAACTTGGTTCTTTCCTTTTATATTAAACGTATGCATGGAAGTTGGAAAGTAAAATGAGAACTTTAAGGTTTAATTACATTTAAACCCTACCCTTTAAGATATTTACAATATAAACCATATACTTTGAATTATGATCATATACACCCCTCAAATAGAATAATTATCATATTAAACCTTTAAATCTACCATTTATCATTTGTAACCCCTAAGTTTGGCTAATTAATGATTTTTACCCTAAAGTATTTTAAATCAGTCCATTTCTAAAAAATGAGAATACGCTTAATAACTCTAAAAATATTAGTACGATTCATATAAGCAATAAATCCGTTATGACTTAAATGAGCTAATAAGTATTAAACAAATCGTAATCCGTGTAAATTCATTGAAGGAGACGTGACGCCAGGTTCTCGTGTTCATTCATTCGCCTGCCTCTTCATTGGCGTTAAGGTACAGATATTCTATCCCTTTTCAGTAGGGAGTTGTCATGACTTTCAATCCTTGACTTTATTTCACTTATGATACCCCTTGCTATGATTCCCTTTACTGTGATCCTTTGGTATGGTTCTGTTCGCTATGATATTCGTTTGTTATGATTATGAACCTTATGATTATGAACCTTCTGATTATGAACCTTATGATTATGAATCTTCTGATTGTGAACCTTATGATTATGAACCTCTGATAATGAACCTATGTTATGGAACCTCGGTATGAACCTTTGATATGAACCCTTATGATATGATTATGCTTTGACCCTTCAATTTGATACCCGAGCCAAATATGTGTTCTTAGTCATGGAGGTAACATGACCATGTCATTGATGCACCAATGGCATGACTCCAGTGTACGGTAATGAGTGATGTTACACACCGTCCCCTTATGTTATATGATTATGAGCTCAATTTATATGTTTGGCCACTATGTTTTCTCAGCTAGGCGTATGGATGCATCCTAGGTATGTTTTGATATGATATGATATGATATGATTTATATGGTGAATGATGTCGCGTGCAATACTCGCCTTCTCACAGCCTGGGAGCTAGCTACTCCATTGGTTACCGGTCTCCTCCTATTATATATGATATTCCGAGGTCACCCCTCCGAATACAATGGCTACTTATGATATGATATGCTATGATATGATATGATATGTTTTTGGGCTCGTGGTAGATTTTTGACAACCCTTACACTTTTATATGCATATATTGTACCTTTTGTATTCCCCAACGCACCATATTCTATGTTAATTGTTCATTACTGAGTACCCTTATATGACTCACTCTACTACCAAGATATATATTCCATTGCTTTGATCTGTCACACTCTCATTCCGTTACTTCAGACTATCGTTCCATTCACGCACGGGTTATTATATGTTTATTGGATTTGATTATGCTATTCTGTTTTATGACTAATGATTTCCTGCTATGATGTATTAATATGCGGTTATCCGAGTTACCTATTGTCATCTGATGATATGTGATCTCACCGTTATGTGACCTCCTCGATTTGTCTGGTGACCATGCTAGTGTGTAATCGAGGTTTATCTCATTGTTTATCATGTGTACTTGTTCGTTAATCTTGTGGACTATGACTATCCATTGTATCCTTATCTGCTTGTTGATTGACCTGCCATGTTTACAATTCTGTCTATGCTACAACTTGCTTGGGTAAATGGTTCAACTTATGACGTCTGCTTGTTAACTTGTTTAATTGCCCTGCTATGTCCCTAGTTCATTTAATTATAATGCTCATACTGTATTTCCTACTTGTTACGTGGATCACGCATGTTTTGATCTGCTGTTAGTACTTCCACGTTATGATACTGGTTATGTTTTCAACTAAGGGTTTTTGACATGTGTGATTGCCATGCTCACTAACTAATTAATTGCTTCCGCTTGCCTTTAGATTTCTGTTTGACTTGTATGTCTTCTGATTTCCTAAATTGATTTTATGCCATATATTTGTTGAGTGGATACAACGTCTGCTATACTTGCTTATGTGTCAGTACTTGTATGCCAAGTTTGTATGTGCTTGTGTAATTATCATCGATGCTTTACTTTGCTTCATTCTCCGTGTTTTCTGTTCCTTTGGATATTTATATAATTGTGTTCTGCAGGACCCTCCTTGACTCATTGGTTCCCTTTCGTTGTGACTTTGTTATCAGTTTCCTCATTTCACTTCGCATTTCTGATTTTATTTAGCTTTCGTGTTATTATATCTATTCACTGGGATTTTTAAGCTCACCGCATTTCTTTTCTCTGCGGGTTTTAGGTTTGAAGATGGGCTTCATGGGTGAGAGTTAGAGTATCCGAGTGACCAACCCTAGTATCTTATTACTTTGGGACTTGAAGAACTTTGTTTTGGGATTTTATTTCATTTTGATATTGTATTTTCCTTGTCACAATTGTGTATATGTTTTGATACCTCATTTTAAGGGTTCCGTTTGTAAAGATTTCATTTGTATACTGATATGACACCGAATGTGACACTTCTACCTTGCCGGGTTGGTGTTACAATTATGGTATCAGAGCCAAGGTTTCGTCTTGTTGACCTTAGGATTGACCTGTGAGGACTTCGGTAGACATTAGGCTCACCGTTTCATCTATTTCATTCCTTTGATTGTCGTTCAGATTTGACTTTGATATTCTTTTGTCTTCGCTGATTTGACCTCCTTCTTTTCGCATTTGAGGCGGTTTGATATTTTGTTTTATCTTCGCGCATACGTTTATCGATCGTTAGATGAAGACTACTCGTAGAGTAGAAGATGATGGTGCCGACCCTGCATTGCTGCAACAATTTCTAAACTGGAGAGGTTCGTGAAGCAGAAGCCGCACCCGATCGTGATGCTGCCGGAGACGTCATGATGCTGCTGGAGGGAGCTGGACGGATCAACCACATGTGCAAAGACGGAGACAAGATTCAGCTGGTGGCTGAGAAGGTTCATCTACTTCATATGATTGGGCGCAACTTGTGTTACTCCGATTTGTTTGTCACGCGTTTTAAGGCGGTTTGATATTTTGCTATAAGATTTGATCGGTATTGCTTTTCTTTGTTTTGTTTAGAACTTGGTTTGAATCGTGAAGTTTTATCATTTAGCATTTTGGTATTATCTCAGCTTTATATTCGGATCGTCAGTAATGAGTCACGAGGAACCGTTTCGAGCAGGTTGGTGGTTTTCTTTCTTTTGTAGTATGGTAAGTTGGTTGATAGGTTATATGCTGTATGAATGTGGATCTAATCTGTTTTGGTATGTTGCTTGCTACCTGTATGTTATCTGTTTTGTGGTGATATTGGTTATGTGGTTTGTCATGGGCCGAAACAGAATATGATGACAATAAGAACTTTTTATGTAATGCAAGTATTATGACGCCTGATCAATGTGATAATACCGAGATCATATAATCCGAACTTATTGGAATCATACGACATCTTAGGAAATGCCTGGGGTTGGTACGTGAATGGACTATGACTTATACCCGTTATTTGTCACTCCTCATGTTCGTTTGGAATTCTGTACCTCTTTGCGAGATTCTCACCGACATCTGTTACGTATAAGTTTTGTACGCTTTGGAACCGAAATCGTTATGATCTGTGTGAAGCTATGGATTGCTCGTCTGCCTCTAAACTTGTACGTCTCTATGTACCTTTGTGACTTCAATTTTCGAGGACGAAAATTTTTCTTTTAGAGGGGAAGAGTTGTAAAACCCTAAAAATGTAAAACGCGTAATAAGACTATTTTGCCCCTCAAATTAAAATTTATAAAATACGTAAGATATGTCCAGCTCATTAAATACATTTATAACCTAACATGTAAATATGTAAATTGTACAAGATAAATGATACCGATGCATTTATGCTTAAAATATGAATCACACGTTTAATAAGCTGCAATTTTAATAAGCTGTTAGGGTAATGCATTAAGTAAATTATTAAGCCCATAATACTTAAACTTATGAAAGCCCATAAGTGAGATTTGGAAAATATGCATTCTGGTATGAAATTCCTTATACACGTCCATATTAAATGCCTCAAATATTTCCCATATCTCTTCCATTAAATATTACGTTTCACACTCATTATCACGCCTAAAACCCTAAACCTAAAAGTGGCGGCATCCATCCTTTTTTTCTCTATTCCATTCGACCACAAGAAGATTCGCAAGGCAAGCACAAGGTGCTGTGAACGTTGTGTTTTAATCATGGGTTCTTGGTTCGAAAGGGGTGCTTTTGGTCGCAAGTTCTAGGGCAAATGGAGGTTGTTTTGGTTCCATTTGTCGTGGGTTTTGGCTCATGCATGGCTTCATGAATCCTCCGGGGGCTGCATGTCATGGCTCAAGGTTGGGCTCAGTCGTGAGTTTCTGGTCGAGGCAGTTGGCTTTGAATCTGTTGTGGGTTTTGTTCCTTTGGTCCTTGTTTCTTCACTCTGACGCATCAAGGGGTAACGTACCGAATCTCGTTTCAATTCTCCCCTCCTAGTGTGTTTATAAATCGTGTAATATGTCTCAACAGTATGCATACTAGTCGACCATTATCACCACGTTAAATGATATAATCTTTCACATAAGTGATAAAAATTGTTGCATGAAGTCATGATCAGGTTTACACGAAAAACCAATTAAAGGCCATGTTATTCAACCCATATGAAAACCATCTTGAATTTGTTTTATCTCATGCATATGTAATCTGTTTTGTTACCTTTCAACCTATGATTTCGTTGTCTCTTGAATGGTATCTTTTCTTATAATCTTGGCGTAAATATTAAAACATGATGAATATACTTGTTGCAAATAAAAATAAAAGGGAATAAGTGTCTCACTTTGCCTCGTTAATCTTGAGTCTTGTGTTGTATCCATTTAGCTAAAGTTTGTGAATTAGATCTGTCTCATTTATGTTTGTTTTGGTCTCGTTAAAAATCGAATAAGGGTGCATGCATGTGTGTCGAAGGGTTTAGGGTGGTTGATCATGGGTCTTGAGTGTGTTCAATGCTGGGATGTCGTGAAGTGCATATTGGGTTACTGTTTTGCATATAATCTCGATACAAATATTTATACTGATATGGATTAAAATGGGTTTGATGTCAAGGGTAGCGTCTAAGTATTCATGTATATCGTTTTTAACAACTACGTAAGAATAACCAATATGGGTCTACAATATGATAAGAAAAACCATTAAATTAATGAAATGCAAACATTAATAATTTGTACAAGGTTAAACATCTTGGATGAAAATAATTCAATTGCTACATTATAGTCAATATGGTACAAAAAACTATTGAATAAAAATGGCATGCAAGGTGTCTTGTGGGGTGACTTTGAGAGCTATCGAAGGATTTATGTGAACCGATGGCGCTGGAAAAGCCGGTCGGGATAGTTGAGTCGGGTGTTAGTAGTAATGTGTATTTACTTGGTCGTAAATGTTAATCATATGGACCGCGAGCGAGTTTAAAGTTGGTCGATCCTAATTTTAAAACTTGGTTCTTTCCTTTTATATTAAACGTATGCATGGAAGTTGGAAAGTAAAATGAGAACTTTAAGGTTTAATTACATTTAAACCTGTTAGGAATTAGAAATTCCCGGTATTAAAGAGTCGGTCACCTCAAGTATATGTAATCGTTAGAATGCTCGTAGTCATAGTTATATTTAGTTAAGTAGTATTTTGTTAAGTAACACCGTGGAGGACGGACGGTCTTTACCCATCTTTGTATGCACGATCCACCCGTTGTGTGGCGATATATGTAAGACTATAAATACTCTCTACCTCCCAAGGTAGAGAGTTGGAGCTCATAATAATATTTTCACTTTCTCTCACTAAGTTCCCTAAACCTCTAACTTTCTCTCTCTAGAATTCCACTTTATACCTACTTTGTGTTATGGTTTGATGTGTATGTGAAATCCAATATCCTACAATTGGTATCAAGAGCCATGGTTAGATCATATCTTGCACATCTTTGGATTTCTAGTGGTTTTAGGTGGTTTTTGAGTTTGAAAAAGTTTAGTGGTTTTGCATCATTTGGTTGATTTCTTGTGTTAAAGCTTGGATTTTGTTAGTACTTTTATGTTTAGAATCATCAAGAGTGTTTAGGTTTTCATTTGGTAAGCTTGAATCATCTTGGTTGGGTTGTTTTGGATTGAAAAGTGATGTTTATGTGGTTTTTCTTGCTAGCGACTTGATATACGGATCTCTTTCTTCGTAGCGACTTGTTTCACAATTTTGTAGCGAGTTACGCTTTTGGAGCTAGCGACTTAGACCTAGGATTAAGTACAAGTAGTGGACTCTCCACTACGGGTAGCGACTTGGTGGTAGCGACTTGGTCTCAGAGCGAGTTGCTCTTTAGCGACTTGAAGTTTTAGCGACTTGAGTAGCTTAATTGTCGCCAAAATTTTGCTAGCGACTTGAGGCTTAGCGAGTTACCACTTAGTGACTTGCATTTGTCTAGCTTAATTTGGGACTTTAGCGACTTGGGGGTGTAGCGAATTAGGTGTTAGCGACTTGGTGCATTATCTTCTAGCTACTTGGGTGATTGTTTACGGTTTTCTCTTGATTTAGTAAAATCCCGTGAAAGAATCTATTTCCGGTTTAATCATAGAGTTATAAAATCCCGTTTAATTTGTTAACATGTCTACCAACGCTTCCTACTATCATCTCCATCGCTGTCGAGGATGTTCAAGCAAATGTTCGGATACTCGTCCACCCATGCTTGACAGAACGACTACGATTCTTGGGCTCAACGAATCGATTGTACGCCTTGGAAAGGAAAAAGGTGTCAACATTCTCAAATCCATTGATGAAGGACCGTATCGAGTTGAGACGACTAGAGATGTACTTGATATTGCTGAAGATGGAACTCTGATTTACGGAATGGATGAACCAAAGATGTATGATGAGCTTGATGATAAGGAGAAAAGAGATTCGATGCTCGATATCGGGCTTCTAACATTGTTCTTCAAGGTCTTCCTAAAGACATCTACAAGCTGATCAATCACAACACGAAGCAAAGGCGATGGGATAATGTCAAGATGCTTCTCTCAGTTCGAATTAACTATGGAAGACAGAGAATCACAACTCTATGATGAATTTGAACACTTCAAGATGAAACCGGATGAGAGTGTCTATGAGTACTATGTGAGATTTCATAAGTTGGTGAATGACATGAGGAACATCGGAATGACTATGCCTAACATTCAGCTGAACTCAAAATTTGTGAACAACATGAATCCCGAATGGCACAAGTTTGTCACTTCTGTGAAGCTCACTAAAGGATTGAAGAATACAAACTATGAGCAACTCTATGCCTTCCTTCTTCAGAATGAGAGACATGCTATGTTTGAAAATTGAGTTCTTGAACAATTCAAAAACAAACCAGAGAGACAAGCTCGTCTAATGACTCAACCGCCTTCTATTCAAACATCGGAATCACAACCAAAGCCTCACAAGTCATACCCATGGGAAATGGTAATCACAAACTAATTCCTCATCCTATGTTCAAACAAGCTGATGCTGATGCACACGTGGGTAATTTCATTAATCAACTAGCTCTTCCGATCACAAAACATGAATTCTCTCCCACAAACCAATAACAACCTCGAAAGCATCTAACCCACACAATCAAGCTACTGTTAAAGATGGGAGGATCGTGGTGCAACCAGCCAGAAAGATAGATAATCAGTGGGAAGAGGTGGAGCAGGTAGAGGTTATGTTGGTAATCAGAATCGAGGAAGGAATGGTAATCAAGGTCAAGTTAAGCCGATCAAATGCTATAATTGTGGTGGTGAGGGACACATTGCAAGGAACTGCACATCTCCAAAGCGCCCATGCACGCCGATTACTTCAGAGATAAGATGTTGCTTGTGCAAGCTCGGGATAATGGTGCTGCTTTGGATGAAGAGGAATTGTTGTTTCTAGCTGAGGGCAATGCCAAGACCTATGATGCGATGTGGATGAGCAGCCTATTCAGGAGATAGGTCACAATCATCAGAATGCCTTTCAAGTCAGCTGATGTGATGCATACGACTCTAATGTGGATGATGGACCTACAGCACACACAATCTTTATGGCTAGCATTTCTCCAATGGTTTCTCCCAAGGTCTCCTCTTCACCACAAGCCGGCCCATCCAAAGACAAACTCATCTCAGAGGTACTAAAACTATATGATGATGGCGATGTGCAAAAGATGCATGACAAAGTACTATCATCTGAAACTTTTGTATCAAATATTGAAAATATGGGTAATATCAATGTTGTCCCATATGATCAATATGTGAAACAAAGTGAAAGTGAAGTTGTACCAAGTGATGCATCTCCGGCAGTCAACAATGACTATATTTTTGATGAATACACCGCCTGTGCCTACCGATGAGTCAGAATGTCTGAACTAAATACCTATAAAGAACGTGTTGCTATTTATGAACAACGTGCTAAATTTGAGTTGACCACTCGTGAGCAGGAAATGGATGACCAAGTGCGCATAAATCATTAGAAAAGTAATTTTAGAGAAGAAGTATTAAAACAAGAGTTAAATTCCTTGCAAGAAAAGCTTTCTAAAACTGCTAAGCAAAACAAGATCTTCAAGAAAATGTGAAAATGCTTAAGCAAGAATTTAATGCAAAGGAATCAAAACTTTTGAAAGATTTTTCTAATCTGAAAACTTTGAAAAACAAACTTGAAAACAAGTTGTACATACAAGGGAACACCATTCGATCTCACATGATCACTAAACATAGGGTCCTAAGCGATAAGCATAGCATTCCCCTTGTTAAGGAACCAAATCCAGAGGTCATTAAAAGGGCTAGAAATGCTCATAAGGTTCTTTATGATGGCAATGAAATCCTTAAACCTAGACAGAAACCTAGTTGCGTTGAGTGCACCGAGGAAGATAAGAAATCAGATGAAGTCACTAGGTAAAAGATGAACAAGAAATTAGATGATCCTAAATGTAGAGAGAAGAAAATAAAGATCACTCCCCATGATTACAAGAAGGAAAACTGGATTTCCTTGAACATGTTTAAACCTCGGACATTGTTGACTCCCGAACAAGTTTTCTGGAAAATGGATTTAGATAAGCGGAAAGTTGAAAATATTGTTGAAACAAACCCTCCTCTTTGGAAAATGCCTAGAGCTTAATGTATCCTCCTAATATACCAATGCATCTTGTTCCTAGAACAATTGCCACTAAAAGCAAGACCTTAATTAGCCAATATGTTATACTTCAACTATTTGTTGATTTTGAGAAAACTTGCAAGAAAAGGATCACACCCAATGGTATTACGGAAGGAGAAAGGGGTTTTGAGCAAATGAAAGAATGTTATTTAAGTGAGGTCATGCCTTTCTTTAAACTTCTAAAAGATCACTTTGAGAGTCTTAAAAAGGGGATAGAAACCGATATTAAGGGAATGGAAAAGGAATTTGATGCAATGATAGTTGAAGTTAGTGACTATGAGCGAGCACTAAAATATAATGAGATTGAGAGGAAGAACTTGCATACACTAAATGAGAACCTCGATTAATGTATTGCTCAAGACGTGTTTTTCACTGCTACAAATTGTTCCATTAATGCTTCCAAATTTCATGAATTATCGGTTGACCGAAAGTCTCCCATGATCGTGTCATTGAGCTTGAAAAACTAATTCTAACTAAACGAAAAATTGAACCGGATGATCACGACAATTTGGTTAAACATTTTTCTAAACTAGAAGTTGAGCATTTTAATTTACAACTAAAATATCAACATCTTAAAGAAAATGTCAAAACTTCAAATATCAAGACATCCTCGGATGCTCCAGAGTTTGATGCAGTTTTTCAAATTAACAAACGTGATGAACAGATTCAAGCTCATTGCAACACGATCGGAAAGTTGAAAGCCCAAATCTCTCAATTAAAGGGTCAAACGAACAATATGACAGCTCCCAAATGCCTCCTCCTTTAGATTCTCGGAATTCTCAAACTTTTCATCTTCAAAACTTAGTTGATGCCTTACAAAAGGAAAACGAGAGTTTTCTAGAAGAAAATGAAAAAGTTAAACGACATTTTAAAGAGTTATATGATTCAATGAAAGTCACCCGTGACCAAAACAACGAAAAATAACGTCTTTACAAAAGGAAATTGAGAATCGAGAAGTCGTGGAAATGGGAAACCGCCACTTGTTTTCAATAAGAATGTTGTCTCAAAATCACCCTTAGATTGCAAATACACGTGGATGCTTAAATATATTCCTCCTCGTCTTAGGAATAATGAACATGCTTTTCATGACTATTGTGCTCACCTTAAGGATAGTCTAGAATGTCTCCGTGAGATTGTTGAAGAGGATTTCATTAACAAACCTCTTGATAGTGAAATTAGGTTTGCTTGCCTGTGCCAAACGATCTCAAAAGCTGCTTGAATGTGTAATTGCAACATGTCCAAAACCCTTAGGTGAAAAGGCAAAG
This sequence comes from Chrysanthemum makinoi, assembly GCA_910596185.1. Classification (NCBI taxonomy): domain Eukaryota; kingdom Viridiplantae; phylum Streptophyta; class Magnoliopsida; order Asterales; family Asteraceae; genus Chrysanthemum; species Chrysanthemum makinoi. Next base: position 290,382,867 of record OU343224.1, on the reverse strand, counting down.
CTGTGAAGCCTTGTTCTATGCCTAGTGCCAAGCAGTGAAATCCGTCTATGCCCAATCTTAAGAAAGGAAACACTAATGTGCCTTCAAGTAGTTCGATTCCATATGTTAGTGCTAAGAAAATGAACTTTAGTGTGCCCGCAAAAGCTCAAACATGATAAGAAAGTATACACTAATGTGCCTTCTAGTACTTCAGATCCTTGCACATCAAGTTCAGGGAATGCAAAATTAGATCAACCAACTAATGTTCCCATTCCCTACAGAGTAATCAATGACATTAAAGCAAGGTGTCAAAGTCTCAAGACAATACAAGGAATGATAGGACCTTGCAAGCTAAAATGTGCATTGGAAGAGAGTAGAAGACCAACCTAGGAACTTTAAGCTTGAGTTGAATAAAACGAATCGTGTTGATTCTAGTATTAGCCTTAGGCGCATCGTAATTAATTCAATTCGATACTATTTGCAAACCTTGTAATGATGTCCGCTTGAATTCTCATGCTAATCATGAATGTTGTGTGAATGCTTTGTCTAATGATGTCAAATGCCCAGTTAAAATTGTTAATGCTAATAAGGCAAAAAGGCAAAAACGAAAGATTGTTAGAAAACAATGGAAACCCACAGGAAGAACTTTTATAAAGATAGGTTATTATTGGATACCTTTTGGCCATAAGAATAATCAGCTTCCTCAAACTACTAAGATTATGCCCACTAGAAAATGGATGCCTATTGGTAGAACTATTCCCTTAAGAAGTGAACATACTTTGAATAGGTCAAATACGCACACCAAAGATTGCATCTATTCCCAATGATTCCATTGCTTCTACTTCGATATGGATGTTTCTATTTATGATGTGGGTGTTCCAATTACTGTTACTAACCAAGTGGAACCCATTCTTGCATGGGGATCCCAATTATCCAGCTTATCCATTCTTGTTGTGTTCAACCTGCAGATCGTTCAAATCGCTTCGTGGTACCGGACTCAGTCGCTCCAAGCATATGACTGAGACCGGTCGCGCTCATGAACTTCGTGAGCAAATTCATCGGACAGCTTAGATTCGGTAATGATCATTTCGTGCAATTATGGGTTATGGTGATTATGTTGTTGGTGATAGTGTTATCTCTAGAGTATACTATGTGGAAGGTCTTGGTCATAACTGCTCTCGTCGGTCAATTCTGATTCCGATCTAGAAGTAGCCTTCAGAAAACATACTTGTTTTGTTAGAGAACTTGATGGTAAGGAACTTTTAAGAGGAACTCGTGGTTCAAATCTTTACACCATCTCTATAGAAGATATGATGAAGTCTTCTCCAATTTGCTTGTTGTCAAAGGCTTCAAAACCAAAGTCATGGTTATGGCATCGTCGTCTCAATCACTTGAACTTCGACACCATCAATGATCTCCATCCGAAAGGACTTAGTTGTAGGTTTACCTCGACTAAAGTATGAAAAGGATCATCTTTGTTCACCATGTCAATTGGGAAAAAGCAAGAAGTATGCCCATAAACCCAAACCTACTAACTCTGCCACAGAAGTTCTTCATACAATTCATATGGATTTATGTGGACCAATGAGAGTGCGGAATATCTTTGGGAAGAAATATGTGTTAGTTATAGTTGATGATTACTCTAGATTCACCGGGTCAAGTTCTTAGGACAAAGGATGAAACTCCCGATATCATCATCAAACTCATCAAACACCGCAGTTCGACTTAACAAAACCGCCGTAATTATCCGACGACAATGGAACCGAGTTTGTTAACAAACAACTTAGTGAATTTATGAAAGCATTGGAATCAGCCATCAAAGAAGTGTTCCACGAACTCCTCAACGGAACGGTGTAGTTGAAAGACTAAATCGAACTCTTGTAGAAGCCGCTAGAACAATGCTGATTTACTCAAAAGTTCCAATGTTTCTCTCGGTGAAGCTATTGCCACCGATGCTACACACAAAATCGTTCCCGATTCACACTCGCTCATGGAAAGACACCATATGAACTTGTCCACAATAGAAAACCTAATCTCTCATTCCTTCGTGTGTTTGGAGCATTGTGCTATCCAACTAATGAGGGTCAAGACTTAGGCAAACTTAGAGCTAAAGGCACATTGAGTATTTGTAGGTATGCACCAAACAAAAGGGATACCGAATCTACAACAAAAGAACCCGAAACATCATGGAAACAATTCACGCTACGTTTGATGAGCTGACCGGTCAAACGGCTCCTGAAATTCAGCTGACCAGACTTCAAATCAGCCCAATTGGTTCATCCCTTGTTCCAAACTCTTCTCAAGAAACTCCATATGTACCTCCATCCGAAGATGATTTAAAGAAATTGTTTGATCCTATGTTTGATGAACTTTATGATCCAAGTACTAATGAGGTGTTGATCCCTACAAAGAGGTGCTCATATTCCAAGTGAATGAAGTCAACTCGCCTCAATATCTTTAAGTCAAGAAGCACCTGCTCGATCCTTCAGCCTCATCAACAAATCATCATTCTTCAAATGTACATCATGGAACTGCTTCTGGCATCAATGATGAAGTTAATCCCTTTGCTACTCCCGAAGATGCTCCATTTGAAAACATATTTGCTCCCGAATCTTCATCGAACCATCTTCGTGAGACATCGACTCGCTACTTCAGCCCTCAACAACTACCGCATGAACACCTCATAAAATGGACTCACGATCATCCATTAGACAACATCATTGGAAATCCTCTCGCCCAAGATCCACACGGAAACAACTGGCAACCGATGCCTTATGGTGCTTCTTCAACTCCATACTCTCTAAGATCGAACCAAAAGATGTTAAAACCGCCATGAATGAAGATAGCAGGTTCAATGCTATGCAAGATGAAATTCATGAGTTCGATCGACTAGATGTATGGGAGTTAGTACCGCCCAGATTGTGCTATGAACATTGCTCTAAAATGGATCTTCAAAGTGAAACTTGATGAGCATGGTGATGTGTTGAAGAACAAGGCTCGATTAGTTGCTAAAGGATACCGCCAAGAGGAGGGTATAGACTTTGAAGAATCTTTTGCTCCCGTGGCTCGAATCGAGGCAATTAGAATCTTTTTGGCTAATGCTGCAAGTAAGAACATGGTAGTCTATCAAATGGACGTAAAGACGGCATTCCTGAACGGAGATCTTAAAGAAGTCGCTACGCCCCAACCCGGGATTTGTAAATCAAGAGCATCCTACTCACGCTATCGCTTGAAGAAGGCCCTTTACGGTTTAAAGCAAGCTCCAAGGGCATGGTATGATACACTGTCAAAGTTTCTTCTATCAACCGGATTTAGCAAAGGAGCAGTTGATCCAACATTGTTCACCCAGAAGTCGTGCAAACATTTAATTCATGTTCAAATTTATGTTGATGATATTATTTTTGCCTCGACTGACCCAATGGAATGTGATCGTTTTCTAATGAAATGAGTTCAAAATTTCAAATGTCAATGATGGGACAAATGTCATTTTTCTTGGGATTACAAATTTCACAAAGTCCCTGAGGCATTTTCATAAATCAATCTAAATATGCAACTGAGATCTTAAAGAAATTTGGATTTGATTCAAGTGACCGCTGACACTCCCATGATTAATCGAACCAAACTAGATGAGGACCACTCATGGATCATGATTGACCAAACAAAATATCGTAGTATGATTGGATCCCTGATGTACCTCACGGCTAGTAGACCGCATATCTTGTTCGCTGTTTGCATGTGTGCTAGATACCATGCTAAGCCTACTAAAAAGCACCTTGAAGCGGTTAAACGGGTTTTCGGTATCTCCAAGGAACCATCAATATGGGACTTTGGTACCCGAAAGACACCGGTATGTCACTAACGTTCTATGCGATGCCGATCATGCAGGTGTCAAGATACTCGCCGGTACATCCGAGGTGCTCGCTTTTGGGTGATAAACTAGTGAGCTGGTCGTCAAAGAAGCAAATGAGTACTTCTATTTCCTCTACAGAGGTGAATACATAGCCATGTCATCTTGTTGTGCTCAAATCCTATGGATGAGATCTCAATTATCGACTATGGCTTTGAATTCAACAAAATCCCTCTCAGATCAGGATAATAAAAGTGCTATTGCTTGCAACAACGTTCAACACTCAAGAGCAAAGCATATCGACATTCGACATCATTTCATCGGGAACAAGTGGAAAAGGTGTGGTGGAACTCTATTTTGTGAGTCTCAATATCATTAGCGTACATCTTCACCAAAGCTCTTCCAAGAGAACGTTTTGAGTTTATTCTTCCACGCCTTGGCTTGAAAAGTCTTCAACCGTGAACACTCAAACGCCTTCGTGAGGAAGACGAGGAGTAAAAGTCTATCTTCATCTATCTCTTGTATATATCTATTCAAAAATCAAAATACAAAATTATAAAACCTTCAAAATCCATAAAAATCAAAAATTCAAAAATCTTCAAAAAATATTGTCATTTTGTCATGCGTTTTTCTCGGTTCGATAATATCTACGGTTTGTGTGCTGTCATTCAAAGAATGACACGGGACTTTAGATGTTGTTCGAATTCCAAAAAAAAAAAAATCAAAAATCAAAAAATCAAAAAATATTTTTGGGAGAAAGAGAAACAATGGTTTATTGTCATTTCAGTGCAAGAACCCGCTTTTCAAAGAAAGAACAGAGCCATACTTTATCATGTTTTCAAAATTCCATGCTCGGATTCTTTAAACATTTATCTGCTGAAAACTAACTGCTTTGAAAAATAACTCACTCTCTATTTTTGATAATCATCTGACTTATTTGTCAAAATATCAATCTCTCAATCAACAACCTATGTCATTGATTGAGGGGAGAATGATTTCAATTAAATTAAAAAGTTATTTGGCATTCAATTGTTTTCAAAAGATATTCATGCATGTTTTATCAATGGAGTTTAAAGTCTTAAAATCCGATCATTATCAGATAAAACGCTTTCATAATCAAGTCACAATTCTCCTTAAAAGCTTTCAAAATCAATTTAAATCTATAAGAGATCACAAATCTCAAATGATTTGATAATTGTGATCGGGGAGAATGTGTGATTTAAATTGGATTTAAACCGATAATTCGGTAAATGGTTTTATAAGGATGTACAAGCTCTCCTTCCCACATGTGACAAACGATTTCAAATTTTCCATGCACATGTTGAGGGGAGCATCTATCTTAAACCTATGATTTGAAACGTGATAACTTATCTAATGTGCGGTTCCCTCTAGTATGTGCAAAACTCTTTTCAAATCTCGAGGCACATATTGAGGGGAGCAAAATCATGAAAACCTCATCCTTCCCCAAAATGCTTTATCTACTTGATTCGATTAGGGAAGTGATGTTGATATTTTTAGAAAATGGTAATCAAAGAAGTTAATTCTTTCTCTTGCCTCCGTGTGAAAACTATTTCAAATACTTGATTCACATGTTGAGGGGGAGTTCTTCTTCTAAAAATATCAAAACAATTCAGGTACAAAATGCTTTGATAAAATATCATAAGTATCTGTATTGATTTTCAAATGGTTTTCAATTGGTTCCTATGGCAGATGAACAATACCAAAAAGACCGACCAACTTTACATTATGTATGGTGATATAAGGACGATAAGGTTAGGTATGTGTTCCCATGATCCGCCAGAACCGAGGGATCTACCCAGGGACTATCCACTAGTTAGTGTAGAGTTCTTAGGTATGATGATAAAAGGAGAAAAATGAGATATGGGAAGAGTGCGGACTAAGACTGAGCTAGTAATGGAATAAACCCAACAAGGTTCTAGCTATGAAGTCTCGGTAAGCACTGAAGGGGTTGAAGAATGAAAAGAATTGAATGAGAAAAGGGTGAAAACAAATAGCCCTCCATATATTCAACCTTAGGGCGTAAACCGGTTCAATTCATATGCTACTGATGGTAACATCGGTATTGAAGACAAGACGTCATGGACCCAAAGGACGACCGCACTTCAACTTTTCAAACCACTCAAGTTCCTCTTAAAAGGACTTGTTTCATTCTCACGGGAACCGACATTATCTATCAACTTTCTCTTAGAGATTGTTGATATTGAAGGAGGAGACCCTCTCCTAGTCTCCATATAGGATCCAAATACACACAAATTGAGTCTAGTGCCACGAGATCATCAATAAATCTCATTAGGACACTTTCAATGAAGACTCTCTGTTTCACACAATGTGGAAAGAGAGATTATATCTTGAGTCCTACGAATTATCCTTGTGGTATTGCCGTAACATCCGAAAGTGATATGCAAACATATTCACAATGAAGATGGAAAGCCTTCTAGAGCCAACATCTAACAAGCTCTTGGTAGGTGGCATGTGAGATCTATTATACAGATCAACCATGTGACAACCGAACAGAAACAATGGGGCGATTCAATCTTTTGAATCAATCCCGTTCAAGTTATGGATTGACGGATACCTTTGAAAACCGGTCTTTGTGCTTTAAAACTCTTTTCATTAGCACGTCGACCGTATACTAATTTTTCAAATCAAAAGGTGTTTTATGATTGATAATTGATTTTCATTAAAACCTTCGTTATATTGCAAAAACAATTTCTATTGAGCAATACACGATTGTTTTTCAAATCTCTTTTCATCAATCGGACTTAAATTCACCGCCGGTTCACTCACCCGTGTTGTCTTCTTTGAGACGTCCGGTTTGAGAACAACTAGAGCAGCGAAACCCCGTCAAGGAAATTCTTCGAATTATACCCGATCACAAAGTGATTTGTATCGATCAACGGGAACCGTGGGCGTGTACCTCAATTCATCGAAAGTGATCAAAGACACTTTCGCGGCGCATTTATTGCTAATCGCTGTATGCAGTACACCCCGACGCTTGCAGGTGATCGTAATGGAGCGTCAATCCATAGCCGCATGCTCACACAACACATTCATATCATAAGAAATCATGATTGGTGCATCAATGACTCTGATATTCTAACTCCATGCTTCGCTACGCCGCCAATATCATGAATCAACTAAAGCTTCCGCTACTCTGATGAGAAGATATCATGATCAGAATGTGAGCATGTCGGTCCGAAAGTCACAACATCACATAATACCAACACCACAATGGATGTATCGAGATTTTCTATTAGCCGATGATCTCAAAAGTGGCTCAACATTATTATCACGCGGATCAAGAAAAGACCTCCACTTGGATTAACCAAACATGCAATGAGTGGAATCAATGACTACGAGCTTCGAGCAAAGTACTACATCAAGAATGCAAGATCAATTGTTAATGTAATATCCGATTGTATTCAATGTCATTTTAGTATATGTTTGAGGTGACCTCCTTAGGGGGAGATTGTTAGGAATTAGAAATTCCGGTATTAAAGAGTCGGTCACCTCAAGTATATGTAATCGTTAGAATGCTCGTAGTCATAGTTATATTTAGTTAAGTAGTATTTTGTTAAGTAACACCGTGGAGGACGGACGGGTCTTTACCCATCAGATGCCCGATCCACGCCCGTTGTGTGGCGCTTTTATGTAAGACTATAAATAATCTCTACCTCCCAAGGTAGAGAGTTGGAGCTCATAATAATATCTTTCACTTTCTCTCACTAAGTTCCCTAAACCTCTAACTTTCTCTCTCTAGAATTCCACTTATACTCCCACTTTGTGTTATGGTTTGATGTGTATGTGAAATCCAATATCCTACAATTAATGCATTTTTTAAAATTTCCTTCCTAGTAGATAGTAGTATCTTTACACGCACAAGTCGAAGCATTGGCTTTGAATTTCCGAATTGCCTCTACGCTTTCTATTGTGACTATTTGCTCACAGGTGCCATTTACAAATGCTAAAGATACCACGCATAACACCATAACACCATACTATATGCATCTTGAAGAGCTTAAAAATAGCTACCACGCCGCCTAAATGTTTAAGAATTTAATTTGATCATTTGGGTCATTGTCTTGTTCATCCTTTAATACTTCACTGCAGACGACAAACATTCAACACTGTGAGATACACTATAATATAGTGCACCTCGAATTTCAAAAATAAATAGACCTTTTTATAAAATATAACCCAATTTAAGGTATTATAGAGTGTAGTGATATATTGGTTGGCCAATATTGATTTTCCAAAGATAAAGGTTTATTCAAATATTAAAACTGATAAAAAGCAAAATGATGACTTTGAATTTGTTTAAATTGGTTTTGGTGGAAGAACCTTAATTTTGACCAAAAGTACATGTTTTAGTTTTGATTCACAGAAATACAACTACCTTTTTTACCATACAAAACTTCATATTTGAGGTCATATCCTAGTTCCTTTGAATATTTCAATTACATCCAATTTCGATAAGTTTATTAGCCAATGCTAGTGGCACAATCTTGCCATGCCTTAAAGTCAAACTTGCTCAAGAGTCAAGACCCACCGTAAACAAAAACTTCAGAATAATGTAAATGAATAGTCTCAAGTCGATCAAACCGCATTACTTTTGGTTTGGTAATGAGATGATCCTAAAAAATGCTCCGATTCCTTTAAACTTCTACCATTCCTACTATACTATTAATTGTTTTGCAATGTATTTTATCTTCATGTTCTTATCGACTCATGTCCTAAAAATTGGGTTTAACATTTTCACTAACCGAGAATCAATTCCACCACTATTGCCAATTGACCATTTGATTACAAAACAACGCTACTGAGCATCGTGATTTCGACAAATAAGTTCGCCGTAGCTCGGGTGTCAAGTCTAACTAACTCCCTTATGCTCCAGTTGATATTGTTTCTTCCATCTTGCAGACATGAAAGCAATCACCACGCTGCTAGTCGTGCATCACTTTATATGAAAAATATTTTTCAATGTTAGGTTATTTTCACAAGAAAGATTCAAGGCTTTATATCCTTCAATGAACCACATATCTTTACCGTTCGCTATGCAAATACCATAACCTCAAAAGAATTAAGGTTTAGCTTATCTTATACCTTCCTCGAGAGGGACATGAATTTCATTAGTTTCATCATCTTCAAAAGATTACTTCATTGAAAATTGCATCATAACTTTTGGTTTGATATATAAGATTTATTAAATTTTCAAGAAATGAGTTAAAGATTAACCTTGATTGTGCAAGAGTTGATGGTAATATATACTTTAAAACATAAATATGACCCATTAGTGTGTAGTGGATTCCAACATTTATAGTAATGGTGGTCTAAAAAATAGTAAATTTGGTTACAGCGTTGTTATCATTAAATATAACTTTACACGTAAACATTATATTACGAATAGATCGAAAGTGATATAACAATGTAAATTATTGTTGCCTTATCCACATCGAGATATTGAAACGCCGCTAGTCTCAAGCATAAATTTTAAGGGCTTAGCATTATATAAATTTAACCGAAGCCACAAATATAGATTCATGTTACCTACGTACATTTACCATGCTCTATTTTTCGATCTCCAAGAGTCAAAGAAGTCTTATGTTGTAGGCTACTCCACTTTCGATGACACAAATGGCAGAGTCTCGTGATAAATGTTAAGGGTTTACCATCATATAATTTAACCAAAGACACAAATATAAGTTCAAGATAGCTACGTGACATTTACTGGGGATCAGATTTTTTGATCTCTAAGAGCTTAAAGAGATCTTTGTTGTAGCTTGTCCAATTTTGAATGGCACAACGGTATCGTAGTAAGTTCATTAGGAGACAAATAAGCTTAAAGAGACACCCCTATAATCTCATACCTAAAAAAAGAACTACTAAGGTTGTAACGAATATCGAACATCATATAATTATATGGACACTTAAAAACATCGTATAATTATATGGAAACTTAAACTATACTTGACGCCAAAAAATGTTAAATATTGATAAATCGAAACCCCCATATAAAGAACAACAAACAACAAAGAATTAGAAACAAATATGAATTCCATCAAAACGACATCCAAATTTACATAAATGTATTCTTTAAACCTATCTCTACTACTTAACTTACGTGTCTAATATAGCCACGGTACATGTGAGAACACGCATCGATGCCAATGCATTTAATCCCTCAGGGCAACAAATTTCGTAATATGTCATTAAAATAGTACTATGATGTAAAACATGTTCATTTAACTAAAATGTGATTTGAATGTGTAATAATATCTTTTCAAAAGATTCTTTTAAGCTTAGTAAGTCATACTCTTAATATTCACCGTAAAACAACTACTACTAACTTATATTTTCAAAAAATATCAAGCTTTTCATTAAAATGAAGAGACTTTGATGAACACACAAAACCTTAAACTACAATAATCCCAATAAGCTTTTTCATTCAATAATACTAATAACAAAGACATCTTTTTAAACAAACGCAAAACATCACCAAAACGCTAAAATACTAAGAATATCAATAATAACATGATCGAAATTTAATTACTCCTCAAACTTGTATGAACAAACTTTGCCACAAATCGGATCACTACCTCAGTACCATGTCAATGGTTCTATCAACAATATAAGTCACCAACATTTTGCAACATAAAACTACACATATTAAGTAAATATACTCATATGTTGTCCATACCTTGTTCCGCCTTCGATGTTTTATAAGAGGTCACCTTCAAAAGTGAATAAATACCAACTACAAATAACTACATTAGTTTAGTAAGTAGATTAAATTATCAAATCTTATAATAAAGAAAAGTATAAAACACCTTAGCTGAATTGTTGGCATACTCGCCATCTTGAGACGGATCTCAAGAAACCCAAGCCTTAAAAATGATTATTTATCTTTAAGGCAAATTCTTAAAAATAACCCGTGTACCAAAATATGGATTTTATGTTTTTAATCACCGTGAAGGCAAACAAAGTCTTTGTATGAACTTGAGTTGGTGTTATTTTTTCCACAAACCTGATTTTTACGCCCACAACTTCAAACTCTACTCAAATTACTAAAATATATAGAGAAGTACAGCAAAATAGTGTGAGTATGGTGTATGTATTACGATTAAGCCTTTACTTTTGTGCGCTAAGGCAAGCTTTTGCCTTTATATAAGGCGTGATATAAGGCTTACAAAGTATGAAAATATATATATATATTCATATCATAATTCATATATATCGAAGTTTACAACAACATGTGCATATATGCATAACGGTACTTGGCGTAATGGACATGGTCAAGCTTCAATGCCTTTTATGGGCTACTCTGCAGCCTTTTAGAATGCTGTATAAACTGTGGTTCCAAGTGCACATTTTTCCTACATTGTATCATTATGACCTCACAATTAATAGAAAATTTTATAACAATAAAATCTTTATGACATGCCTTTCGACCAAAATTTACTTTCACATTCTATATGCAAAATCAAGTAAAAAAGGAAAGAACAATACTCATTTAAAGCGGTTAAATCTATTCCACCTTACCCAACCTACTTCTAATATTAGTAGTCAAGGAGCCTCCCCAAATTCAGAATGAAAGAACACATATACACAAGCATAAAACAACCCAAAATTTTGACTTAGGTAATTTTAGGGAACACACAACAACATCCAACAAAGAACGCTAAGTATGAGGTTGAAAGTTGAGGAAAATCGCTTCATTCGTATTTGATCAAACACTTAATGTGCGAACCTGACGAGAAAAACACAATCACATGAAGCCAAATGTTGAAGTATTTGTGCTTTTATACGAATCTAAAATTTGTGATTTCCATTAAATTTGTAATTTTATTTAATAGATTTGTTTGAAGCTAATGCCTATCGCCATTGATTATTAAGCTATCGCCATGCAAATGTATTAGAGGCCAACATATCAATGTATGTTTCCATTCAACACCAAGTACCAATACTTATAATTAGAGTATTAAGGCCTAGACGCAAAATCTAACTCATAAATCAAAACACGTAACAAATATATTTAGAGATAAATCAACAATTATAGCCATGAGGGATTTAATAAATATTCCTGCAGATATAATAACCAATTCGAACCACCAATTCTTACTCTATGATCTTCTTCCTTTCCATCTTTATTAATCAAATTAAAGTTTCAATCAAACCCTATTTTTTAAAAATCACAAACCTTTATAGAATATAACTAAAACCCCTATATCAACTTTACACAAATCAAAAAGTTGGATATTAAAAATCATACCTTTAACCCATGGAAAGATTATTTTGTCTTGTATAAATAAATTGTGAAACTATCTTCCAAATCATCGTGATCAAGAATTATACTGTAATAAATATTATCCGATTTATTTTAGATCGCTCGACATCGATTTAGGTTTCGATGGAACTTTGGGTTGAAGAAAAATCGGATGTAACTTGTGTGTCAACAAACCAAATTCTTTTGTGGTTTTGTTTTCTTAATTTTCGTTTTGACCCCTAAGTCTTGTAGATGATCCCCTCGCCTTTTTAAAGTTGCAAAAGTTTTATACTTGACACATATAACTTTTAGCTCAAATTTTCTTAGAAAAACGAATTTACACATTCTTTTGCCATATAAGGAAGTATTTAGATTTTTTTTAATCAAACATATTTAAAAAATTAATTTATTTAATTAAATTTTAACCAAATAAGGTATGGTTTGATTTTTTTAAAATAAAAAATTCCCAATAAAGGTTTTGTTTTATTATATAAAAGATTAGACCTACTTTTTGAACTTTACGCAATGTTACCCATATTCACATCCCTATTACAAGTTTTTCTTTAGTGTTGATTTCAAAATTTCATGTTTATTCGCTGTAGTGTGACTTAAACTTAAAGCGCGCTTTTGGTAAGTTTGGCATTTAGTTTTAGTAGTATATTTCATTTGATTTAATTAAAACTTTAGCAATTAGGCCATGACAGGATTAATAACATTTTATTTTATTTTTATTATTTTTTATTTTTGAATTTGAATTTTGTGTTTAATACCTTTAAATTTGTTGGCAATTTGAGTAAAACTTTCAACATTTTTTTTATTCTTTGATTACCAATAACCGAGTCATTAAAATTATTATGCATATCATATTGGAGGCATTTAAATTATAAGAGCTCGTCCATCAAGTTATTTGTCAACTTGAACTTGTTTAATACTCCAATAATATGTTTAAAATCGGGCCGTAATACATATATATTAAGTGGGTCATTTGAATTTGAATTTGAAATTTGAAATTTGTAAATTGATTTGTGTTTGAAAAACATGATTATTATCATATCCTTCTTGTTTTGGTTTGATCGCTGGAGTTTGTTAGCTTGAAAATTTTGCCCCTCTTTGTAGGGCTTTTGAAGTTTTATGCCCTAATTTGATTGTCGTGTTGAAGATTGTTTAAGGTGGTTTGTTTGTTTAGTTGATTGTTTAAATTTCAATTAACGCTTAATTGTTCATTTGAAGTCAAGGCTTTGTTTTGGATCATTTGTGAGAATCGATCGCTTGATTTGTTTAGAAAATTTGAATTGTTTTTGAATTAGGCTAGCTCTTTAAATTTGGAATTTTAAATTTGATTTAAATAAGTGGATGAGCAAAAAGTTTACAAAGGGAGATTGCTAGAAAAGTATGTTTTATAATGTGAGTCGGTTTATTAGGTATTCAGTTTTTAGTATGTTTTATAATGTGAGTCGGTTTAAAATTTGGCAATTAAGGATAATTAACATTAGTTTTCTTTGTACTTTTAAATTTTTTCTGCATCTAAGTATATTTCAATTTGTTTGATAGATTGAATAAAGCTTTCATTGCTTTCAGATTTTGTTTTTGTTTTTTTTTTGATTACCAACAATTTCTTTTGTTCCTAAAGTCCAGATGTAGAGAGTATTATGGTATTTTTGTAACGATGATTGAAATCTAAAACCATTTAGGTTTTTCCCTCTTCGTGTTACTTTAGGAAGGTTTTTTTTTATTAAGATGTACGTGGTGTTACATTCGGTTAATTCTCACCGCCACATAATTGAAATTTGAAATTTCATTAGTGTCTATTTAGACTTCTCTCTCATTGGACATGTATATCTATGTAAGAATACATTGCATCTAAAAAGAAATCGCCATTTAGTGTGATCTTGTAAAGACGAAAAGATCCTAGGTTTGATCGCAATATTGATAACCTTGATTTAGACTACTCCACATATATCAAGTACTGACCCTTACCTGAACGTTATACCAGACCGTTGATCACAAGATTCGATTTGTCTGATAGAAGCTTGAAAGTTGACCTTGAGGAGTAAATTAACTAACTCTCAAGATTCTTTACAAGTGTTCATCATTTGGTGTAAATATATCGCAAAACAAAACTAACCAAATATGTACTAGAACACCAGCAGACACCAACACCAATATAGTTTAGACTAGACAGTTACTTGCACGATTCGATCCATGAAATCATATCGCTTCAAAACGTGTGACATTGAATACAAAGCCGACGCAAATAACTTGACTCATGATAGCGTGCATGGTCCTACAAATCGGTAGGTAACACGTTTCAAATAAATCGAAAGTTCCATGTGAGTTGTTTAACGGGTTGTGTACTGATCTTCTAACTTTTTTGATCATGCGTAATGGGAAATCAAAAGTTGACTTTCAGTTCTTTGGTTGAAAGTGATATAAGGACGTGGAAGAATGAAAAAAAGCGATGCACTAAGAGAATGTTGGGCACTTTAAGGTGGCCATGATTTAATAAATATTAAGAGATATATTCAAAATTGTAATGATATGATGCACAGACAGACCAGAGATCTTGTTAATAGGTAGTGCCTGTTTTAATAGACTTCAAGCAAAACTAGACAGTACGTCGACTTATAAGACAAGCGAAACTGAAACAAACTATGAGAATCAATGTGACTGTTTTCATGCCATTTTGCTCTGGTATCTAATGCTAGAAGAGGAAGTGATGAAATGGTATGGTAAATCATTAATTAGAAGGCGAATTAATTATTAAAAGATTACATGATTGCCCTGCATACGACGCATCGTGTATAAGAGCGTCAATTTGTACTTGCAATTTTTGTATGCATATATAGACGGAGTAAGTAGTTGTTAGAAAATTAATGGTTTAAAATTGTAATTAAATATTTAATTTATGTTGAATTTCATAAGTAAGAGTATTTTAGTCACACGATATTACTTATTTTATAAGTTTTTAAGTTTTAAGGAAAAATGTGTTTTCTCTTTATATGTAATATTTGTAATTAAGTTGAAGTACTTTAGTCACACAACATTGTTCATGTTTCAGGTTTTAAGAATGATTTTCTCTTTAAATGTAGTATAGACATGCACGAGCTTAAATTTATGAAAAGATATCCTAACAAATTGCTTCTAAATGTTTGCACTTAGAGAGAATTTGAGTATAGCTTGAATCATACACGTAATTACGAAAAACTGTGGACATAATTGTTTGATCTTCACAATTTGAAGTGTGCAACTATTAGACGGAAAACATTTATAAACAAGTATACGTGTGCTTAATCTATTTTTCATATAAGAAATTTAACAACCCCTTTTTGTAATTTAACATTTTATGACTTAAAATTAGCATGGATCAACTCCAGTGAGTGTATGGAATTTGGAATCATTGAGCAAGGGAATACTTGGCATTGGCATTAAGCAAAACGATGTTGCATATTTTTTATTGTACCGATCACTTCGTCGAGCACTAGATCCACCGCTTTCTGCCACTTGCCAAATGGAGTAGCAAAATAGTTGTAATTTAGTGATCGTTTTAAATGTCATTGATGTAATATATGATCAGGTGACGTGTGAGGCCCCATTAGCCAATCAAAAAGCCCGTTAATGAAATAATATAGTAAAGAGAAACGGTGATGTTTCTTAACTTTTTAATTACATTACAAAGATTCACAATCTTTTTGAACAGAAAATGTCACTTAATTCTAGGTGGTTTCTTAAGTGGCCCTAGAGGGGGAAAGAGGGAGCCAAAATTGTAATGATTTATGGATATGGTTGTAATGAATATGTTAGTCAAAAAGGTATGGAGTGAATTTTCTAGGCCAAAACGTGCACACGGTGTTTTAATTTAAAGACATTCCACACACACACTAAATACCTAATTAACTAGTCAATACACTTGAGTAGACACCTTGACCATCTACACTATAAGTGTAATAGTATATTGCTTATATTTGAGTGCTTAATTATTAGTTTAATAAAGGAGATAAAGAAAGTTTTTAAAATTGTAGAAAAGCAAAGCTATTTTTTAATGACTGACGTCTTTGGAAAGAAATGGCAGGGTCTTTCTATTGTTAATGGAATATTTCAAGTAATAACTGTTTTAAAACATTAAACGAAAAGTACGTTATTAGTTAAACATAAACGCAAATGAGCTAAGCTTATTAAGCTAATATTGGATTGTGTGAATGATCTATAAAGAATCCAAACTTAGAGACACATGACATTGTTCTCTTGAGTTTTATTAATTTACCATCTAGATTCTCATGATCTACCAAGATTATATTTCATTGACCTAGATAGCTTCTAAAATGAGTTTGGTATGATTACATGAATGACAATTAATATGCATTTGTCTTTGGCCTAAAATGACAATGTGTATGACCATATTTATAACTGTTGTTTGATTAAAATATAATATATGGGTATCATATTTCTATCCTAACCTCCTTTATCTTCTTCACCCTAATTTTTTTTTAGACAATCATGTATCTTCATCCTTACCTTTAAAAAACATGAAAAGAAAATTGTGAAAAGTCAAAGAGGAACTAGAAAAAACATATATATAAAGACGCTAAGAAATACTACAATATATCATATTATCATTTTAGGCAAAAGCAAAAATATAAAATAAACTTGAAAAGGATCATCCCCATAGAAGGAGTGTCGAATTTTCCTGTCATCTTCCATCGTGTTCAATTATTTATGGTTTCAATCATGAATTTGTCATTAAAAACAATAAAACATGTCCCTTCATTGGTAACAAAATACAGTAATAGGAAGCTTGATTTGTAGATAGGAAAACCTTATATGTTGATAGAAATGAATGAAGAAAAGGGAGAAATGCATTGTGAAAATTTTATGGTGAAAACTGTAAAAGGGAATGTAACAATGAGACCCACGAGAATATCTACAAAAGTCACCATATGTTAAAATGTATGGGTGTGAGTCCCACATCTGATTCTCAAAACTCCAACTAAAACCAATTGAATGACTATCATAGTCATTGTTTGATACCAAAATCTCTAAACATATAGCAACGCATTAGAACGCAAAAACATCTATCTTTATACGTATCTTCCCTTTAAAAAAGTGCACGCTCTAAAGTCAACATTAGACTCTTATTTAGATATATTCGAGATAGGGTCCTATAGTATTCAAAGTCTAAAGAATATCCAAGCATGGTTCTCCAATGTCACACGCAGGAACCTCATTAACACACTCTTTCGTCCAAGAGGAACGATCCTTACCATGTCAAGAAATAGAACAAAGATAATACTTTCTCCGTCCTAATATTATTTCAATATTTCTTTTTAAGTTATCTCAAAAAAATTGTTCAATATTGAAAATAAAAGTAGAAATTGTTTAAGCTTACCCAAATAAAATACTTACAAAATTAAAGGAAAGCATTAATGAATTGTTAAAAAAAGATACAGAAAAACCTCTATAAATAATTGGGAGACTGGGATATTTTATTTATTTAATGGAGATATTTTATATCGATAAATTAATAATTTATTAATTTAAAGATGTTTTTAATGATAACCAAATTTTCAATTTAATATACTAGCTAGTTACAATGTATACTTATCAGAGACGAAAAATAAATTTGAAAAAAAATTTCATTAACATTTTATTAATTTACATTCACACTTTAATAAAAATAAATTAACGCTTTCTGTTGCAATACGAGAAGACAACGCACCAACTCTTTTGTACAATAAGGAGATTTTTAGATAAACTAAATATAGATTTGAAGTACAAATAAAAACAAGTGATTATAAATTCATTTTTACTAAAAAATCTTAGGATTTTGAAGTGTATCTCACGATACACATATACATATATATGAAATTTTAGTAATTATTAATTTATACCCCGGGGACTAATATATATACACTAGGGTTTCAAAAAATTATTATCTTATTATTTTATCGATTGGGGTCCAAATTTGTACTGTCCAAGTTACACCGACAAATTATTAATTTTATCGATGTTATTAATTTATCGAGTATTAATTTATAGAGATTTTACTGTAATTGTCTTTGATTGCTTTTGTTGATGTCAAAACAATAATAAATTATTTTTTTTAAACTGTGTGTTTTTTGTTGATAGACAATAATTATAAGACGGAGAGAGTAGATCTTTAGTCCATCTCATGAGTTTTAGTGTGAGCACCATCTTAATTATGGGTGATGTCAAATGTTCTATGAACACTTGTATGTGATGACTAGGGGTGAAAACGAAATGAGCGGAGCCGAGCTCGAAAGCTCGTTTAGGTCGAGCTCGCTCGCTTATATATAAAAAGCTCGAGCTCGAGCTCGCCGAAAGCCTCACATTTTGAGCTCGAGCTCGGCTCGTGAAATTTTCACAAGCTCGAGCTCGCTCGTTAACACAAAGCTCACACTGCTGCCCTAGCTGTTAACACGGTTATATGAGAAAATATATATACGATATATTTCTAGGGCTCGTTAGGCTCGCAAGCCTAAACGAGTTTTGTATAGAGCTCGGGCTCGAGCTCGATATTAATGAGCCAAACTTAGGCTCAGCTCGGCCTCGAGCTCGTTTTGCCCGGCTCGTTGAAGCTTTTTTACCGATCCGATCCTGCTTTCACGAACGGCCGGCTCGCTTCCACCCCTAGTGATGACCCTTTATGGCATTATAGGGATCAAGAAATATTTCCTTTTCCTTATTGTCATTATGGTTGTGAATGCCCATGCCCACCGGGTATCTTTCCGAGGAGATCTGCACGGCCGAACGTTGCTATATATGGGCTTTGGATCGATTCTACCTATAATCGCTTTTATTGTAAATCGTGGTCGAAAATTGAATCAAGATCGTAAGATCTAGGGGTTGTACTTTATATATTTCTACGTAATATTATAGATGATAAAAGAATTTAATTGGATGCTATATATGAAAAATTGAAAGTTTAAATACCATAGAAGTAAACCATTAGATAGATTGCAACACCTATTTATATAGAGTTAATTACTTCATGTTTCAATTGCTGAGTAAACTGTTTAGATACAAAAGAAATAAAACATATGTGGACTCACTTCATTTTGGGTACCAAAAGAGATACGACACAGCACATAAATGGACAAAAAAGAAAAAGAAAAATGGATTTGTAGTAGGATTGGATCGTAAACGATCTCACGGCCTGAGTGCAATTTTACAATCCTACTCGAATTGCTATCTTACTACGATATGATCGCTTTTATATGTGGCGTCCGATCAAGACCGATCCTAACAACCATGATATATGCTATCTTTTACGTAGTTCATCCGAACTTTCATTTTCTATTTAAGTATGCACTGGTCCGCCATGGCATTATGGATCTGAGCTAGGGTCATGTGCCGGGGACAAATTATGATTTTTGATGGTGTTAATTTTAAGAAAAACATCAATTTTTTCAATGCATTTTAAATAATCCCAACACTTAAAATGTGTTTTTTGCCTTATTTAGTTAGATCTTAAACTATACTACCTCCGTCCAAATAAATGTCCACGCACACTTTCAAAAGCCTTACTTATTCAACTTTGACCCAATATTTGTGTTTATCTTATATAATACTTGATACAAAATATATGAATGAATTGTGTTTTAAATGCACTTTAAGTTGGTATAATTTTTATCAAGTATTATATAACACAAATAAAAATATTTACCAAAGTTTTGTACAAAAGACTTTAAAAGTTCAATTTTAACATTTATTTAAGGACTGAGGAGATTATATTATAGTTAAAAAAATCAGACACTCACCATATTTGTTTCTAAGTTCGTTCTTTCCAAATCAACTTACTATCCTCAATTGTGTAGAGTTCCAGGTTTTGCCGAGATTTTCTATTATGGGTCATGCTATGGCTTCTTTGTCGTGTATACTTTTTTTTATTGATTTTCTTTTGACCCTTGCTTAATTTGAGCTGATATATTCGTCATTAACTACTAATTCCATCTTCCATTATGTATTTATTTTAAAGTTCAGATTTATTTTTAAAGATATATTATTTAGACATCTTTTATTTTAATAAGGTTAATATTATCAATATGTAATAATATAATGGTCCCACAAGAACCTGACGACCTCGACAACCCGCTACACGCTTTCTCTCCAAATGACCGGATAACCCGATGCCCCATGACTAATTCGAGAAATATTATACTTAAATATCGAAAAGGAGTAAAAAGAAAGAGTTAATATCGAGCGATATGAACCGATGTTCCCTTTTTTCGCCTAGCAACCGATGCTCCAACCGAAGTCACATCGGAGTAACCGACCTCCACATCGGTTGAACCTCCCTATTTTGATTTTGCAACCGATGTAAAAGGCTCCACTGCGACAAGCCTAAAAGTGTACCCCAGGAAATGTTAGATCGACCGCGCTTATTCATTCTAACTTGTAAAAAGTAGATCATAGGACCACCTACACGTAATATACACGTATATAAAACATTAATATGATAATAGAAATAAAACTTGATTACGCCAACAAGTGTGACCCAACTCATGGCTAATCGTTGGTCCCATGAGTATCCCTAACTGATGTGATACTCATATTTTTTGCGACTCCTGTTTGTGCCGTCTAAAAAACTTTACTCGTCCTCCACTACCGACCGTTATTCGTATCTGAATTTGGAGTTTTCTTCTGTTTCTAAAAGTTTATGTACACATCAAACAATTCCAGCCTATACTCATCATTTACTCCCATCGTTTGGTATATATGGAATTGTTGATGAAAATTTCTACCAACTCATATGAAATTGGATTTAGTTTCATTTTATCAAGCTCAGAGCAAACTAAAACACTAATTAGTGTTGATAAAATTCTTGATTGCCACCTCACATGTAACAAATCCCAAAGATTTGCAAAGATATTGAAAGACAAAAAGTTGAGTTTTCAAAAGGGACGTGTTACACAGGCACCCCATAGTAGGGGGTGTTTGTGTTTTCTCTCTCCCCATCAAATCAATTTCGTCTTATGTTCTACGTCCCACATGCGCGGCTGTATTTTTTTACCAATGTAACTTGTGATACGATAAAATAGATTTATTTGTGTAATGTTTTTATATGTATAATGTATTTAATTGTGTAGTGTTTTTATATGGTATTTATTTTACGCTACTTTTATAAACTTTTCTTACAAAATTTTTATAAACTTTTTTTTATAAACTTTTTTTATAAACTTTTTTTTTTAACTTTTTTTATAAACTTTTTATAAACTTTTTTTATAAACTTTTTTTATAAAAAATTTTATAAAAACTTTATAAAAAAAGTTTATAAAAAGTTTATTAAAAAAGTTTATAAAAAAATGTCTAATGTTTATTGTTATTGTTTAATTAAATGAAAACAATACACAAATAAATACATTATACATATAAAAATACTACACAAGTTAAATATACCGCACAAATAAATACACTATACATATAAAAACACTAACAAAATTAAATATACCTACAAAATAAACACTACACAATTAAATAAAAATGTACGTCCAAATTTTTGATTTCTTGTTTGGCTTGTGATGCATGTCTTGTGCCTGGCTTGTGGTACACAGTTAAATTAAATAAAAGGTACGGACGGCGGGCCCCATGCCTATGGGGTGCCTGGCTTGTGTTTTTTGGGGTGCCGCAATATCTCATCCCTTTCAAAATAATGATCGTGGGAAATGCAAGGCTACAACTAGGGATAAAAGGAAAAACGTGATGAAATACAAGAAAGTATTGCTAGAAGCATTTTTTTTTAATCATGATTTTCACCCTTTTGGCCGATTAAATCACGGTGTTTGATCCCACCGCAACATAGAATCAAACTAGGTAAGGCTCTCCCTTTTCAAGAGGTAGGCGTGACCACTTAAAGTTGTTTGCACATAGCAGGAATTAAACTTTAAGCCTCACACATTTTAGAGTGATAGCCACAAGCCCTTTTACCACTAACCCATCCTTAAGTGGTTTAGAAGATGAGACGACTTTGACAACTTTTCTTCTGAAAGCTTTTCGGACAATGATGAAAGCGAAAATCATTTTGAGAATTTAAAACTCCTAGATGCCTCACTCGGAATCAATTTAGACGGAAAATCAATTCATCAAGGAAATGTGACGTTTGAAGACTTCTTGCACGAGTTCATATGATTCTTTCGCAAGTGTCACGTATCCTCTCATCCGATTCATCAATTCAAGTTTCAAGAAATTGCATCATATGTACGTTTCATGTTACAAATCATAAGAAGAGTATGTTTCATTCTATAGTCTCATTCCAGTGTTCATTTTTCATGTAAAGTGTATTTGTCAAGTCAATGTTGACGAGGTTACTTACCTCACAAATTTGTAACTCCGTTTGAGATCTTATTTAGATCCATTAATATAATTTCAATTTTGCCCAACAAAAAAAAGGCGAAACATCGCCTACATTGTACTAAATCTCTAATAATATAATAGAACTTTTCTCACCGAACTCTGACACTTTTCAACAACAATCACGGGCAGAGTATATATGAAATTGTCCCATATATTGTAATTTGCATAAGTTAGTTCGCTGGGGAAAGAATAGGTCCACACTGCAATTGTTTACATCAGAGCCTAGTTGCACTATCAAGTAAAGGAAGTTAGAGTGTTAGACATTGCATTATCAACAACCACTAACCAGAAAAATAACATATATAAGCACCAACGACGTATATGCTTCCAAAATCAATAACAAATAATCGTCAATTTTCCACAAAAGAGGGAACTCGAAAGACATTATGTTCTAAAGACACCACCATAGATGGTGTCACCATGACATTATCAATTTAAATAAAACCAATTCAGATGCTTCTTTTGCCGTATACCACTTGGCTCAATCTGCAAGAATATGTTTTTCCATACCACTTATAACAGTAGTTAAATTTAGTCCCACGTAGAGCAAAAGGAGATTGACACAAAAGATGAAACATTTCACACAAAATCTACAATTGCAATGTTTACTATACTAACGGACAGATATAAACAAGAGATGCTAAAAATAGGGTAACCAAATAGTAGTATAAGGTTTCTATGAATATGGTTAAACAAAGTTATAGTCCAATATTTGGCTAATACAGCAAACTTAAGCACAACTACCTAGTCTCGTTCAACTAATAAATCTAGTTGGAAATGCATATTGGCAGCTAGAAAAGTGGCAATTATCAACTACCACTCAACTTTAATTATCAAAACCATCTCCTCTAAACACTAAAGTAAACTTAATATATGTAATAGTGCATGTGATCGAAAAGAGACAACAGATAAATATACTATATTAATCAATGTTGAAGATGACAAGTAGTATAAATTATATATGATAAATGAAATCATTGATCGCAAGAAAAGGGTAGTCGTTAGCTAAGTCTGCTGAGCCTGGTAGTAGTTGCAAGAGTCGGTTTACCTTGCAAAGATCCCCCACTGTTGGTTTTATGGATATAAATTAGTAGTCGTGAGTTAGGATCGAACTCGAGATCACGGGATTGCACACTTTGCGTATGAAAATTAAAGATGTAATAATTAAATATTAAATGTTATATTTCCCGTTTGACTTTTCGGTCTTTTTTTACAATTTGACCTTAAATATTTTGTTTGTGTATAAAAATAGTTGACAAAAATTAAACCAAATGAAAATACATTTAAAACATAATACATTCATATAATTTGCATAAAGTATTATATAACACAAACAAAAATACTAAAGGTCAAAGTTGTGAAATAAAGAATGAAAAATTCAAACGGGACAATAATTTTGGGACGGAGGGAGTATTATTTACACGAAAAGCATAACGAAAGTTAAGTAATTAAACGTGATGAACAACGGTCTTTAAATGAAAAAGGAATCACTAAATATGAAATTAGATGTCAGTAGGTTCTAGAACTTTGGGATTCCATAACCGATCGACCTAGGGGGTTTCCAAACCCAATTCAACCTTAACTTGACTCTAAGTTTCAAAGATATATACAGGCTAGGTCTTTGATCTCAACATTGTACTCCTAAACCTAAAACCTAAATTGTTTGTGTGTGTTTTTGGTTCAAACGATCGGTCACACTAGGTGTCTATCACTTTGATTTTCCTTAACAAAACATTTTTGTGTTCTTAAAACTAGTATTACTTTAATTTGTTATAGTACTTGTTTACAAGAACGTGGTACTAACACACTATTGTTAGATTGTATTGAATTGCAAAATCGGTAAGGGCAATTCTTATAATTCTATAAACCCTAATTAGGATTCATCCTAATTGCTAGTTTAAGGAATTGATTCTTGTTGGGCTAGAATCAAAAGGTACTATACTTATATTTATGTTAATTAGTTATTCATTATTCATTTCTATACGCTTTCGCATGTATCTTTGATGTTTTGTGTATTTTATATATGATTGCCATGTTATTAAATACCAAATGGCATCACAAGTCTTGTTTAATGAGTAATTAATTACTAAACACGTAAAAAAACGGATATTGTATTGTATTTGAAATGATTATTCTAGGGTTTTGGTTATGATTATGTAAATACTAATTTTAGGGTTAGGGCTTTTGCCCTAATTGGTTTTTTTGGTATTTCGACCCCAATTTTTTAGGTCGATCCTAATTTTTTTTAAGTCGAATTGTATAAAAATTTTTAGGGCTTAGAATATAAGATAATATGGAGCTATATGGGGACAGATATGGACTGCTACGATTTAAAATGACTAATGTGGCTACTTTGAGGGACAATAAGCTAACCATAAGCTATCTAAATTAGGTATAAGCTAAAAATAGATTTAATTCCTATAATTAAGAACATTTGAATCCAAAGTTCAAGGATTTGAATAATGTAATAAGCTTGAAAACAAGCTTAAAAAAGGGACTGCACACACAGTTTTATGGTTCTGACTTTTTGAAAAATAAAGAAACATGCAATTTAACTTAAACACTTAAACTCTAACTGACATGAACTCAATTGTACACTAATTTTAAACAAAAACAACTTGATTTTCCTTGATCTAAACAAGCACAACACTCTTGAAACTGCTGTGCGAAACACTCCCTTAAGTCTAAGATTTGCTATGCAAAACTATTTTAAGCCAAAAATCTTGTATAAGTTTGTTAAAAACAAGTGTTAATGACTAGATGAAGATTAAAAATTAAAACTAAACTGCATTTGAGTACTTGAACATGGGTCAAAAGAGAACTTGATGAATAAAAATAAAACTTGACAAAATTTCATTCACTAAAAGAAATTACAAGATTGATAATGTAAAATTTAATTCAACTCTGAAATTAAAATGAATTAAAACATTACATTTAATTTAAAAAGAAAGAAATTAACTTGGACTAGAACATAAAAATTCTAGACACTTTTTCTTCTTTACACATCTGCTTTTATACTGTAACACATGGGTCTTCTGTTGTTCCTGATTTTTTGTGCTTGGTGTAGAGAGAGGAATGAGATACTTGTTGTGCTTTTATAAATGCCATTGATTCATACTTGGTCTCCAAGGTTGTTTATCACAGCCCTTAAATTTTTGTATCTCTCATCAATGTCCACAAAGTGGACAAGGGATTGCCAAGGTGAATCACCCATGTGACATGAGCTTGCTGTTTCCTGGAGTAAAGAGGGATAGGAAGGGGGGGGGGGGTTTGGTGATGGTTTTGGCGGGTAAGTATTTCATTTGTTCCTGGGTTTTGACCATGGGGTTTGACTGGGTAAATTAGGTTGGAAAAAAACTGTTAAGGGTTTGGGTGAATGGGTTGAAAAAAAGGGTAAGTGTTCATATGTATTTGACGGGTTCAAATGGGTAGTGGTTTAGCAAAGGAGTTCATAGGTGTGTTTTGGCAAAGGGTCATAAGGGTTTAAGGTACAGTTTTTTAGTTTTTAAAAAGTTTAGTTTAAAATATTTTTAGGTTTTAATTTTAAGTTTTTGAAAAAGATTTTTAAAAATGGTTTTGATAAAAAAAATGGTTTCTAAAAAAATGGTTCTTAATTAAAATGGTTTTAATAATAAAAAAATGGTTTTAAAAGTTTAGGTTTAATTTAAAAAGGCTTTTAAAAAGGTAAAATGGTAATTTAAGGTTTAGGTTAAAGGATAGAAATGTAAATTTGGTTTAGGGTTGGGTTTCGATCCGCTTTCCCAAGCTCACTCCAAAACGTGTCCGAGACCCAAAATATAGAAAATTCGCTCCTCCGGCTCTTCTCTTCAATGCACTTTTTCATTCCGAGCTCATTTTTGTTCGTTTTGCCCTGTTTCGATCCTTTATACCAAATACATAAAAACCGCTCCAAGGATATCTGCAACATAAATGGGTATAAAGTGTTTTTAGCCGTTTTGTGGGTTTTACGCTTAAAATGATGAGAAAAGGCCACTCATCAATGGCAATGTACACATCTATAAAGCTCGCCTCTTGCTCAGGGTTTTACTCAAACCAATGAGTAGATTACTTATGAGACCTTTTTCTCCTATAGCATATTAGAGCTATTAGAATTCTCATAACTATAAACAGACATGACTATGAGATATGACAGATGATGTCAAAACCGCCTTCTTAAATGGTGGTCGCTAGATGAAGACATCTATATGAAAGCAACCTCAAGGGTTCATGAATCCACAAATTTTGAACCCGCAGGTATGCAAACTTCAAATGTCCATTTATGGATTGAAGCAAGCATGAAGGCAATGGAATAAGAGATTTGATGAAGAAATCAAAAG